>VZTQ01009535.1:147734-222482 GCA_013400755.1 Pelecanoides urinatrix | reverse complement strand
TTTTTTTTTTCTACCCCACCCCCACCCCCCCGAAAGATTTTTACCAGTTTGTTCGACCTCAACATAAAAAGCAGTTTGATGAAGCGTGTTGCAATCTGACTGGAGTGGGCTGTGGCTACAAACCTGAGCACAGCCTCCTACGGGAAGAGAGAGAGATACTGGCCAAGAAAATAGGTGAGGAGCTTGTTTCAGCACTGTGCAGGCAGTTGTATCGTTTGGTGAACGTTGTCCAATCGTAGAGCAAGATGCATCTAGTATGTAGAAATATAAGGGTGGAAAGCAATTTGGTTTAATCAATATTGAGCTAAGTCTCTGCTCTGCATGATCCTCTTGCTTGCCTTCCCATAAGCACGCACAAATGCCTGAGCATTAGTTCGGGTATAGTTAGTGATGATGCCATTTTATTTCAAAAGGGGATTTTACAGATCTATTTAAATCTTGAATCTAGTCTGTGGATTTAAAAACTTTGTTTGTATTCCTCTGTCTTCTTGGCTACCCACATAGTGCCACCAGAACAGTTTATAGAGAGTAATCATGTTCTTGCAGAGCTTGTGAATCTTTTAAACTCTGGAACGATAAGGTCCTAAAAAAGCAGGGTGCTAGCTCATCCCCTCTTATCAGAGAAATACATCTACATCTTCAGTTTTTTTCAGCATAGAATGGCGTACTTTAAAGTGCACCATTCTATTTTCATTCTTCCCCAAGTTCACTGTTAATGGACTGGTTTGATTTAGCAGAAGAAAAACAGAGTCAGCAGAAAACAGCATTCTCGAAGGACTTGTGCACTCAGCTAAACCCTGGGCTCCACTTGAACCGGGGAGGATTCCACTTGACAACAGGACTGAGTAGTGCAGGTACAGTTCATATTAAATAAAAACACAGTCCCAAGGTAATACATGTTGTGTTTCATTTCGTCACTGACTGTAGATTCTCCTGGTGGGCACCAATGTTTTTTGTGTTCAGCTAGCCCAGTGGCTCACTGTCTGTAGGTAGGAGTGATGGTAATTCAGAATTTTCAGCAAGGATTGTACAAAACAAAACAGAAAAGCCAATAAATTAAATCAAGGTGGATATGAAAGAAACCAGCTAAAGCCAGAAGTTTGCACTGGAGACATACGTCAGTGAGGGAAAGGGTGAGTTGAGCACAAGGCTACTGGGCTTCCTGTTTGTCAGTGTTCATGAAAGAGTCATTTAAGGAATGTAATTTTAAATGAGGTCAATATGAATCCAGGTATGAAGAAAACAGTTCCTGTTTTGTTATTAGTAATGTGCATACTCCTCATGTGGACAGTCTGTTTTTACTGCAGAAACAGAGACTAGCAAATGTATTCTCACAATTGCACATAATCTCTGTATGCATCCCTCTAATCTCATGCTGTCCAGTATTGATTTTTGAAGTCAGAGGCTCAGTTATGGTTTGATTACTGATCTTCCTGACAACAGCTGGGAATTTTTTGTATTTCTCACAAGGAAATCAGTAGGATAGTTGGACAGCTTAGAAGCCTTTTTTAGAGGGTAAAGAATAGTCAAAGGGTAATCCTTTCTTTTAATAAATAAATAGATAAATAGGCGATGTTTCCTGGAAGGCTTTAAAAACTTTTCATGTATGAAGCCAGGCTGTTTCTTTTGATTTGTTTTCCTGTTTTGTTTTGTATTTTAAGAACATTTGAACAAAACAGAATCTTTGGTAATTATTTTGTCCTGAGGTCCATGAGATTGTTGTTCACAGAAACTTGTTTCCACTAAAAGTAATTGAGAAAATAATAGCAATAAATGCATGTATTATTTCTGTTGCTCACTCCTTAAGTAGCGTGTGCTCCTGTGACAGTGCAGAAAGCTGTATGATATGCAATAAAAGATACGGATTATAAAATTCACACCCACGTTTTTCCCTTTCAGGAAATTGAACTAAGCCCATCTTTTATAACTTCATTATCTTTAACTTTTTAAAAAGTTCTTTAGTGAAGAATAAAGATCTAAATACCATACGATGTGGCTGGTTAATTTAAATCAGTTTCTTATCATATACTTCATCCATATTTGCATGCCTGTAATATGCAAAACAGAACTTTTTCCTCTAAAATGTATCGGAAATCAAAGGCTGACGTTTTGAACAGAAGTCCACTTGGAGTTTAGCAGCATGTTCGTAGCTGCTCCTACCTTCTGTTGTACTCCTACATTGCTCTTGTGCTATCCTGTGGGTTATTTCAGGTTAGTTATTCTTTTTTGACACTATGTTTTCCTGTTGGGAAACACACGCACACACCCCCCCACCCCTCTTCTCCTTTTATATAATAAGGGGTGAGAAATCTGTTCTTTAAAATTGCTCTCAGCAGTTTACTTGCCCATGTGTCAGGCCAGCATAGTTGGTTATGAAACGAAGAAGTCTCCGAAAAACTCTCCAAGACTCAAATTAGAGTTTTAGGAAGCAGGTATTCTTTATTGCAGCGCTGGACGCACAGGGGATCGCTCCACGTGGTGTGCGTGCCAGATCACGTAACCATAGGGGTTAAATGCAAGTAGAGGATACATATTCATTACATTTCTGAGCAATAATCTAAATATTCATATTATTTCCTGGACTTCATTAACATATGCAAATGTCCCCAATGCATGCGCCCTTGTGCTCTTTGGTGGTCTGTTGGGGTCCTCCGGTGGTCGTCCATAGTCTCCATCACAGTGCCCTCTGGTTAGTTACCTAACTTTAAACAACAGATTTTAACAAACTATATCCACTACATCAATTTGAGACTTATGATATTGCTCCTTATCAGTTAAACCTGCTAAAAATGCTTCTATTCCTTCAGGTAGCACAAAACCTGATTTATTGCTGACCTCCATGCACAGTGTCTTCTGTGTCACCTTTTTCTCATTCCCTAGTGACCATCTGACATGTTTCTCCATTTTAAAAGATCAAAAACCTCCAGAAGATGCTAAAAGCGATCCCCAGAATTAATTTGCTCAGTTGCCATTGCCAGGAGCAGATCTTGGCTCTGCCCAAGGCCATGCCAGAGGGAGGTGTGTGGGTGTGCAGGCAGCGTTGGCTCTACCACTTTGAAGTAGTCCAGGACCCCCCTTCTGAATGAGAAGAGAAATTGATACTAAGGAGTGACCTGTTTGTCTCTGTTCCTCCCCAAGCCCTGCTTACACCTGTTCTCTCTTTCTCAGGGCAGAATGCCAGTCGAGCTCCAAGGAAAGAGGCTGAAAAAGCTTCAAGCTCTAGGAGAGATCACCACCAGGTCCTCAGGGCTGCCTATCTCGATGATGTGAAAAGGGCTTTGAACAAAAGCACTTACAGCCGATTCTATGAAGCATTGTTAGCTTACAAGAAGACAGATAACTATGATGCCATGATATCAGTGATAGCCGCCCTCACCACTGAGAAGCCAGAAGACTTTCATCTTCTACAAAGTAAGGGATTTTTTTTTTAAACCACTTTTATTTAGTTGAAAAGAAGATGTAAGTGCTGTGATCTCATGTGAGCAATAAACTTTCACTCGTCATTAGTTTGCAAATTCTCCACTTTTAGGAAAAACTTTTAGCATTGGTGAACTTCACTGCTCCCATCTTTTGGTTTAGCAAATCAGATAAACGGAGCAGCAGGAAAGTTGTGTTAAATGAATGTCAGTCAGAGAGCAAAAAATGTTAAGGTTATAAAATGTTATCTCTGTTCAGATAGAAATTGTGCATTAAAAACATTTAATAAGACCTCAGTAATTCCAGTCCTAACTTTCAGTCAAGCTAACTTCAGTCAAATGATTTCATTACCTTTTTTTCTCCTCAATTACTACAAGTGATTGCTCTCTAGAAAAGACAGTGCCGACTATTGCTCTGACTCAGTTTTGGTTTTATGACCATTGATTGCTATACTGGTGCTGAGCTCTTAGATCACTTCCAGGTTTTGGGATAAGCAATCACACTTTTGATTCACTATTCTTCTACAGAGCTTTACCTGGGAATAGTTATGGAACTGTGTCATAATTTAGTATCTCTATCATCCATAATAATCTTCTAGAAATTTCAAGCTGATGTTTATTTTCTCAGAAGTGATTTGTTTTGGGTTTTTTCCTTTTATAGATTTAATGATGAAAGGATTTAGGAAGCTACAAGTTTTAAAAACTTGAAATGGGACTTTATTGTTTTTAAAAAAAAAAAAGAATAAAGGAAAAAAAAGAAGAGATTACATACTGGTCTTGATTGCCTTGATGGAGACATCTTGTCTTGTGCTATGTGACACATCAGTTCCCCCTTCTCTCCTGGCTCTGGTGTGAACCCCTCTGCAGGAAATGATGCATACGGTGTATGCTGGGAAATGCTGATGTAGTTTCATTTGTTGTCTTTAGGAAATAACAATAAGTATTCCATTGTCCTTGAATAGATGTCATAGTCTCCAAATTTTTAGAAATAACTTTCTTCTGGTGCATTAACTAGTCAGATTAGTCCTGACACGGTGAAGAGTGGGAGGGAAATGAGTTACGTGGCACTGTGACTCATGATCTCCCCCTGAGCATTCTTCTCACAGAGAGTCGGTATTTTTACTGAGCAGATGTTTTGACCTTAGAGGACTTTGTGGTAGAATTGTCTGTGTTTGGCAGTAAGTCATAATTGGGATTTTTTAGAATTTCTGTATGTGTTGTGAATCCCTGTCAAGCAAACAGTAACAAGAGATTTCCTTTTTGAGAAAGTCTTTTGAGATATTGTTTATATACCTGATTTCCCTTGCTCAGTTGTCAGGTGAAGGGCTGGATCAGATATTTATGCTTGGTTGTAGAGAACAGAAGAATTTTGAGATTAGTTGAGATTATTTTCAATACTAAATACTCATCTGTCTTCTGGCAAGGAAAACGCCATAATTATAAAATCAACAAAAGCATCAAGCGTTCCATTAATGTGAAGATACTCTGAGGAATATGGCTGATATTGTTCAGCTTCCAAAGAATTTCTCCCCTCCAAAGCAAGGAATCTTCCATAGTCAGGCATTTTTTTTGCTATGCATTTGACTGTATTTTCTTTTGGACAGGGTTTTACATGTTTGTGCGCCCTCATCACAAAGAGCAGTTCAAACAGACGTGTGAGGATTTGACGGGAATGGTGTGTGGCGAGGGAGAGAAGCAACAGCAGGTGCAAGGTGACGGGAACCCTCTGAGTTTGGAGAGCTGGTGCACCAAGGGAGAAAACAGCCACGTACAAGGTTGGGAATGAACATCTGTCTGAAGTTTAGAATCTTATTTATTATTGTGATGGGTAGTGTCCAAGAGCCTTAACTGCGGGCTGGGGCCTCTCTGCACTAGGAGTGTAAACGAAGATCAAAGCAATTGGCCATGTCCAAATTGAGTTTAAAAAAGTGTAAGATAGAAGGCAAAGTGAGATGGGGAAGTGCAAGGAAACAAGACGAAAGTTGAAGTGCCATCTTCTTTAAACTGTTAAGTGGGTTTGGGGTGAAGGGAAAATTTTTGCACTTAAAAAGGGTGGGGACAAGAGTGCATCAAGATTCACTGTGTCTAGGAAGAATTTGCCACAGAACTATTTCAATATAAAGAGTCCCTTTCAGTAATAATGTGTATTAGTATCAGAAACTTCTGTAACCAAGCAGTATGGCTTGGTTATAGTTATTCAAATTGTTTTGTTCTTATACAATAAGAACTTACTGAACTTACTGCTAATTGTGTTTTGCAGAGTCTGTGTATTGTGTTCTGCGTTATACTGGTTTGTATGCTGGATTTTGGTTTTGTTTTTTTTTTTTGTTTTTTTTTTTTTAAAATAACCAGATGCAGCCACTTCTGAGGGTGAGGCGCCGGAGAAAATTCAGAGAAAGATTTCCTCCTTCTGCTTTAACCAGAAAAGCAAACTTGAATTGCCAATGATCAAAGTATCAAAAGAAACCAGTAACGTGAGAGCACCCACAGGCTCTGGAGCTGTGCCTATATTTCCCTTAGAGATGGAGCCGGAGTGTGGTAGGTATAGGTGAGATTTTGGATGCAATTCACTAATACTCGGGGAAAAAGATAAGAAAAGAGAATTATGCTGATGATCTGTTAAATGATGACTGGTTCATGCTGATATTTGCTCAGGCGCAATAATGATTAGCGTGGTTTGCTAAGTAGAATTTGTACTTTCTGCCACATGCATGTGTTCTCTCGAAGTACTTCATTGTCTTTATCACAATGATGTCATAGTTTCCTGAGAACTTACAGATTTTTCTTGACTACTTCCTTGTAAAGCGAGGATGTAACCTCAGTTTCTAAATGGGGATCTGAAGCATCGAGAGACTGAGTGAGGTCATGTGAAAGAAATAATGTAGCAGGGCCAGGTATTGCACTGTTAAGGTAGTTAAAAGCTTGTGGTCATTGTTTGCTGGACTGCACTGGAAACATGTATGCATTAGAATTTCACAGGTGATTACTGGAATTTAGTCATTTCCTCCCTCTCTTTCTCTCTCCCCCTCTCTCCCCGGCCCCCTCTCTCTCTTCTAGGAAGATTCCAGTGCTCTAACTGCAAATCTGAGGATGATGTGCCTTTTAAATGTCCATTATGTGACTTCACTTGTTGCAAAACATGCTGGGAGCAGTTCTTAAAGGTTATCTTGTTTACTAGTTTCAGTTTTTCCTGAAACTGCTGGTGAATTTTGTGCGTTTCAGGAGAACTGTGTGGACAGCCCTGGAAGCAGAATTCCTCTGTTTACAGAGCGAACACTTAAATCCTGATGGAAGATTTACCACTTGTTTCATTACTTCCCATGTTCTGCCATGTGATTGGAGGCAGACCTCTGCCTTACGATGTCTTTTTTATGCCTTTGCAGCTACTTCTGAGCTTCCTTCAAATGTTTTCCCGTCTAGAGCTATGAGGGCAACAAGCTGTGGAGTCAACTTGAAAAAAAATTGTTTTTCTACATGTGAACCTTTGTTTTAATTTTCTTTTTCCTGCTTAATTTCATAATTCTTCCCGTCTAAAAACCTACTCTAAAACACTGTCATGAGATGAGGCAAATTCATGCTCAAATATCTCCTGTGTTATCCTGTACTTTGGTTTTCCTGGGTGAGTAAATCGGTGGTTGAAATTCTTTAGGTAAGAGGATGTAACCGATCCCAGTTCCAGTGCATGTGTTTGGTAGCATCTTACCCACCGTTTGATTCGGCAGCCAGGTATTAATAGTCTGTGACTGATGGAAGTCTAGTGCAAGAGTTTAGTGGTTTCTAAATGTTCAGAGGCGATGAAGGCTCCTAATCAGTGGAGCTCAGGAACTTGTCTGAAAAGAGTACAGAAGGAAAAGAAACTTCTTCAACTTGTGAATCTATAAGCACGTACAAAATAATCAGTCATTCCAAGTTCCAGAGAAAGGTCTTTTTCTCAGGAAGAAGACACTGAATTACGTCAGCTAAGTGTAGAAAATAAACAGTATACTAACATCCAAACAAAATATAATGACCAAGACAGACTTGGTCCAAGAGAAATATAGAATAATGATCAGACTGATGTTCTCAGATATATCTCCTAGAGGGAATTCAGAATAACTGTTCAACTAAATTTTATCCTCAGTCTGCTATGCCATATTTCTTTAAAAATGTTAAAATCCAAAAGTATTGGACTGTAGGAATATATGTGAGAAAGTACAAGGAAGCCAAAGGAAGGCGTCTCATGTTTGCTGCAGATTGGGCAGTCAAACCAATTGCCTTGAATAGGCATTACCACTGAATACTCAGTTGTTCCTTTTGTGCCAAAGTATAATGGGGATGAACATCTGACAGCCAGCATACCCCACGTCAGAAAAGACTAGCAAATTCATGACAAGAGTTTACTAGCATGTGTTATAATCTGCTACTTGAGACTTGAATTGATTAAGGAATGGAATGAGCTCCCTGGAGAAGTTTTGGGGTTTTTTTTTCGGTTAGGCAAATATTTATTATCCCACAGGGAGATTATGTTATCTCAGACCATAAATTTTTATCTTATAAATGCCTGGGGAAAAACTCTCTCCTTTTGCCAGTAAGATGTAACTTGTAATTGTTGCTTCATCGGCTTAAGAATCCACAAAATTAGAACTGTTGTATATTGAGCAATTGTACTGCCCTGTTCGGTGGTTTTTATCTTGAAAGTGGTAATTCTGAGGTCTGGTTTTCTCCTTAATCCCCAAGCTAATATGCATTTTCATGGCTTATGGATAAATCACAGAATTTGCTCAGCCTCAATTTTTTTTTAATCACTGCTTTTTCTGATTGCACACCTCTTAAAATGGGGATTAAAAGAGTCTGGTCTGCTAGAGTAGACTGTATTTCAGATTGAGGTACTTGAATGTGTCCAGAGGAGGGCAACAAAGCTGGTGGAAGGGCTGGAAGGAATGTCCTGTAAGCAGCAGCTGAGGACTTTGGGTTTGTCTAGTTTGGAGAAAGGAGGCTGAGGGGCGACCTCATTGCTCTCCGCAGCTTCCCGAGGAGGGGACGTGGAGAAGGGAGGTGCCGATGTCTTCTTCCTGGTATCCAGTGGCAGGACACCTGGGAGCGCTTCAAAGCTGTGTCAGAGGAGGTTCAGACTAGGTATTAGGAAACATTTATTTACTGAGAGGGTGGTCAAACACTGGAACAGGCTTCCTAGAGAGGTGGTCAATGCCCTTAACAATACGCTTCAACTTTTGTTCAGCCCTGAAGTCATCAGGCAGTTGGACTAGAGGATCGTTGTAGGTCCCTTGCAACTGGAAGTATTCTTTCTGTTCTATTCAGGTATCTGATACAAAGCCATGTTTGAGGAAATGAGTCATCCCTATGGGTTATTTGTTATTAATGACTTCCGTATTTGCCACTTACCTGAACAAACTTGCTACTTACAGTGCAACTTCATCCCATTTTTACCAGGTGATGGAAGGAGAAAGAAAATATCTGTGTTATTCTTAGCAAGGTGAATCAGAGCTTTGCTTTGTGGTAGGGTACCACAGCCCTACGAGGTGAATACAGTCTTACAATTTGTAAAGATCAGGACAGACAGATACAGTTTGAAGCAAATAATCTGCCTCAGTATGTCTGCTGCTATGTTCTGAGCAAAGGTCCATCCAACCCAGCATTCTATCTCTGACAGTGGCCAGAAAAGAATGGCTAGGAAAGGATAAAAGAACATGGCAGGCATGAGTGATGATTCTGGCAGGTAATCTCTCAGCCCTGAACCTATTTTCGGCACGAGAACTCCCGGAGCCAAAGGTTGCTTCTGTATATTAAGAAACCTCTGATGCATTTCCATCGTATTGTCCAGTTCCCTTTGAACACAAATGAGCCTGTCATCCATGTCCTGTGGCAAGCACTCCCACAGCTTAGCCAAACATTGTGTGAAGAACCATCTCTTCTTTGTTGTTGTCGTTTTGAACCTGTTTCTTGCTAGTTCAGTTTAATGCCCCACTTTTTTAAAAAGGACAAACAAAATATTCTTCCAGTTCTCAAGAAAACACTTCATGGATATCCTGTCCTTCCTAAGTGCACCTTTAGAGTCTTTCTACGTCCACCAACAGTGTGATCCATTTGCCTCCTCTGTAGACAACATACATTAAAGCCCTTATTTCTAAGAATGTTGTTTTTTTTTTCTTGCTCTGAACAACAAACTGTTGGATGTAGGGGATGTGAGAAGCACCTTCTCACCAGCTGAGACTTTTGCTCTACTGTTCAAGCACCCCTCAAGGCTCAGCACGACTGACATCCTATAGTCTTTGTTATGGAGAACATGAAACTACATGGTCTTGTCACCCTTTCTTACCTTACTTATGGCATACCTGTCTAGTGATGAATGGTTCTCAGTATACAGTAATGTTAGCTTGCTTGTGGTACAATTCAAGTGTAGTTTGGTTAATGACAAGTCAAATATCTTGTAGTTTGGGATGTTACTTGAGGACTGATGGAGAGAGACACTTCTAGTGATGAGGCTAGTCATGCAGATGAGGAGAACAGCTTGATTGAGAGCAGAGGATTGCAAACAGGAAAAAGATTATTCCATGTTTCTCTGAAACCAGTCCCATAGGAACCATCTCCTGACACTTCCATCTGCGTTCCTACCTGTGCGTTGGTTCGTTGTGCAGACAATTGACTCCATTCGTGGCCAGGGCTGTGTTTGCGAGAGAGGTGATCTTACCAGCAGGAAATGAGCAACCATGTTTGTGGTGTCTAAGCTCTGAACTCTCATCAGATGGCACTGGGCTTTGTCACCGCTGACTGGGCTGGATTTGAAAACTTTTTTTCTTTGCTAATGAGTTACTCACTATGTTTTTTCAGCTCAAAAGCACGTTGGTGCATATTGTCTTTTGAGGAAGTGACTAACAGCCTGTCATTCAAAATGCAATGACTTGGGTTTTGCAAATTGTGATGTCTTTTCCAATTTGTTATTTTACTGAAATAGGTTAGTGATGGGAAGAGGTGGTAAATAATTTTGGAAGGTTTTGGAAGTTTTTGGAGGAGCAAACAGAACTCCCTGCAGCTGGAGGGGTATTTGAGGGATTAGTGCCGGCGCGTGTTGGGTAATTTTCGATGTGTTAGGGAAAGCCTTGCAGAGACTGTACCAATATACCCTGCCTTGGTTTTCTGTGCAGAGGTCTATTGCTGCTTTTCAGTGTTTAAATGCACTGTTTATTCATGCTCTTTTTGCAGGTATTCCAGAGAGACTGAGTTATTCTCATTTGGACTCCCTGGAATATGGGCAAATAATATTAAGTTTTCACAATTATATATTACACTTAAAAAATCAAAATACTAGTGCCTGAACCTACTTTGCACTCTACATCTTTTGTTACAATGATTAACTTCTATACTATAGGGAAGCCTATACAGTGCCATTGATGTAGGTAACCATCATTTTAACCTACTGAGCTGGGAATTTTCTCACAAAGATTCATGTTTTAAATTTTTTTACTATCTCACTTTTGAAATAAGCAGAGCATTTTAGTTTTACTAGTAATTTGCAAGATATAAAAAGAACAGTTGGGGTTCATCTACAGGTTAAATGGCTAAAGGCCAGACTTCAAAATTTAAGATTAGTGAAGAAGGAAACTGAAACCTGGGTGGAGAAAGAGTTGCCTCATGTACCCAGTCTTCTGCTGTTAACTGAGAAAGGCGTGTGGTGGTATGAAGAAATAAATGTACCTGCTTCCCCTACAAAATTCTTGGTCATGACCACATGTATCACCGTTGTCCTGGTATGCCCAGATCACTTCCTTCTCATCTGTGCAAGAGGAAGCAGGAGTTCAGGGAACTCGTTGGCCATTTACGGGATTTTACTAATAACAGGTACATCTATACTTCACAAGAGCTCTTGCAGGCTCTGTATTTCCTTGTTCCTGTATTTTAGTCTTCCAGATATGTCATAGCTGCAATTAATCTGAGACAACTGCTGTAATGTTTGTTGCTACTTCGCTGGGAGGCTTTCTTCTTTCTTTTTCCTCCTTTTATTACTGGCAGTTAAATAACTGCATGGTAACGCTGCATTTAAAAATAGTAGATACAATGTCTTGGGGACTGTCAAATGACTAGCGTGGCTTATGGTTGATATTGGACAATAACAGACTTGATAGAGAAATTTGATATATTATCTTGTATTTTGTTCATTTATTTATATAGATGAGGAAGAAGTGCCCAGAGTGCCACAGTGATGTGAAAAAGCAGCGATTAATCCAAGTTTTCTTCTGGTCATAATCTCACCAACAGAAAGGGCAAGTACTTTGTATCAGCAGAAAGAAATCACCGCACTCTGGCTCTCAACCTGAACAGAAGTAGGATGAAGGTTCATTTAAATATCTTTGATCCTTGGTGCTAGATTACATGCTGTGCACCAACATGTATCATTTCTTCCTACAAAGGTGATCAAGTCTGAAAGGTCTCTGTCCTTCACCACTGGCAGGAGACAAAGCAGAATATTGTCCTCTGCTGGATCTAAGAAGGTTAATTTCTTATTTATATTAGCCTGTAAATTCTACTGTGGTCACTCTTAGGCTGAAATTTTATATCCTGGAGGCGGCTGTTGTTCATGGGCACTTCAGGTAATACCAGATCCTGGAAAAACCCAGCAATAATACTACAGTGGAACTGAGCTGGCTGAATAAGGAGGCCAGACTGCCCATCCTTACCACACTGGTGTTCCTGGAAGAAGTGATTCACATTCACTGTTTGGTGTTTGGCAGCAGCTGCTGTCTCCAAAAGAAGATACAGAAAGGATGATCTTTTTAAAAACAAATTCCAGTGGTTGGGTAGTGAGGAGAAACACTCCCTTGTGTCTGCTGTGCACCCTGAAGCCTGATTCCTTCCATCGTACTGGGATTTTTGGAAACATGCTTCTAAGGAGGCTTTATTTTCTGCTCAGTACTGATATTTCCATTCTGCTTGTGTTATCTGTTGCTTACTTTCTAAGAAGAAAAAGAAACTAATTAATTTAAAACTTTAAAATAAATCAAGATAAGTGGGTTAAAAAAAATTCCTTAGTACTTCCACTCTCTGTGAGTAGTGGATATCAGTGGTTAACCTGAAAAATTGTATCAATTTTAAATCTTCAGTAGCTGCTGTAAATTAAACTATAAACAAACCCTTTTTTGTCTTGGGTTTTGTTTGATTTAAAAAAAAAAAAAAATACCAGATATAAAACCACTGTGTTTTGAGTCCCAATGGCCCTGGTAGGTGTAAGTGGAGAGGTTTATACTGTGGGATTTTTGACACTTGAATATTTTTGTTTCACAAAAATGAGCAAAGGATTGTATTCCCACTTGCTAATTAGTTTTGGTGTTCCTGTGATGACAGACACTTCACATAGCCTATGTTTTCAGAATTTTCTGGGAGAATATATTCTTTAATAATTTTAGGAGCGTTTTTTTCTTCAGCGTGTAGGTGGATTTCATACCAATGGAACTTTGGAAAGTTTTATGTTAATAATTGATAATTCAAAATTGAAAGGTGAGCCGCATTTTAACGAGAATTTGAAAGGTTCTTATTTCCCACGGTTATGGAATTCAAAACCAGTGTCACTCTAAATCTCATAGTTGCTGGGATATTGGTCCTCACTGAGAAATTTCTTTTTTCAGATTGGAATCCACTTTACATAGAAACAACCTAGTAGTGTGCGATACTGTGCCTCTCATGCATTAAAATGTCAAATAACGTGTGTGTATTCAAGTCAGGATTCACTGCGGTCAGACTATCTGAAGAACAAGAAAAGTGGTGTTCTTAAATGGCAGTGAAACAAACTTTCCATATTTCATTAATTCATAATTAGAAATAATATAGATTTAGACAGGAATGAAGGTAATTTGGGGCTAGCATATATTCTGACTTGTTTAAATCTGTGAATGAATTTTATCTTCTATCTATTCACGTATCTATTCAGTACACTACTGACAGTGGTTTCAGTTCTGAAAACAAATAATGCAAGGAAAGCCCTAGATATTTGAAATGTAAGTGGGAAAAATTACAGAAAAATGTATGTATGTATATGTGTTGTAAAAATGAACAGAAAAAGATTTGGAGCAATGGTGTCAAGAAGGCAATGGTGTTAAACTCTTGTCCTTCACAAGGACTCTGAGTTTTGTAGCATGGTGACTCTGTTGTATTTAATGACGGAAAAGCTACATTTTGCTGGACTGAAATCATGCCAGAAACACGGAAGACAGCTTTGTTTCCCAAAAACAAAGCAACTCCATACCTGAAATGTACTTGATTTTATTTGTTGGTTAAGAGTTTTTTGTTGAAGTTGCACCTTCACAAGTTGTGCCCTGAGTGTTCTTTGTCATCATTCACTCCCTTTTGCTATTTTAACAACTATAGCCATAATTATTGCATTACAGAAGTTTAAAAAAGAGGAAAAAAGATGATGCTTTCAGGGGAAAGCAGATCAGGCCAATGCTGTTTTGCCGTCAGGGGGTTTGGGGCAATCTGAATTCTCTGTGTGGGGTAAGGCGCACACCTGCTTCCGAGCAGGTCCCTGCGACTTCTTTCGGATGCTCGTTTTGAATTCTCGGTGCGTTCTCTCGGCCCGGGTAAGCAGGGGAAGGGGAAGCCTAAGAACTGAGCAAAGGCTGGGAGCAGTGGACAGTAAAATGTTCTTTAGTGGTAAGACAGTTCAGTGCCTTATCTGTGAAGACCTCTCCCTGGGGGGAGCTGCAGCTTACTGCTTGTGCCACTGGAGGGAAACCACAGCACGGACATGAGCTTTGAACATCTTCAGAGAGCAAGTGAACTGATGGCTTTGCTTAGGGTTGCCCGATGGAAATTATCTGCTATATACTGCAAAAATGCTGTAAGATCCAGCAAGACTAAATTAAGTACTTAACAGGTATGTGTGATTTGCTGGGATAAATATCATTACACTCCTGTTTTTCCCCTCAACTAGAATAGTTTTCTAGATGTGCTTTTTCCTTGCCACTGGAGTTGTTTTAGTTCTGGAGACTGTTCTGGAGACTGTTGCTACTTGGGAATGCTCCATTGTTAGTGAGACAGAGCAGAGGAACTATGTTAAAGATATCTTGGTGCCTTCAAGAGATTCACACACTCCTCCTTTCACTCTTCAGCAGTTACACCATCTTGCTGAAGAGATTTACTGTTATGTGCCTTCACTAGCTGAGCCCACCCTGACAAGCTCTGAAACACTTCAATGTCCCCATCGGGGAATCTGCTGTTTGCAGATGGAATCAATTTGGAATCGGTCTGGCTTTGTTGCTGCTTTCTGGTATAGTGAGGATGGCACTGCAGCNGACGTGGAGATGAGGCGCTTGGGGACATGGTTTAGTGGGCATGGGGGGGTTGGGCTGACGGTTGGACTCGATGACCTTAGAGGTCTTTTCCAACCTTAATGATTCTATGATTCTAACACACTTCTGAACTTGAGGGTAGGTCTCAAGGTCTCTACCCTTGTAGATCACTTGGTGTCACTAAATAGCAACCCCGTTACCTGTTAGGAGAGTGTTTATGTCGGGGCTTCCAGGGCATCCCTGGTTTATGGCTGATGCCCAGCAGTGATGTGACCCGACCTGTGATCACACCCAGCTCTCCAGCCTCTGCCCAGCAGCTGGGCGCTGTGCTGACCGCACGCTCCCCGTGGCAGGTTGCTCAAGAATCACTTCTCCCAAAGGACTGCGCACGTGCATTTCCACTCCCCATCTTCCAAAGAAATGTCCAGAGGCCTGCGCATCGCTGCATCTTCGACATCAGGATGGCCCTCCTAAGTGTGTTTAGAGTGCTGCTTCCTCCCACCCTGCCCCAGCAACAAAGCTGCTTCCAGTGAAACCTTGAAGAATCTCCAGGAACCAGCTGTCAGGACACGCTGCAGAGAGCGATCCCTTCTCATCTGGAAACTAGTTGAATTTACAAGAAGAGATAGTACATTATTTATGAAGACCAGAAAGTAAAAACAAGAATTGCTTCAGAAAAATCTATGTTGCTGTAAATGGTTAGAGGAACTGATCCAAACTGCTGAGTGCTCAGGGAGAGGGAAAACTGTCGTGGACACTCCTTGCTGATTTTGGGAAGCAAATGACACATGAGCTACAGATGATGAAGGAAGTAGTTATTAATCTCTCTTCATTGCCCCTGCCTTGCAGTGCTGTGACTATACCTGGAATATTGTCTCTAATTCTAGTGGTGTGTCACTGAAAGAAACTTTTCCCATTTTTTTTCCCAAATAAAGCTGGAAGGATTTGGGAAAGAGACGAAAAATAACAAAGCAACTATTTTATCAAGAAAGAGATGAACTATGTCTTTTCTTGGAGAAGTGGCTATTGACGAAGAGCGAGGAATTTCTTTGCTTTTCAGATTTTTCTCTGAATATTAGTGAGAAACCTGATTTTGCAAGAGTAGTTTCGAAAAGCAGTGCTGCTGAACACCCTGAAGCTCTGGGAAGTGTGAAATGATGTCCTGTGTGGGGAAGTGAAATCAGAGCCATGAGAATATGATGCTGAATTCCTTTTCTAAGCTACCTCCGCAGGTCAGAAAGTCAGTCGTGAGTCGAGTTGTTGCTTTCCAGTGATCAGGCAGTGCCCCCACAAACCCATTCTGAGGGGGTTTATTGGGCCAGCGGAAGAACAGACAGAAAAAGATTAATTGAAGGTCGTTCTATCAGGCTTTTATCTCCCTAAAAGGTAGAGGTTGCCTGGGGAAGCCCGTTCTGTCCCATTGACGTGGTATTTCACTCTCTCAATATTAATCTGACAAATTTTTGTCATTGTTAAGTTCAGAACAAAACGAATTGATGATACTACATTGCGGTATGGTGAGGAGCTGCATACTTAGAGTTTCCTGGCGTATTGCATCCATCCCGGCAGTTACCGTGAGTGGGATGCGGGGACTGAGGTGGCCGTGAGGTGCCATCCAGGATGTGCCACCTACGTTCCCTTCGTACGCCTTGTGGGGTCCCCCAGCCGTTAGCAGGTATAAGCAGGAGTTCTTAGCAT
Organism: Pelecanoides urinatrix; assembly: GCA_013400755.1. Taxonomy (NCBI): domain Eukaryota; kingdom Metazoa; phylum Chordata; class Aves; order Procellariiformes; family Procellariidae; genus Pelecanoides; species Pelecanoides urinatrix. The sequence continues at coordinate 206,089 of VZTQ01009535.1, read as the reverse complement.
GGGAAGGGCTGTTAATGTTTTCTTTCAATCGAAGCAGAATACTGAGGGAGACAGGGAAGAAATGAAGCTGTTCAGATTACTTTTGAGTAATCCTTTAACAAATGTCGCAGTATGACTGTTCATCACTTCAACCAACTCACAAGTTTGCAAAAGGCTAGATGACCTGGTTTCGGTTGCAGCTTCTTGGAAAAGTCTAGATGTGTCAGCGAGAGGGCTGTTAACAGGCTAAAGAACCATCTGAAATCCACGGTAGGAAAACTGAGATCAGCTTTCTGCCTACCAGAAAAGGGAAGGTGCTGCTGTCGCCCTCGGGCTGCTCTGGAATGGCTGTCCCGGGGGTGAGCCTCGGGCAAAGAGGTCTGGCTTAAACTCTCCAGCCGGGTCAGCTGCAGTGTGGGGCTTCGTGCTTGATTCAAGCTAGTGGCGAGTTTCACCCAAAAGAAATATCCTCAAGAGGATGTGCCTCAGTCCCAGAAGAAGTCCCAGGGGAGTGCTAGGAGATGAATTGATACATTTAATTACCGAGATGATGCATACTGATGAAGCAAAGCCCCAGTAGTCCTTGGCTCAGGGGTTATGTCAAAAGGTGTTACCAATCATCAGGATTACTCTGGGGAGCTACCAGTGACTGAGCTAAACCAGCAGTAGAGTTAAAATCCATTTTAGAGTGGCCTGTGAAAATCAGCCCATCACCCGTTCTGTGTAGAGCGCAAATGGACGCAGCCCATGCTGTGCCCTCCACTCACTCAACAGCGCTCTCGGACCAAAACATTGGGCCCCTTTGATTCCAGCTAGAGTCAGTGTTTTCTTTAACCATGATGGGTAGAAACTGCTCTAGCTTTGGATTCCTTCTGACCATCGGGGTTTACTTCTCCTTCTGGGTAGCAGAAAACTGCGTTTGATTTTCTTTGTTTGTAAATTGTGCATTTAGCTCTTGTAGGTTTGATCTTTAACAGCGTTAAGAATAAAGTCCAAGAGATTCACCATCCGCAGATCCAGTGACTGACAGCAGGAGGTGAGAGGTTCATTCTGGTGTTGCAGAAAGCAAATGCTCAAATGTTAATTCTCTGTAATGAGGTGCAAAATGATTTGGTTGCTGGCTCTTGAGGAGAAAAACCTCCACGTCCTCTCGCCTACTCACTGTGACTCCTTTACATTTCTAGAGACTTTGCATTTGCTTTTTGAGTGCGTGATCTGGTTTTGACTATTCATGAATGCCTGTTCCGAGCGGCTCCTTGAGACCGAGATGCTGCCTCCTCCTTGGCCTTGCTGGAGGATGAGGGGAGGCTGTTAGGGGCGAGCTCTCCGATCCCCCAACCCCAAGTGCCCGTGCACCCACTCTGGGTACAGCACCCCTAACTCGGCAGGACACCTAGAGAGTGTCTGGGTATAAACAAGGTGTTCGTGCCTGGGCTGTATACGTGGGATAATATTAACATAATAGGTGTGACTATACGTGGAGGGAACAAGTGTGAAAAGAATATTTGGGAACACTGAGTTGAGACCAGTTCTTGCAAAGGAGAAAGATTCTGCTGCAGAGGATTGCAGTTCAGACCCACAGCTGGGCCTATGTGTGACAACTCGAAAAAATGCAAAGAATGCCATTCAGTGTGGCGCTGGGCCTCCCAACACAAAACAGTACAAAACTTTCCAAACTAAATTTTTCTGCGATTCTATGTTTGGTGTTTGATGCTGATAACTGCTCAGTGGCCTGAGCTACGCGATAGGGCATGGGAATGGGAGATGCTTGAGAAAAATACAAGTTGTGACAGCTGCTGGAGAAGCTTATTTAGAGGATGTTGGGCTGGCTTATAAAAACGGTCTGTATTCCTTGTGGATAGCTGTATTCCCAATGGAATTCCTTTCTTGCAGCTCAAACAATGATAGGAAATTTGTTCAGAGCCCTCGCGCAGGGCAGGCGGGAGCAGCGAGTGCTGCTGTTTTCAGAGGCAGCAGCTGGTGAACTCTTCGTCGGAAGTCTTCAGAGCAGACGGCGAAGCCTGACCTGGGAGCAGCGAGGCTGCAAAGAGCAGTTCCGCAGAAAATGACTTGTGGGAGGGTGTTTTACACCCTTCAGTGTCTCCTCATGGCGATGCTTGAGAAGTTGTGCATATTAAGCAAGTGTGTTTATGGACTGGCTACCGTTTTCAGACTGGTCTCTTACGTGCCTTTGTTCTAAGCGAGCAAGGCTTTGCTGGCCGATGGTTGTTATCCCTATTTTATCTTGAGAGACGGTTTGGGGGGTGGCTGGGGGTCCCGGGAGCCACGGGCTGTGCCGGTAGGAGAGGCCACGAGGAGTTTGTGACCTGGGAACCGGTGGGGTTTGTGTGACAGGCAGCAGCAGCCCAGCGTGCAGATCACGGCACTCTCCGGCCCTTTTCACAGATGAAGGTGGCAAAGCATGACAGAAACAGGGCTGTAGTACAAAAACCATCAGATTTCCCAGCCGAGTGCTCTGTGCATTAGGATGTGATTTGTACGGAGATGTGTTTTCTTCTCTTCCATTGATTGGAAAGTTTGAAAACAAGAAAAAAGCTAAATATTTTTTTCTCAGCTAGCTGTTTGGAATCGGTTGCAGCTTTCCCCTTCTCTGCCTTGTGGCACTGTTCCTGATAGGAGAAGTGGTGTCTGGGAGGAAATGAAAAGGCAGGTTTTCAGGTACAGAGTACACTCTTTATGCTCTCCTGCTTTTACACCAAAGAGTAAGTTCTGTGCTTTCCCTCCTTCCCCCTGCGCTTGCGGTGCGGGGGCCAGAGCAGGCGCAGCTGGAGCGGAGGGACAGGGAGCTCTCCAGCCTGTGCCTTCCTGGCACGTAAAGCACTTTGCAGAGGAGCCCTTGGATTTTCTTGCCTTCAGAGGGAATCTGGTGAGACCACGCAGAAGGACAAAGTACACGAGTCTGGTCTATTTAAGCAGGGGCAGTGCAGAGCGAGCAGGCGCCGGTAAACGCTCTCCCGCGAGGCTCTGCTGAGCGCTGTGAGGCTAAGTTCAGTTTCCATTGAAACCCTTGGGGTCCAAGACTTACCTGTAAGATATTTAAATGCCGACCTCCTCAGCTGCTGGATGTTGTTATCCCACAAAAGGTAACTCGGAGTGTTCTAGTGTTACAGTTGGAGTTAGACTGTCACCTCAGTGCTCCTGAGCGGAACAGGCTGCCCAGGGCAGTGGTGGAGTCCCCATCCCTGGAGGGATTTAAAAGACGTGGAGATGAGGCGCTTGGGGACATGGTTTAGTGGGCATGGGGGTGTTGAGTTGATGGTTGGACTCGATGATCTTAGAGGTCTTTTCCAACCTTAGTGATTCTGTGATTCTAAGTTGAAGCTCTGAGCTGGTTTCAGGAGGGCATTGCCTAACCCCTAAAAACCTGGGCTGTTTTGGCAGGGTTGGTGCCCTCCCGGTGTGCGGGAGGCAGGACGGGGTCTCGCACCGCAGCCCCTGGGCAGAGCAGGGAGGTTGCTCAAGTTCTCAGCTGGAACAGCCCCACGGCCCCGGCTTCACCGCTCACAGACACGGTGAGAAATGGCACATCTGGGCTGTGTTTTGGGGGCAAACTGTGCCCCCAACAGCGAGAGACAAATGCTTTTACTGGGAAATTACTTCGCATTTAGAGCCAGGGAATTTCCCTGCCNGGGGATGGGGAGGGAGGCCTCGGCTGCTGCTCCGCCACCTCGCCCGCTTCTGCTCCCTCCGTGGCCGCAGCCGTGGGTCCCGCCTGCTGCCGGGCCGGGGGTGACTTTCCTCCGCGTGTCGGGGCGATGAGCGCGGCCGCTGCCTTCCCCCGGCGAGCCGCTCCTCCGCCGCGCTGCGGGACTCCGGGGAGAGCCGGCATCTCCCCCGCAGGAAGGGCTGTTTGGGAAGCAGAGGAGAAAACTCAGCCTGTCATAACAGTCCTTACCCGCCTCTCTCTCTTTCTGCTTTAAAGCCGGACGGCTGGATCGGCGCTGCTGCTGCTGCGGAGGGGAGCTCCAACCCAGCCGCTGTCCTCAGAGCCAGTGCCAGCCTCTGAGCACCCTCTCTCTCTCCCCAGGTTTCTGATCACGGTGCTCGGAAGCCCTCGGTGCTACGCTATCCTGCCACATGCCGAATTTAAGGCATCCATCCAAGGTAACGTACCATCTGCTCTTAAGGTTGGGCACGTGTGCTTTGAAAAGGAAAGGGAGGATAAACAGGACTCTGGGATTCTCCAGTCCTATACCAAGTATCTGGGTTTCAAAAAAACCAGATCCTATGGAGCACGCTACATATTTNAAAAAAAAAAAAAATCCTCAAGATAGCACTGTAAAACCTGCTGCTCTGCAGATCCCCCCTGGCTCTGCGCGGGTAAATACGAGCCCCGAGAGCTCCGCTTCTTGTGCGCAAAAGCAGAAACGGGAGCGAACGCGGCGCTCGGGCGGCNGGAGAAAACTCAGCCTGTCATAACAGTCCTTACCCGCCTCTCTCTCTTTCTGCTTTAAAGCCGGACGGCTGGATCGGCGCTGCTGCTGCTGCGGAGGGGAGCTCCAACCCAGCCGCTGTCCTCAGAGCCAGTGCCAGCCTCTGAGCACCCTCTCTCTCTCCCCAGGTTTCTGATCACGGTGCTCGGAAGCCCTCGGTGCTACGCTATCCTGCCACATGCCGAATTTAAGGCATCCATCCAAGGTAACGTACCATCTGCTCTTAAGGTTGGGCACGTGTGCTTTGAAAAGGAAAGGGAGGATAAACAGGACTCTGGGATTCTCCAGTCCTATACCAAGTATCTGGGTTTCAAAAAAACCAGATCCTATGGAGCACGCTACATATTTGCTGGTTTGGAAAACCTCCCTTCTGCTTCATGATCTGTAAAGGTCTTATTCTAAATGGTGGGGAACTGGCTGGGGTGAACAGAGGAGGAGAATGTGCCAGAGCTGCCTTTAATGCTGAAGGAGAGAAATGGGGTTGTGAAGGTACCACAAAACGGGTTTGAGAAGCATCGCTTGGGAAGGATGCTTTGTCACCTGGGATGGCAGGCGGGGGGTGATGGGGAGGCACGTGGGGGGCAGCGGCTGGTGCCCGGTACCACCGTTACTTTGCTGCTGGGGAGAGCGCGAGGTGGGAGAATAACTTCTTGCATCTACAACAGTAACAAATTCTGTACCGCAGCAGCCGTGTTTGCTGCTTCTGCCTCTGCGAGAGGACGAGCTAAGGGCTCTTTGCGCTGTCTTTGCTGTAGTGGGTGTTTGCCCCTCTCCTCCTCTTCCTGGCTGAGCTCGGCTGCAGCGCCCAACCCACTTACCAGTGGAAGGATGCTGTGACGAACGAGAAGCTCACCTGCCAGCAGTGCCCGCCGGGGACCTTCGTGGCACAGCACTGCACCAGGGACGGACAGACGGTGTGCGAACCCTGCCCGGATTTGCACTACACGCAGTACTGGAACTACCTGGAGAAGTGCCGGTACTGTAATGTCATCTGCGAGGAGAAGCAGGTGGAGGTGCAGCAGTGCAATTCCACCCACAACCGCGTCTGCCAGTGCCAGGAGGGCTACTACTCGGAGATGGAGTTCTGCATCAGGCACTCCGAGTGTCCGCCGGGCTTCGGCGTAGAGAAACTGGGTAGGTACCCTAGCCAGGCGGCAGCGGTGTGCGTGCTTGCGAGGCCCTTGTCATCTCGAAATCTCTGCTGGAGCTAAAAATCAAGGAGAAAGTGGCTGATGATTACCCATAGCCTGACTTTACTCCCTTTTTGCTTACCAGTGCAGCGCTGTCCTTGCGAAACTGCTCCTGGCCTCTTTTCCAAGGAGTTATTTGTTTGGGGTTTTCCCCTTGCTTTCGCTTTGAAAACCTTTGAAATCCCCCGGCGCCGTGCTTAGGTGGAACGCAGCAATCCTGGCTGCAGATCCCCGGAGCTCCAGCTCGCCCTGCCGGGGCTCTCGGCAGGTGGAAAAGTCCGAGCGGCTCCTGCTCCTCTGTCGGCTCCCTTCTCCTTGCAGGCAGGGAGCCAGGGAGTGGGAATGCTAATTATCTGGACTGAAAAGGGGTGCTAATGATGTGAGGGCAGGACTGGTGAGTGTGTGTAGCTCTGGGGCTGGGTTTTGTGGTTTTTATTGAGCAATTTTGAGAGGCTGTGTTCAAAACATGAAATAGATACATGGACAGGTTCCAAAACAATAAAATCAGCCTTGTTTCGATTCATGTCTGGGGGAGATTCGCAAGTCCGAGACTCCATCCCCTGACGAGACGTAAGTCATGAGAGGTTTTAGGGGGTTTATTTTTCCCTTGTTTCCCCAGCACAAATTTGCCTGGTTCCTTAGTTACCCCCATTTGTATGTGTGCAAACTTTCTAAAAACACAAGTTGCCTACGAGCGGGTTTCCCTCGCGCTCTCCCCTGAATCAGCGGGGCCCGGGCTCTGCCTGGAAACCGCAGCTGGGCACAACCACACAGCGTGGGCAGCATCAGCAAAACCCGCGTTATCTTGCTTCATGCTTTGAAGTACGGAGGCTTTTGAAGTCCTTCCAGGCATGGCACAGGATTGCTCCAGGCTCACAGGCCAGCGGAGAAATACCTGTTGTCTTCAGCTGATGCTTAGGGTTGAGGTTTGGGGTTTAATTTTTCTAGAGGGTGTGACCGTTACAAAATGCAATAGTGAATTAAGTCTCCAAACAACGTGGGGAAACCCTTTGAAATTAAACATCAAATTTGGCTGGAGGGTTGGCTGTAGGACTGAGGAGCCGTGTGAGCAAGCTGGGGCGTTTGGGAAGAAGCTATTTTTTTGTTATTATTTATTTATAAATGGTTTCTTGTGTGGGGAATGATCACACCCCAGCCCCGACATCAGAACCCCACAGCAAGAACCGAACATCCAGCGGGGGTGGGCAGAGCCCTGGGGCTGTGAGCGCTTGTGTCTGGACGGGGACGACGTGGAGCAGTGGCTGCGGGGCTGTGGGCAGACCTCGCTGGCTTTTGGGTTGGACGGGCGCTTTGATCCCTGCGTGGTTCCTCTGGGACTTTTGTGGCTTTCCCTTTTGCGGCTTTCCCTTTTGCAAATATTGACTCGGGTGTTGGGTTCATCAGCTGAGCCAGCTGGGACATCTCCTGGTAAAGCCAAAGTGATGGCCTGAGCAGGTTGCAACAAGGTAGAAACCTTGTTCTTGACTAGATATAGGAAGAGGAGATGAAAAGGGGCGTGAAATTTGCTTCCTCATCTCCCAAGGAGTGTGCAAGACACCCTGGTGCAATCTCGCTCACGTGGCACCATCCCTGCGAAGCAGCGGTGGGTCTGGCCCGGAGCGCGGGTGGGAAGCTGCAGCAGCCAGCAGAGCTTTCACCTTCTCAGCGACTTTTACTTTCACTTGGCCAGGAGCCTCCTGACTCTGCTGTGAATCAAAGGGCTGGTTTGGCACTCGGCTTGCCCGCCGTCCCAGCTCCCACCCAGACCATGGCCCTTTTCAGTAGCAGATGAGATCTCTTGTGTCTGGGGGCTGATGACAATTTATTGGCACGTGCCAAATGCTTTGGCTTGGGAGATGACTGGGGGAAGCGTTGCTGTTTGCTCTGCAGGTGGACGCACGCTTCCCAGGGGAGTTGCAGGCAGTGATCATTTCCAGAGCATCACCCTCCTGCTCGAAGGGCGTCTGGTGCTTTTTGCTCTGCCGGCATCGGCCCCAGCTCCTGGCCCTGCTCCCTTCCCAGCTGGTCCCCGCAGAGGAGCGGGGCTGGGGAGGGGAAGGCTGATGGTCCTTTGCCTCCCGGTGCGCAGGTACCCCCTTCGAGAACACCCAGTGCCGCGCCTGCCCCCGCGGCTTCTTCTCTTCCTCCGACTCCAGCACCAAGCCGTGCCAGCCTCACCAGGACTGCGAGCAGCAGGGGAAGGTGACCAACGTCCAGGGCAACCAGTACCACGACACCCTCTGCACCTCCTGCAAACTGGGGAGAAGCAACAGCACGCAGGGGCCAGGTGAGCCGCGGCTCTGTGGGCGGAGGGGGGGGCCGGGACCACGACGCTGCCAGGGCGAGAGCGAACTTTCTGGTGACTTTTTTCTACTTAGATGCAAAATCTAAGGGGCAGTGAGGGGGCCCCTCACGACAAGAAGGACATTGAGGGGNATGATTCTAAAATGAGGTGAAATAGCTTGTAAAAGTATGGAGTCATCCATAATTAATAGTAATTATGGATAAAATATAGACCACCTGCCTTCCTCCCCCTCCAGGGCTGGTCGTGTAGGGCAGGGACAGGGACAGGGCTGAAGCAACGGCCGCGGCTCAGCCAAAGCCTGTGCAGGCTCCTTGCTCAGCAAAACCAAAAAGCTGGCAGTGAAATCCTGCCAGCTCTTACCAGGGACTGGGATGACTGGGGATGCTGGGACACGAGGACCGTTTTGGCAGCCATTTGGCTGTAACCGATAGCTCGCGGTGATAACTGGCGGTGGCGGTCGTGTAAACAGACGTGGTGTGAAGAGCCGTGCCGGGCTCCTGGCATGCCTCCTGCGCTCCCTGCTCCCGGGATTTCAGCCTCCTTTCCAGGAAGCTTTTACTGCATCCGCAACCTTGTCTCGTGCGGGTTGAACGGAGCAGAGTCCAAGGTTCATCAGAGCCGAGCGTAGGGTGGATTTTGACCTGGTAGGTTAAAAAAGTAGAGGCGTGGTGTCAACTGCGTCACCGTGAGAGTGCAAATGCAGCACGGAGCCTCGGCGGAGGCTGAAGGCCGGGCAGGAGGCACCCGCGGGCGCAGATCATAGAATCGTGGATAGAATCCCGGGTTGGAAGGGACCTCGGGGATCACCTGGTCCGACCTTTCTTGGCAAAAGCGCAGGGCAAAGGAGCGGGGGAGAGCGATGGGCTGCCTTCGTAACACGCACCCCAACAAGTCAGGGGATGAGAAAGGGACTGAAAACCCTCTCCAGGGCCTGAGGTCAGGCAGGCGGAACCTCCCGCTCCCACCTCAGCATCCAGCCGAGGCACACGGGAGACAAATTCGATGTGACTGATCTGGGGGCCAGTGAACCTGCACCCTTCGACTTCCAAAAAAAAAAAAAAAAAATCAGTCGTAGAGCCGCAGAACAGCCCAGGCTGGAAGGGACTTTGGAAGTTCATCGCTCTTAGCTTTCATGGGAAAGGGAGCCTGGATGAGATTATCCAGCACCCTGTCCAGCCACGTCCTGAAAACCTCCAGCGATGAGGGCTCCACTGCGTCCCTGGGGAGGTTTTCCTAGCGACTGACTCTCCTCTCCGTAAAAAAAATTTAATTTCTTCCATCAAAATGAAGCTTGAGCTTCAATTCGAGCTGCTCCTCCGTGGTGACGCAGCACGGAGGCTGTTCCCCCCAGCAGCGTGCGAGAGGAGCTCTTGCCTTTCCGTCCTCTCCCGGCACAGCCAGCGCGGGGCATTTCTCCTGACAAAGCCTGACTCACGCCACCAGCTCCTTGCCAGGAGCGTGATCCCGCCGGAGAGAGGAGACGGAAAGCTCTGTCGTCAGCGGGACGCGGTCCCGGGGCGGGGAGGCGGCCAGGTGAGAGCCATGTCAGCAGCCCCGGCTCGCGGCCAGACCGGCCTTTCAGCTATTTCTAGAGCGAGAGGAGGCCCGCGAGCAACGGGAGCCCAGGGGTATTTTTAACTCCGGTTCGTCATGATTTCACTCGGGAGGCACGTGGGCGCTTGCCCTCCTCCCTGCTGCAACGGCAACGGCAGGAGCAACTCAGTATAAACCCTGAGTCTGCAGACCCACCCCACTATAACCAGTGAAACCGTTCCCAGTTTGCAATGGCACAAAACCACGCTAGTCTCTCCTCGACTGAGTAATCTTTTGGCCTGGATCTCTTGAAGATTCTTTGTGATTTCGGTCCTTATGCTGGACACACGCCAGCAGCGCTTTAACCAGCTGGGACCGGGTCTGTCCAAAAGCCCTGATCCTGTCCCGGGAAGTGAAAATCTGCATGGGAAAATAGAGACTTTCAGGAAAAATAACATGTGTAAATACTTACTGCGATTACTTCAGTTTTTCTGGAGTTTCCCTCTTTCCCTACTCCCTGGCAGGGAGGAACATGGAAAAGGTATATTTACTTTTTTCAACGTTACAGGAACTTTTACACGTTGTTTTCTAACTGCCCCGTGTCGGATGGGCTCCCCTGGGAAATCCAGCCTGCGGCGAGGGCTGGACCCAGCCTTCCAGGGCAGTTAGCTGGCAGAGTTAATGATGCCGTATTTGGTGCTTTCCTCCTTCTTCTTCCTTCCAACCTCACTTTTTCTACTTGCAAAATGCTTATTGTGACCTGCTTGTCCACCGCACGCCTGCCGGCAGCGCGGGCCGGCTGCCCTCCTCTCCCCCTTGGCCTGGGCGCCCGCCTGCGTGGGCAGAGCTGGGCGGGTGGTCCACAGCTCGTGTTCGTGGGTGTCCCTGGCCCTGTGAGCTAAAACACCCTCCCGAATCTGAAGGTGGGTGGTGAGGGGCAGGTTTCCCAGCAGGGTCCACTGGGGACCCCTGGTCCAAGGCGTTGGCTGAGAGCAGCACCCAGGTGGGGACGATGTCAAAGAATCATAGAATAGTTTGGGTGCAAAGGGACCTTAAAGGTCATCTAGTCCAACCCCCTGCCCTGGGCAGGGACATCTTCAACTAGATCAGGGTGCTCAGAGCCCCGTCCACCCTGACCTTGGATGTTCCCAGGGACGGGGCATCCACCACCTCTCTGGGTCCCACGGAGAGGCTCGGGGAGGCTCCGACCTGCTCTCCTGGTGTCCCACCGTCACCTTCCCTTTAACCTCTGGGTGCTTTTCCCCCACCAGCTCTAGGAGACGATGACTGTGAGCAAGCCATGATAGACTTTGTGGCGTACCAGAACATCCCCATCAGAAAGCTGAAGCGCCTGCAGCAAATCCTGGAGCACTCGCCGAGGAAGCAGGCGCTGGGCACCAGGGCAGCCATTCAGGAGAAGTTCAGGACTTTCCTCACCCACCTGAAAGAGGGGCACTACGAAGTCACCAAGGAGCTGCTGGACGCGCTGCGAGCTGCCAAGCTGCACTCCATCGAGGAGAAGGTCCGCGAGCGCTTCCTCCTGTACTGAGAACACGAACTGAACTTTTCGGGTGGTTTTTGTTTTGGGTTTTTTTTTTTTTTCTTCTGTGGCTTCATTAATTTATTAATCTTTCCAAAACTAACTTGAAACGCAGCGTAGAGATGAGCGATGGGTCAGAGTTGAAGTGTGCTGCGGCAGCCGCGGCGGGTCCTGCTCTGCCTGCGGCTGCGTCGCTGCCTCCGGGACGGGGTGCTGTGAGCTGCAGCATCCCCGCGCCAGCGGCCGGTGCAGCTCCTGGGTGCCGGCCGCTGGTTTTCCAGCACTCAGCAAGGGTCAATACTTTATCAGAAGAGAAACTTGCAGCCAGGGTCATTTTTTCTGGGAAAGAATCCAGCTCCCCCTTTTTAGACAACTGTCTGGCTTTGTTTTAAACTGTGTGGTTTTGGTTTTGTTGGGGGGGGGTTCAGTTATTTAACAGTATTTCCCATAGAGGATTCACTTGCGTTTGTTTGTCATGCTTTGTTTTGAGAAAGACATTTACTGCTGAGACACACATTGGGTGTAGGATGCCCCTGAAGTCACTGGTGCAGCCAGCTTTAAATCTATTTCTGAACTACCTGTTTTTATACCATGTGTGAGGGATGTTTTCTAAAGAAAGAAACCAAAGAAGTTATTTTATTATACGATTCTCTGTCACCAGAGTCCTTTCCCAGTCTCATTTGGAGAAGAGAGGTGGTGCTGCGAGTCCCAGACCATCATCTTCTGACTCCGCTTACCCTTGCCCGCTTTTTGCACGTGCTTCGCCCCATGATCCCACAACATCAGCCGCCCGCCCGACGCCCCAGCCCGCGAAGCCAGGGGCTGCCCGCGAGCGGGACGCAGCCTCTCCGTGCCGGGCTTCGCCGCCGGCGCGGCTCAACCCAGCCGCGTCACCCTGAGCCCCAGGTCTGTCCCCAGACCCGGCCGGAGGCTGCGGTGAGCGAAGAGGCTCTTAGTCAGCCAAGAGCCGTTGCCTTGCGGCACTTGTGCTGTCTGCAGGCAGTTTTTTGGTTTTTAAGCCTTGCAGATGTCACTTAGGGAAGTCAACAAGCGTGACCCTCTCAGGCATTTTCTAGCCTGTAGCAATGATGACACAGAGCCTCCATCTTCTGCCTTGAATGAGTTCGGCTTTTTTATAGTTCTTTTTTAGCTGACTAGTTGCCAGGAATAGTTTGTGGTTCAAAAGCGGAATATTTTCCCCCAGCTAGGAGCTGTTAAAAGCACTCTGAAACACGTGCTATGTGGAAGTGTCCCCAGACTTCCCCCGCGCGAGGAAGGCTGACATAACCCGGTACGAGAGGGGATTTTCACCTCCCCTTGCTGCCCGCAGCCTCGTCCCGGGCTCTTTCTGCTGCAACGGCGAGTTGTTCATCCATGGGCTGGGTGAACGAGGCTGATCCTGGGGGCAGCGCTGGCCTTTTCCCTGCTGCTCCAGAGCTCCGGAGTCCCTGGGTGTCTGCTCGCCCCTGCCGGGCTCTGCAGACTTGCAACCGGGGATCCCAGACTTGCAACCGGGGATCCCAGACTTGCAACCATCTCACCCCCATTTTGGGCTCTGGGGAGGAAGCAGTTCGGTGATCCTGGCATTCCCCAGGGACAGAGAGAAGCGAAGGGCTGAAAAGCAGCAGAGGGGACCCCTTGCTCGCACCCCTGCATTCAGCCAGGACTGACCCTGGCAATCCCCTCGCAGCTTTGTCAATCATAGAATCACTAAGGTTGGAAAAGACCTCTAAGATCATCAAGTCCAACCGTCAATCCTACAAAGGAGGCTGCGCAAGGGACCGTAACTCCCCTTTCCAACGCTCAGTTATCCCCATGTCTAATCTCCGCCCTACTGAGCTGCTTTATTCCACTTCAGCTCAGTCCCCAAACGTGACTTACTCCACATCCCTTGGCAGTAGCGAAGTGCCGAGGGCACGGTCCGAGAGCAGCCAGGGCAGGAGAGGAGGAGGGCTTCCATCGGAGTGCTGCGAGGAACGAAGCAGCGCTGCAGCTGGTGCCTTCCTGCGAGGCAGGGTGCCAGGCAGGGCACCCAGCGCCGAGGGGTCGAAGGCTGGAGCAGCCGGAGCCTCCGGCGTTGGCCGCAGCTCCTCGAGGGATGCCCGTCCCGCTGCATTGCAGCTAGTGCTGACTCAGCGCTGAGGATTCGTGTCCTTGGTCTAAAGGAGGAGTGGAGGGTTGTTAGTGTAGGAGCTGCCCCCCGTTCTTTGTCCACACCATCCTGGCTTCTTGAAATACACATTTACCATGAGAGTCCGGGGGAGAGGGAGGGAAAATGAGAGTATTATTGGCAAGAAGCTGATAATCGTTATCTTGGATGCTGGTTTAGTTGGGTGATTTTTCCAGAGAAAGAGGTGCCTTTTCTGTGTATTTTTTGTGATAAAAGACCTCAGTCCTGAGATGGAAGTGCCCGTGGGGCTCAGGGTCTCGGGACACCTCGTGTTGTTCTTGGAGCTCGTTGCCCTCTCACCAGCAAGGCAAAATCCTGGATGCGGGCTGGAGGCTCCGTCCCCGGGCTCCAGCTGAGCTGTGGTGGCTTCTCGTGGCTGGGGCTCCGTGGGATTCCAGGTCTGACCCGGCACTGGCAGAGGTTAGGGCAGAGCGGCCGCGGTTCAGCCGTGCTCAGCCCTGTGCTCATCTCCCCCTCTCAACACGCTGAGCGATGCCGGAGCCCAGCAGCTGATAAACAGCCCGGGCAGCGATCCCCCGCTTCTCCCAGCACGCGTCCTCCCAGCCGGGCTTGTCCTGGCCTGGAGAAGAGCCCAGGAAACATCTTTCCTGCTGAATGCCAGCGCAGAGGACGGGGGGATTGGTTTTTTGTTTGTTTTGGGGATTTTATTTGACATCGTGAGTGCTTTGTCCCATCCGGACGTCAGTCTGCGCAGATCCTTTGTCCATTCAGATAAAGCAAATGCAGCAGCGGCTTTTGTAGGCGTAACCTCCCACCCAGAGGTTCGCAAGAATTTAGGTCCCACCGCTGTGACTCCGAGGGGTCCAACACCCCCACGTGTGGGTGGTGCAAGGGTGAGAAGAGCCACCCGGCTCCTTCCCATCCTGCTGAGAAGTGATGCCCTGCTGAGCCCCCGCAGCCCTCCCAGCGCTGAGCGGGGGTCAGCCGTGTCCGACCCCTCCTTGGAGGGGAGACAACGGGCGTCTGTCACCCGTGTGCCATGCCAGGCTGCAGTGGGGGCCACAGGAGAGGATGGTTGAATAACTGGGGATCGACAACCCGTGCCAGATGAGCTCTGCACTGCCAGGCTCCCCCGGCCGTCGGCCAGCGCAGCCAGGACCGAGGGTCTGGGGGAGGCGGGTGATGCTCTGCGCCATCCGGCAGCCCCCCAGCTCGGGGCTGCCAGCGTGACCTGCTCCACCAGGACCTCCTGTCAGCGCCCACGTGGTGTTACCTTGCTCTGCCGAGGTGGTTTTGACCTGGGGTGCGTTTGGGTGTTTGGTCTTACAACCCAGCGCAGGCAGGTGGGAGCGTCCCTGCGGGAGCTCCCCGGCAGGCACCGGTGCCGGCTGCAGGCTGGTTATCGGCAGCGCCAGACCTCTCCCTGCCGCCGCCGTCCCTGGTCTCCCCCGACCCGCGTCCCCTCACGCCGAGCTCGCTGGAATTTCTGCGTAGCAAAGTTTCTCCTCGCACGCGCTCACAGATAATGTGACAGCGGGGGATCTTTCTGGTGAATGTTGACCTTTATAACAGCGTCCAAACACCCCAGCACGTGGGTGCTACTCGGTTTCCAGGAACTGGGCTTTGCTGGAAAAGCCCGCACGAGCACCGTGCGGCGCCGACCCCAGCTCTCCCCGCCAGCCCCCCCCGCTCCGCTCCCGCCGCCTCGCGCCCAAACCACGGCAGGCGGTCACGGACCAACCTCGCGCTGATCCTGGGTTTAATTAGTTGAAAAGGTGAAATAACTTAAGAGGTTAAAAACCCCTTTTTGGTTTTCACTGAAGTTTCCAAAGTCTGGAGAGAGAAGAGGACCAGTCGGCAGCGTGAGCTTCTTCCTGATAACTTAAATAACTGCTTTCCTTATAAGCTGTGGCTGAGGACAACTACATTTAACTGTGGATGTAGCTCTCTCCTGTACACAGAAGATAATTTTCCCAAATGCACGAGCACTGCATAAAAAGCCCAAGCCCACGGCGTTCGCCGAGTCGGGCTTCCCTCTCACCCTATGCTGTCAAATACTTAAAACAGGGAAAAAACCCACAGATCCACTAGTTAATTTGAACTGCTGAGGCACGGCCGCGTGTGACGTCTGTGCCACGGCTGGCTCGGCCGCCTCTCGCTGCGGCCAGGTGTGGCGATGACTCAGGGCGGCAGCAGCTCCTCAAACCCACGAAACCGCCGTCGGCAGGAGCCGACTCGCTTGTCGCGAGAGCGGTTCGGACACGTTACACTTTAACGCAACGAGAATACCGCATCTGCTGGCCCAGCGCCGGAGGCTTTGAAATGGGGTTAGGTAAATGATTAATGTTAGCTTAAGGAGTCAGGGAGATTTTTTTCTAGTGAGGTCATACGTAGCTGGCTCACACCTTGACGTCGCGAACGAGGAGAGCCGGGATTGCTAGAGGAAACCGAGGAGGGATTTTTTGAGGTGTGCAGAGGGACGCAGCGGGGATGGGACCAGTGCAGACTCGTAATCCCGCTTGTCAAAACAGACTCCAGCCACCCTTGGTTACAACCTAGTCACCAGACAGGTAAATTCACTCCTCTGCCTGTGGATTTCCCCACGTTTTCGTTCTGCGGGAGGGGGTTCTTCGCCCCTGCCCTCCCCGGCGCTCCGCAGTTGGTGGGCTGAGCCCTCCAGACACTGTGAGAGGCCTCGGGGAGTGCTAACACACCGAACTTGTTTAAATTCGCCCGTCGCTATTCTAAAGAGGTGCCAATTTTATCTTCTTTTGAAGCATGCATCTTTTTTTCTTCTAAGTGCAGGTTCGTTCTTCCGATTGTAATCTCCTGTGTTGCATGCCCAGGCTTTCCCTGCTGAGAATCGTCCCTCGCTGCTGCACGTGTTATTTCTGCAGCGACCCAGCGATGGGACTGAGCCCCTCCGGTGCCGGTGCTGCGGGTGAGAGTGCGGTTGTGCCGGGGAAGCAGAGGCGAGAGGGAGGAATTCAGCCGTGTCCAAGAGCGGGAGCAGAGAGAGAGCTGAATTGTGCAGGGCGAACCGACCTGTGCTCAGCCCAGGGGTACCTGAACGGGGGTGCCAAAGGAGGGGACCTGAGCGAGGACCCCTGACGCAGGAAGGGAGACGGTGCCGTGATGCTCGGGACAAAGCCGTTGCCACAACGCCCGCCGGGTATCGCAGCACTGGTGATGCCGCCGGGCCAGACCCAGACCTGCCGCGATGCAGGACTGGTTTTCACTCACCCCACTATTCTTTTCCAGTCCTCCTTTGCTGCAGGAGGTCTTCGTACACATTTTTTTCTGTCTGAGCCTCCCATGGCTTTCAGGGGGTGAAGTCTCAAAAGAAGAAGCAGAAGTTGCACCCCTGTTTTTCCAGAAAATGGTTTCTGAGATGCGCTGTCCTGCTCCATGCCACCGGCAAGCGTGCTGGCTGCACCGGGGCATCGAGCTCGGCTGCTCTGCCCGCGGCAGGTCTCCTCTCGCGGCACCCATCGCCCCGCAGCCGGGCTCCGGTGCCACCAGCCTCAGCCACAGGTATGGGACCAGGGAGGGGCTTTTCCCCCACGAATCTCACCCCTCATTCCCCTGCCCTCGTTTCTTCCCCTCAGTTTATAATTCCTGTTCCCCTCTGTGTTCAAGGAGCTTCCCGAGAGTGGGATGTCCCGAAGAGCAAGCGAGAGGAGGCACGGCAGACGTGGCCTGTTCCCAGCCCGGGACGGAGGAGGCAGCGGAACCGGGAGCTCCGGAGCCGGCAGCCCCGCGGGTCGGTGGCGGTTCGGCATGGCAGGTGAGGGGATGGACCAAGCGCTCTGGGGCTGAACGTGGCTCATAACCATTGATCTGCACCCGGCCGGGGCTGGGTGAAACTGCCTGCTAATCGCTTTTCCTCCTATTTCTTTTAATGAAATGCAAATTTTTGCCTCATGCTGACCAAAACCAGAATTTGACTGATAAATCCTTTTAATGAAAGTGTGAAAACCTCAGTGAAAAACATGAATGAAAAGGAAACAGTTTGGTTTGTCAATATTATTCCTATTAAAGAAGCTCAAACATTTTGGCAGCCTGATGACCCTACAAGCGTTTGCTGAAGGGTCCCCGCTTCGGAGCTGCGTCTGGCCTCGGGGCGCTCCCCCCTGGCCCTGCCTGCGTTGGTCCCCAAAGGCCCCTTCTTTCCCCCTTGTAAAATGTGATGAGCTTTCTAGGTTCCACATTTCGAAGGTCTTCAGAGGTCTTTGCAGTAAGCATGTTCCAAAAAAGCAAATTATTGCTGCCTGCCGCTGAGTGAGGTGAGAACAGGCAACAGGACATTTTATCCATGATCTCCCTAAGTAGATTCAGTTATTTGGGAGTATTTAGTACCCAGCAGACTTGTTCAGACAGTGCTGTAGCACTGACCCAATAGTTAAAACGGGAGCTAAAAAACACTAGCATGAAATTGTCTTTTTTAACAAAACCTTGGATCCGGTTTCTTGTGGCGGTTACAGAGCGCAACACTGTAGTTTTCACTTATTTCCAGCATTTACTTCCAAGCAAGTGTTGGGAGAACCGTTGTCCTTTACCAAAAAGCTTGCTTTTGCCCTGAGAGGCTTAAAGGGTCACTTACAGGAATTTGTCCGGCGGACAGGGTCACATCTGAAGCACATTTCTTCTCTTGCTTCAGCCATTGTTTGGCTCCCCTGAGCCCGCTCCCAAGGTACTTAGCCTGTAATGCTCAGGTCTGGGCACTGCC
Organism: Pelecanoides urinatrix; assembly: GCA_013400755.1. Taxonomy (NCBI): domain Eukaryota; kingdom Metazoa; phylum Chordata; class Aves; order Procellariiformes; family Procellariidae; genus Pelecanoides; species Pelecanoides urinatrix. The sequence continues at coordinate 188,228 of VZTQ01009535.1, read as the reverse complement.
TCCTCTTAGCTTGAACAAAAATCGAATATATTAGTAAAGCTTCTGATGCCCTTTAGCTTACACCAGTTTTCTGGGAAACATGGTCAGGAAGCTTGGAATGACTATAATATTCTTACACAACACCCTCACTGTTTAGAACCGCAAGCACTTTATGTATTATTATCTGGGTCAACATAAAACAAGAGTCTTCCTGAAACGACTGTTTGCTTACCCTTTAAAAACAATGGCATTTTCCATCTTACACAATGTTTAGGGAGAGGGCTAGAACAGCCTGCTGTGCCTAAATGACTAAGCAGTGTTGGAAATCAGAGACCCCGTAGTGCCGTACGCGTCGGGGGAGAATCAAGGCCCCGGCTGTTGCCTGGGGTGTCCCGAATCCCCGCTCACCGGGGAAGGGCAGGAGCCAGCGGTGTCCCGTGCTCGGGTTAGGGCTTTCCCAGCCGCTCTGAACAGAGCGGAGCTCCAGCTGTGCCGTGACTTAGCTGTAACACGGGAGCGGAGCCGGGGCACTTGCTCATTTTTCTATGGAAGTGCAGGGAATGACGACTTCCCAGCTATCGCTTCGAGGCCATGAGCTCAGCGAGGCTGTGCGTTGGGTGGTCTGGGTGCTGCTGTCGAGTCTCAGGCATGTGGAATTTTCGACTATGAAGCGTAAGGGACTACATAGAGGTTTGGAGAGCTCAGATCGGCTTCATGCTCCAGTGTGCTTGTTCAGCCTGTCTAATCACACAGATTCCCTGATGCTGGTTTCTATTTCTGTCTCTGGACTTCCTTCTGTGCTACTGCAGCTTGGTAGGTGATTTATTGGACTTCTCTCGGTCTTCCCAGAAGTTAAGACAAGGACTCTCCAGTTGGGAAACTTGGAAGATAAGAATAGGAGTGTACATTCCCCACCTCATGACTCCGAACCTGAAAGAACAAATCAGCGCGGGCAAGATCAAAACCAAGTTCTCCTTTCGGCCAGTTTCGTGTGCTGTGCACCGACACCACGTCAGGCAGGAACAACCTCGCCTGTGATTCAGCACCTCTTGTTTACAGAGATTCCCTGCCCTTTAGTACATTAGTTGCACTCACGGGGCATTTACTAGGTCTTTCACGGTCTGTGGCGTAGACTGTCCTGTGATCCTGCCTCTTCTCATGGCATGGAGATGAGCTGTCAAAATTTCCACCACGCTGAGGATGTGCGTGCCGGCTTGGGAGAGCTTAGTCCCTGCGGAGGATGGGGCTGCGTGGGATCAGTTGCTTTCGATTCAGTAGTTGTCCTTCCCCAGGTGGCCGGCTGCCTTTGCTCCCACTGCTTTCATCTCCAGGGCAGAGATCTTCCTTTACGTGTGCTGCTCGAGGTGTGCGGGTGTTACGCACAACTGCAAGCAGCTCATGTAACAAAAAGTTTCTGTCAGGGGAGCAAAATATTCCAACGGGGCAGGATAACCCTTGGGATCTGACAGGTCTTGTCCCCTGACAGAAAAGCACATCCGAGCGAGCAGTGGGCTTTGCTCACAAACCCAGCAAAATCTCAGCGTGAAATACAGGGCTTGCCTGTGTACTCATTCGGCTGTTGCTGTTTAAGGGGGTAGGCAGTGAGGAGGTGCTATTTGTTTCTGGGAACAATGAATTCCTTATTCCTCTTTATGACTGTCTTATAGAAGCCCTTTTTTTTTTGTGGCTGAAAAAAGAATTGCTAAAGGAAATGTACAGATGAGATGGTATCAGGTTATTTGACTTCTGAGAACTAGCAGAGGAGTTCCTAGCTATGAATTGAGCTGGAACACAAGTAGGAACACAACAGAAACAACTCTCTAGGTTTCTGTTTCAGGAAAGCACTTAATTTTACAGTGAATTTAATTTATCCTCAGAGCAGTGCTTATGGTATATACTAAGTAGAGATGTCTTAAGTTTGCACTGGATCAGAGGTTTGAATTGGTTCCTCCAAACATTTAGCATGCCATCCATTCAGCTGAAGGATGCGCACGTCAAATGAAGAAGCTTTTAGTAAATAATGCTGTGCTTTTTGTACGCAGCTGCTGGGCAATTCCCTAGCAGAGCAGCAGTGAGTGCAACAGCTGCACGTGGCTGCTCGCTTGTGCTTCAGGCCCCAGGCACAGCTGGCAGCAGATGACTCTGAGGAACGTGGGTTTGAGCACTGGAGTCTCCGTGGTGTGCACGTGCTCCCGTCATGGCCACAGTGGCAGGGAGCAGCTGCGGAGAGACAACTGGATGGAAGAAAAGTAAATGCACTTGTGGATGGTAGAAAGCACCATCTATGGACATACACCAAAAGAAGTTATTACTCATGAGTTAGTAGTGTTAGTAAAGATTACTATTCATCCAGCAAGGGTTTTGTTTCAAGGAAAGAATGCTTCATCCTGTGAGTTCCTAAGCAAATACATCTACTTTTCATAGCCTGTGACAGCATGATTGTGGGAAAGGTGAGACTGCTGCAAAGACATCCTCAAAAAAGGATGTGGGGAATGTATTTAACAGAGGACACTGCTAACAAAGCTGAAATTGGGAAACTCATTTGGAATCAGCAGCCTTCAGCTTTAAGGAAAGACAGTGCAACCGAGAAGGAATGAGGAGATTCCTGCCTCCAGAGTGATTTTATGTGTTTAAAAATAAATGCCTAGCAGAATTCCACAGCTGAGTAATTCACTGCAAATGTTCCTCCTCTTCTTGTTTCCACTTGACAAGCACCTAGTTTATGAAAGAAATTGAGGTCATTTTTTCCCTAGTGATGTTGCATACTGTGCTGTCCAAGTTTTCTGTGCCAGTCCTCAGTCATTTTCCCACATGAGGCTCTGACTGCTTTTAGCATCAATTCGTTTCTCTCTTTCATCAGAAAATTTAATCAGCACTCCCTTCTGAGGTAATGAGTGTCATGGGTGAAGGCTTGCCATCAGATTTAAGTTGTGCAGATGAAGTTGTATGAGAGCAGGCACTACTGATAGCTGGGACTATATCCTTGTGAAGTGGTTTTGGATATAAAAAAAAGCCTAAGCATGCATAGAGAAACTAATGGAAAGCCCCCAGTAGTTGTCATGGAAGCTGGTTTTACCAGCGGAGCAGAAAAACAACTCTTTAAGGCATTTCAGAAGCACAAGAAACAAAACGAAAGGGCAATGCTGCAGGAAATGCCTGAGGTGTGTGTACACCAGGAATGTTTCATGTGGGATTTCCAACTTGTATAAAATTCCAGTGTGAAAAAGCACCTGCTCTAGTTTCTCTGGCACCCTTTGTCCTGATGAGAGTATGGCAGAGGGCAAAGGCTCTTCCCACTTCTCCACTGCCTCTTATCTGCCTGGAGATAGATTCGAGCCAAATTTTAATAGAAAACTGTGCCAAAAGGGATTTTTGAGAGGTCTTCCAGCCTATAACCTGTCTCTGTAGCAGGGTCAATTCAGCCTGTTTTTCTTGATTGTCCAAATTGCTTTTGGGAAACCTATAGACAAACAAACACTTGGGAGTAATTTCTTTCAGTCTCTGAAAATGGTCCCAAGACTGAAGGCAAACTTAATCTGTGGTGCTTCTTTTGGTAAACGCTAAGGAGCATAAGCAGAGCTGCAAGCAGAGGCAGAACCCACTTTCCTTTGTGTGGACACCGCTGTCTGTGGCTGCCGGTCAGTTAGCATCTACATTAATCAGATTTTTTTTTTATTTAAGGGGATAATGGTCAAGACTAGTGACAGTACCACTCTGCCTTTCTTAGCAGATACCTTTAGACGTTCTCTTCTTGAACTAATACCATTTGCCAGCAAAGAAGTCCCAGGATGCTGTTTCAAAAAATGAAATCAATTCAGAAACCTTCAAGTACTTTAATCCACATTTTTAGCTGAGGACTGTTGAAATCTTATGTTTTCCAAACCCACAATGGTACCTCATAGTTAGTTATTCATGAGCACACACTTCTGGAAATCATGACTAACCCAACAGTCTCATGCCTAGCTAAAGCATCATCACTGAGAAGCAAACTCCCAGACTAGCAGTGAAGTGCCCTTTCGCTCTCTGTAACGTGTAAAGGCAGATCCTTACCTTAAATGAACTGATGGATGTGCTGGACGTGTTGGTGTACGAATGATGTTACAGGGTGTGTCATCAGTACAGAATTAGGATTATAAGGATGAAGAGACTAAAAATAGCTTGATTAGGAATAAAACAACCTTACAGGACTGGAAAGGATATCAAATAGTCCGCTTCTCTGTTATAGTCTTCAGTCTCTGTTACAGATTTCAGTTTAGCAGGGAGTAGGAAGGATGGCCAGGGGCACATACCCCATACATGCCTTCTGCTTGCTTCTTCACCTTGCTCTGAAGCTGATAGTACTGGCCAGAGCCTTAAATAAGACATTGGACTTAGTGCTGTCTGGTTTGTCCTGGTATCTCCCCTGTTCTGTGGGACGGGCTGTCATGGTGAGTGGGATAAGATCTGACATCAGCATCACCGAGAAGCAGACCATCAGCCATGGCAGCAAGGCTAACACCTCACTGATGCCTTCCACTAGGATGGGATGGGATGAGGTAGTAGCCGCAAAAAGTGCTGTAACTCAGTTATTGTGTCTTTCCACAGTTCAAAATGAAGATGAAATTGCCGCCATGTGGAGAGCACTGTGATTCATGGAGTACTCAAAAGCATTAGAAGTCAGTTTTGTGTTTTTTTAAGGAATGCTCTTGCCTCCCACTGCTAACAGCTAATACATGTTTGCATAGCAGCGAAATTCCAGACAGGTTAGAGAAAGTTAATCTTCTGCCAATGTTCAAATAAGGCAAGTAGAATAACTACCATGATTATTAGACGTTTTCCTTTAGCGTGCTTTGCACTGAGATAAAGCTAAAAGTGATTACTAGGTACAGATGATGAATCTGTTTCATCCTGCTAAGATAAAGCACCTCTTCAGAGAATAAATTGCTGTAAACAGGCATGGGCAAAGCCGGTCCATCTCAAACGTATCAAAAATCTGAAAAACTGATTACATTTGAACTACTCAGAAATGTCCTCACTTTGGTTGGGACAGCAAAAGCATTTTAAATAAAAGTCTGTGCTTCCTATGAGGACTTAAATAAAGCACAAGTCTAAAATATGATAAATTATTGATTAAATTACTGATCAAAATATAAAATAGTTATCAGCTACCAGCACATCATCTTAGACTATCCCAGTGGGATTTTTTTTAGTGGAGCTTATGCACTGACCTCCACCCCCCTGCAGAATGCTTTTCTATGTCAATTCGGTCCCATGCCATTGGTCATTAGCAGAAGGGAATCTGCATCATTAGCAGAATAGACCAGCTTATAAAGACTGAAGCTGCAATGAAACCACCTGAAGGAGGAAGTCATCGGTATCCTTGTGTAGCCATTTATGACCATATAGAGCAGATGCAATCAAAACCCCCAGCTGACTTAGCAGCACTCCATTGTCTTTGTGCTTCACGTAAAGTAACTGCACATGGTAGATGATCAGCGAGCTCCAAGTCCAGGTTGTGCTCGCACAGCAGGATCTTTATCTTGCACCTGTCAGCTGATCGAGCTGAATTCCTTCACTGCAGTCATGCTGCAACATGGAGAACACACCAGAGCAATTCAACAATTGGCTTGACTCTTTACCTGCTGGGCTTCCCCAGCAGCCAGGAAATCTTTCAACAGTATCAAGTAGGTGTAATCTACCTGTAAAGGTGGAAAAACCTGACTGCAAGGCCGTTTCCTAAAACTGGCTTTGGGAGCCAAGCATCTGCATCTGTATGCCCCATAAGTGACTGCTGTTGCTGCTCTAGAAGCTAACTCTGAATGATATTGAACCTTTCACTGCCGGTTTCAGAGAAATCCTCCATGATTTTTTGTGGACATCAGAGCATGCTCATACTTACATATCGCAGCTGATTCATCTTTCTGGGTGAAAGACTCTCCCGCTCTTGAGAACTTGGAATTCTGAAATCAAAACGTTTGCTCTAATTTAAGACCTCCTGCTCATATGTGCCACAAAGCAATCTTTGTATCTAGGAACTTGTGAGAACAGCTATGGCCTCAAGCTCAAAACTGTTTTTCCTCCTTGGTCTCCTAGGTAATAGGGAGAAGATCGGAGAAGAGTATGTGGAAAGCTTGGAAAACCCCTGGTGTCCCATTAAACAGGCATGTCAAGTTACTTGACTAAAGTGTTTTGTCTCTCAGCAAGGCACTTTTGTCCACCAGTCACTGTTTTACATCTTCAGTTTAATTGTTAGCACTAACCCTGCCAACAGAAACAAGAGTCCTCAAAAATACTCGGGCTTTCAGAGATGTGCAAGTGAGAGAGATTTCCCTTACACTCGATGGCCACTGGGTATCCAATACTTTTGAACACTTGAAACTCTCAGCCCTACATCACATGCAGCACCTAGAGAAAGTTCCACTTCTTACAGTAGGTGAGTGATCTTCAAGGGATCCTCTACATTCACAGACTGCATAAGAAACCTGAGATGGGTCACTAGGTCTGAAGGAGCCTAATGAAATCTCTGGTGTCTGAGTTAGACCTACTGCAGTTTAATTCTTCTGGGATACGGCGTTGACATTGGCACCATTCAAATTCAAACTCGGGTACTGTGTTATACCACCTGGTCTAACAGCAGCAAGTAATTGAAAGGGATTTGATATCTTATCTGACAGTTTGCCTAGTCTTCTCTTATCCTAGCATTACCAAGAAGTAAGATTCTGCTTTCCAGTATGCAATTATTTCCACTGACTTCATGTGCTTAATGACATAGTCCAGTTGCCCTCACGCTTTGACCCAAATATGAGGGAATGAATTACGTTCTCTCATAAAAAAAATCTGCAATGAGTTGCATGCAGAAAATTTAGCAGAAAGTTATTTGACAGATGCCAAACAACATATCTTTAAACAAAGACTACTCTCTAACTTGCTCAAATAGAGCAAGTCCCCTTAGTTATGTGAGCAAACAGCACAGAACGGTCACCAGTGCCAGGAGTAACTAAAATATGCAAAGAGCAACACCCACTGCCAAACCACTGTAAACTACATGTAAAAAGAGATATTTGGAGAAATGTCAGTGATACGGCAGCAGAATTACTAGCTGGGTAGGCTACATAAGAAGTGAGCACTATTTGACTTTGAGAGCTGCCTTTCTGTTCTTTCTTGCACTTCAAAAAACTAGAGGGCTAAGTACCACTATTTCCGAACATCAGTTGTTTCAGCAAGAGCAGTTCAAAGAAGTAGGAAGCTTTATTGCATACTGATCTCTCCCTGCCTAGAGGTTCAGCTTTTGGCCTAGAAAGATCACAGAGAGGGCCTCAATTCATTCCAGTTACAGAAGATACCAATTATTCTTACGATTAAAGAGAATGTACAACAGAAAGATTGGCAGTCAAAGCAAGGCAGTGCTGCTGGAGTTCATGTCTATTAAGAAGACCCATTTTAAACAGTGTACAGTTGCTGGCTTCCATATCTGCATTTACCACAGGTAGAAGTTAAGAATCAACACGCCAACTGAAAATTGAGTAATAATCAACACTGTCTCCCCCCATTATACAAACAGCAGCATAACAGGGCCAGTAACACCACCTATAGTAACCACAGGGCTGGAGCAGCAAGGTATCTTCTCAGTTAGAAGGGACAGCCATTCCTCAGGCTCGCCCTCCCCTTTCATATTCACTTACACAGTTTCTTCAGGAGTTCCTTCATGTCACTGGCCTCTAGCCTGTTAGACTAACAAATCAAGAATCACAAAGTAATACGGTAGAAAATTAAGTCCTTTGCATCTGCAACAATATGTAGATTGCCATTCAGTCTATGCTCTCAGGTCAACGACTTAATACTTAATGTAAGAGATTCCCACCCCCCACCCAGCTGGAATCCTTTGCTCAAGTTTTTTAGACACAGGAAGAGAATGTCTGTCTCCAAACTTAGGAAAGAATCAGGTGTAATAGGAATCCAGTGGACCATCTTCTTTAAAGAGAACACAAAACTGTGTGGAAAAAGACTGTCCGTTCTTTGGCTGACTTGGAATTTCTTACGTGATGTCCTTCTTTCTTGGGGGACGGTGAATATTCCTCACCACGCACTTCACCATCCATTCAATTCCCTCGTTCACTCCTTTGCTAAGGAAATAAGATAAGTAGACAAGATTTTAAAAAAACCAAAACAACAAAAAACCAAGAACAAAAACATGGCTCACGTAGTCCCTAATTGAGCCCTTGCAAAAGCAAGCGAAAGGTTCTGCCCTGCATTTATTTATTGGCATTACTATATTAGTTTCTCATACATGCAAACAATGGGCGTCTGATTTCTTTTAACTCGGTATATAAACTACATCCTTTATTTTTCTAGTGTCTGTACAAGTCTACATCCAATTTAGTTAGTCATCAACTCTGTGGAAACCTTGTGATGAACAAGCATCAAGCCACTTCACAGTCAGCTGGTTTGAGGTTATTTTGCTAGCCTCAGGCTAGTTGTATCAGATCTTCCAATCCTGGCTCCAACTTTGTGTAACCAGCTGTGCTGAGGCTGCCAAGCAAGTCACCAACTCACTGGTCTGCCCAGCTTCCCAGCCAGGACTTCCACAATTTTTTATTTTTCTTTAGTGCAAACTCAAACTGAAATTTTGAAAGGAAATTCCACACAGATCAAAACTAGAAGTGTTTGTACAAAACCCACAACAATTGAAAAGGTTGCATTTCACAAGATTATTATCTAATGCTTCTCTTCCAGACAGTGCTTAACCATTGTTCTTGTTTTTGTGGTCATTCATCTGCTTAATGGCATTTGATTCTTAGCAATCAGACCACAGAGATTTTTCTCATGGTTTAAGAAGCTTTTCTTATCCTTTGCAGTAGCTTGTATAATAATACAGCTTTCTTGCTAGATTAAAAAAAGAAGAAATCTCAAAGCTGTGGATTCAGTACAGGCAGTAACTCAAGACAGGAGTATTTCTAGCCATCTGGAACAGTACTTTTGACTTATGCTAAATAGCACTTTTCACCCAAAGAACTGAAAGCATAACCAAAGTATTGCACGACTCAATGTGCAATAGTGATGCTAAGATATCAAGAATCTAGAGGGTTGGTCAAGGTCATGGCATGCAGCTGTGTGGCATGCAGCTGCGTCAGCCTGAAAAAGAATCAGTCTCCCAAATTTTGGTCTGTTCTACGCATTGTGTCTTAAACCACAGGCATCCCCAGTGTAAGAACACTCTTGGAGATTGTTATATTATCTACACAACAAAGCTCATCTGCACGCCAAAAAATATGAGAGCATAATTACTCTGCCAACAATGGAACACCATTCATTCCTCTGGCAGCGTCATAAACAGCTCTATTTTCAACTGACTTCTTACATAAAAGCCAGGAGCTTCAGCAAGCCAACGACTGCAAAGATTATTGTGTGCGGAGAAGGGATGATAAAGGACAAGAATGCCTCCAAGTCCCGTGGCTCTCAGCCAGTGGTGCATTTTCATTGTGTTTCATAGGCAGGATTTACAGATGAAGCTACTGGCCTGGTGCAAGTCCAAGCTTCACAAACAAGTATCTGTCACTGCTGGGAAGGAAGCGCAGCTCCCTTTCAGGGGTTGTTAAATCCTACAGTACTGCTCTGCTTGTGTGACACCCTGCAGCTGTTCAGTTAACCAAAACACCATCCTTTCTCATGCTTACCCAGTAAGAGCAGAGCAGGCTTGTGTCAGGCAGTCTCTCTTCCCAATTTTGTTAATGCAGTCACTAAATGCTGTCTTGATGTCAGGTATTGACAGACAAGTCTGCAAGGGAAACCAAAGATGAGCTTGCTTTCTATTCTACAAGAGACGGTGACCTTCTTCCAAAATGAATCCTACTACATCCACAGTTCTGCTTCAGTCAGGATGGCACAATGCTGTTAGGTTAAACCCCCTCACCCACTAACACACCAAATGAACTTCACATTCCAAAAAAAAGGAACATATTCTTTTTTCACCAAGGAGAGTGCTATTTCCAGACAGTATACACACACTGCCACACCCCCCTGATCCTCTAGATGTACACTTCTAAGCAAACAGAGTAATGAAAACGAGCACAAGCTGCACATCCCCGGGATACTCCTTCCACCCTGCTCCAACCATCACACACAAGCTCTGTCTACCAGAACATTACCAGAGCGCGTCTATTTACAAAGTCTTTTGAAACAGCGAATCTGCCAGAATCCCAGACAAGTCAGTTCCTGAAGCTGACTCTTTGCCGTGACCTGGATCATGTCTCCCTACATGTGCACTCTCAGAAAATGACTCGGACATGGTTTTTCCTAAGTTCTCAGCACGTTCCTTGACATTAAAGGCATAACTGCTCTGGACTTGTTTGTTTGCATTTTGCGTGCTGGAGAAAATGCTGACAGTACTAAATGCAGCACATTTTCTGACGCCTGGTGTCACTTTGTTCTTGATCACTATCATGTCTTGTTCTTGGGAAGAACAAAATTGCTGGGAAGTGATTTTAAAACACACAAATGCATAACCCCCCCAATAAACCAGTGGATTACTTTCCTGACATAAATCACAGCGTCACCACAAAAATCTTATTCTTAGAGTTACAAACACAACAAAAGCAAACCTGCCCTACTGAAGTCTAGACTTGCATCTTCCTCCCTGAACACAGGAAGCAGGTACAAGAAAAATCACCAGCCTTTAAATCCATTTCTGATCTTGGTGCTCACTTTTTCCTCAGAAGCCTTGGACAAGCCATTTAAGCACTTTAGCTGGCCACGAGCCCAGCTTTCTTCCTCTCCCTGCAAAGACATTTTGGACCTTCAGTGAGGCTCAAATACGTGTTTTCGGCAAGTGTTTACTCAAATGCCAAATCAGACCTTTGTGAGTCCTGAAGATTAGTCCAAGTGGAGGTACACTTTGAAAGAACAGGCTACCTGCAAACAGGATTTCAGTTTTCTAAGAGTCTGGGCTTTAACTTAGCAGAAAGATGGAAATCAATGATACCAGCCATCCATTTGCAAAATACTGGTTCTGGAGAAATTAAATACAGGATACTACTGTGGTGATGACCATGTGACAAATAAGCAGGTTTCAGTGCTTATAAATAAGAAGGGTTCTTAAGAAATGGCTTGAGAGGAGTTTAATGACACCCAATTCACCCAGTGCCCTTGAATCCAGACTTGTGATTTTCCACTGTGAAGGGCCTAGAATCCATTAGTGGTGCAACTTTTGATGACTGTACTTTCTTATGACCTAAGTTGCATTTCAAACTTGCAGTTTCAATCAATGAGCTGGAAACTGTATCCAGAAACGTTACTTAATTCATTGCACCAGAGCCCTTACAACTTACTTCAGGATTTCCGCCAAATGAAAAACCTCCAATTCATAAAGATGAGCTGTCATCCACAAGATAAATAGTTAAATAAATAAACAAAAAAATCAAATACTAACATTAGAGGGAGTCAGACTGGACTTGGCAGTTGGAATTCATACCAGTAGGTCTAGAAGATGGGCAAGAGATTACTACCAAACAACCGTACTCTACAAGTTTGTAAAAGATGCTACTTTAGTTTTGGTATGACATTCACTGCCAAATAAGAAAGGCAGGTCCAACTACTTCTTCATTTAAGCCAAAGCTCTAGACAAGTCAATTACCCAACAACTGGGAAGGAAGAAGAGTAATTTGAGTTATTTTTCCTGTCGTTACTTTTTTTCAATAAATGAGACAGCAGGAAAGTTAAATCCCACGGCAGCTGAAACTGAGCAAATGTTTCTTGAAATACACTTCAAACTTATCACAGTTTAGTATCATAGTATAATAATTTCTCCTTTTCTGAATGATGATATATTTTAAAATCTTTTTAAAAAAAATCTGAGAGAAAGCGTTCAAGGTAGGAAATAACAGCACAGAGCATAGTCACGCTGTCCTTTATTTCTACTTGCACAGGCCTGTGCAAAGCAATCAGGCAATGGACTTCCCAAAAACCACCAGCAGACCAGTATACCTGCACATATCCAGTGGCACAGAGAATCCACCTCCTTCACCTTGTCCATCTTTGAGGCCTTTGAGAAGTCCACTTTTCCCAGTGCAGCTTACAACTGCTGTAGCCACCTTTTCCCCAACTTAATCCATTATAATCTCTTCCCTTTCTCACCCTCTGGTATAATCGTGGCCTGCTCTAACTTCCACAAAGCTGTCCAGCCATTGCTCTCCATAGAAAGCTCCATCAGAGTTTTGCTTCTGAGGAGACTTCGCACCATTTACGCTGTTTATAGTAGGATGTCACTGCACCACAACACTACCCCTGTTTTGGGGAACGTCCTTTTCCCCTTGGGATGAAGTACAGTACCACAGCAGAGGGGATAGCACCAGGGAACTATCAACTCAGAGAAGCCTTGTTTTAGTGTCCAAGGGGAAGCCTCATCCTCTGCTGTAAGACAGGATTTCCAGGATGAGGCAGATGACCCATCGCTTCAACTAGGAGCATTTGAGCTTCTCATGCTCGGCAGAAAATATCAGCTGCAGCTTCTAAGTTCCCCTCTTTTCCATCTCCCTATCTACATTACAAAATATTTGTTTACAGATGTGCTTTGTTTCTCAACTGAAACCACATTAACCAACAGCAAACTAGGGAAACTGGATTTGTGATCACATAAACAGTGTACTATTACAATAATAAAATCCACAGGTGACCTTTCTGGAGTGACGTCATCTACAAATCATATTTCTATCTCAACTTCCCCAAAGAATGCACTGTAAACCATCTTTTCATAAAGGCTCTTCAAGGCACAGTCTAGCCAGGACTGACCTGCCTGCACAACCAAATTCCTTTTATGAAGGGTTCAGAACAGCATTACCCGAATCAAGACTCAGGAATGGTACACCTAGAAATATACCAAGCAGCAAGGCTCCATTTCTGGAGTCACCTGCAGAAAAGCGTAAGTGGCTGTTTTAGGCAAAAAAGGTTGCGTTGTAGAGTCTTTATCCTGTTGCCAAATCCACTGCAGGAAAGACAATGCTGCTGCTTGGCCTCCTATCAGGATAAAACCTGAAGTATAGACTCTTCAGCCATCTCAAGAGTAATCGATCGGCAGAATGGAACTAAAATAGAAACAACAGAAAGGTGGATAGCTTAAGTAAAACTATTTAATAAAAAGTCTAACCAACCTGACCTATGTTCTGTGCTATCTTTTTTACAAGCTTATTTTAATTAAAACTTAAGCTTGTTTAAATTAAAACAAGTTTATTTAAATTAAAACTAATTTACAGGGAAGCTGTGGTATTTCTTAAGTTAGAAATTCGAATGGCCATCATGCAGAAGGCCTATTTTCTAACAACTGTGTGGAAAACAGATAACACTATGAGTCTTCAAATATATGCTGCTACTCATCATGACTCCTCTCATTTTCCAAAGACATGAGGAAGCTTTCCAACATTCTGGAGATTACAAATTTAATTTCCAAAATTTATCTTAAGATTAGGAAGGCAAAACTCCCTCCTAAAGACATCATACAACACTTGATTATTTTCATATACTATTTTTTCAGCTCAGTTTTTCCAGTATTTTTAATAGTACTGCAAAATGAGCCATTCTATCCTCAAGTTTTGTACAGCTCAGAAATACATACTTTTATAAACCTTTAAAGAGCTGCATTCACATCAAAACGGCAAATATAAATTCTTATTTTGCAGCTTATTCCGCAGTAAACAGTAGGTAAGCAAAACTGCTTAATATTTTCAAAGTGGCATTCTGACTTGAAAGGGAGTCCGCATGAATTATTATATATTAGACATTTAATTCCCCTACAAAGCAATAGTTCCTTTAAAAAACAAACCAAAACAAACTCCCTCCCACAACACACACTTGACCCAGTCTTTTAATTAATTACAAAATGATCTAGTTTTGAAGCCCCTGCTAAACACAGAGCATTCTCCAAAATGCTCCTCTCCAAAAAAATCATATACAGAATTGTCACAATATTAGAATTTGTATTTTGCAGACTATGACTGTATTTCATCTTCCTGATACGGCCAAACACCACTCATGCTTGGCAGTGCTGAGTGGATGCAATCTACCCTAGGGTAGTGGTGCCTATTAACAGCAGAATTCTTTTCTACAAGGAATTTAGCATCATGGCCAAAAAATTCTTATGCTTTATGCAATTTCAGGCATTTCAGGCAATGAGCCAGAACTTTTGTTAGCTTATTGTGAGGAATGTAAACTTGAAAAAAAAAAAAAAATCTGTGAGATGTACTACTTCTGATACATTTTACAAGTCTTCTGTGGCCTTTAAAGATGGAATCATCATCAATTATGTTTCATCCGCATATACCAGCAAGGTTAAGATACCACTTATCCTCCCGTATCATGATCCACGTTAATGACAGAGGGATGCTGGTGAGAATTCCCCACTACAGTTATATGTCTGGGGATCCAGAGCAGAAAAATCTCTACCAATGACAATCCTGTGAACATTCAGTTTTCTTCCAGATGTCTTCAATTCTGCTAGATCAGTGGAAGAGAAACAGGCCTTCCAGTTTTCTATATCTGGCTTAAGGGAGCCTGAATAATTACTGAAAAATAAGCTATAGTCTCTTTAGTTTTATTAATAGCATTGATATCTCTCTGCTCTGTGTCCATATCCAAGATCATACTTTACAAATAGACCTCTAAATATACAATTTAGGTATTCCTTAAACACAGGTATACCTCCAGTCGGTACAGTTTTGCTAATCTCTTATCACAGTTCTACGACTGCATAAAGGCACTGAATCTGTGGGCTTGTCTCGGACCCTCCAGAAGGGCCAAGGAGTCATTCACCATTTTTGTCTTGAGAGCCTGTTCCAAATACCTCTGTCCGGTCGTATAAAGAAGTCTACTTGTTCAATCATTTTTCTTTAGTCTGGCTGGGGTGCCAGAAGAACTGGCTTTTGCAGTATGCCCATAATAAATACACATATACAGCCATGAGGAAAATTGGAACAGCTTTCCAGGTCACTGCATACAGTTTAATGCGCAACAGCTAGAGGCAAGAGTGCAGACTGCTCCCTGCTGTAAAGCTCTGGTGTTGCATGGAAATATGAGAGTTGATATTCTTGTTTCCACACAGAAAAGACAGTCAATTTCCCCACATACCAGAGATCACAGCAAAGTCAGGACCATAAATCAGGAGTCCTCTCTCAATCTCACACTGTCTTCTAAGTGAAACTACATTTCTTTTATTTTTATGACTAGATAATCTTATGATCATCAAAAAAAAAAAAATCTGTTGTGTTGTACACCTGAAGTGTAACCAAATCCTCCTTTAAAGCCAAAGTAATTGCTATTAAGTCTCAAGTATTTCCCAGAAGTACACTCACTGACATCGGTGTAAAGTCCAGGGGAAGAAGCTGGAAAGGATTAGCATACTCTGAAACAGGCACTGACCACAGCTGCCAGGGCTGGTGCTCCAAATTCTACTGAAAGTCTCTGGCTCCATCTAGAGATTAATCACTCGAACTGCAGTACTGGAATTCCAGGTACAGCGCATGGAAAGGAGGAGGAAAACATGGAAAATACCACAACCACTTTAGGCGCTCTCTTCCCTTTTTTCCATGCCAGGGGAGATGAGGACTGCCCTGGATGCATCACCTAAACAGTCATACTGTAGTGCCCAATAACTTGCCAAATACAAAACAAGAGTTCTGCAGTTCTGGATATGCTAGAAAGAATTTAAATTATACTATCAAGAAAAAGTATTCCTTGCCATTCACTGTTGTCATTGATGGAATGCTCTAGGACAAACAGAATGTTTCATTGAACAGATCTTATCTGGTTATGAGAAAAGGATGATATCGCTTCACATACATTTGTTGTGCTGTTCCCAAGTAATAGTAGAGCAGCATAAACAAAGTGCACTAAACATTTTATTGCTAAATAAAGAGGAAAAAACAGTATCAAGATACAAAGTCACGGTACAAGAAAGACACACCACAGCTACGTAGTCTGTTCTGTTTACAGAAAAAGTTCAAAACAGCTGAGATGGATGTGCCTGCAGTAAGCTCACTTATGCCACTGGAAAAAGGTTGGAGGAGAAAGGAAAAAATTAAAACTAAATTCAAAACAATTATTTCCGGCAGTGGGAATGCACCATAAGATCAGTCCAGGAATGTGAAGCAAATTTAACATGAATGCAGAGCTCACCTTTCCAAGCTTATTTGAGCTTATTTGCTCACTTAAGAAGTAAATCTGCAATAATCTTACCTCTACATCCTGCTTGTTAGCCAACACCAGAATGGGAACCCCTTCCAGAGCTTCGCTGGTAATCATCTTCTCTATAAAGCACAGAAACAGAAAAGGAGGTTTAGCCAGTTCTGGAAGACAAAGTTGTGCAAATGCCTGACACAGACTATCTGGACATAGGGATGAAGCAAGAGGCTCCTTCTTGCATTACAAGATACAACATTTCAGGTCTATTTTCTTCACAGAATTTTTTCCAGATCAAACCCCAAACGTAATTTTGATCAACAAGCATGTTATTGAGAATTAATGAGGTGATAAATATAGAATAAGCAATACAAATTCCAAAATCATTAGCATAAGCACAAAAACAGATTCAAAGCCATTACAGGCAACAAAAGCGAGTCCTGTGTTACCGACAAGACAGTCTTAAACAAAAAAGTGCAAAAGCTCTACGGATGTGTCACCAACAGGCAACACAGCTTACTTCAAAGACACAGGAACAGACATGACAGTAAGAAGAGAACTGTGCCACAATACATCGTGAAATCACAGTACAGGTAAAACTCACCAAAAGCTCTTTTAGATTCTGAGAGCCTCTCCTCATCAGTGGAGTCAATAACATAGATCACTCCATGAGATTCAGCATAATACTGAAAGGATAACACAGACACCAGTTTATCTATCCGCTAGGACCATTTGTTCCTCTTCCTGATTTTTTTTTTTAAATTTGGTAAAATTTTGATACACATAGAAGAGATCAACCAGTTAGAACCAGCTGTTTCCATGGTATACGTCTGGAGGGAAGAACGATGACACACAGAATGCACTGCCTGTTCTGTTTGCAGGCCTACTGAATACAACAGGTGAAAAAGCTTATCTGTCCCCCCAAAAAGCTTATCTCTACTGGCACAACCCTCAGATATGGGTTGGTAATTGCTCTCTGTAAACAATAATGCAAATATTAAGCATTACCTTTGCTAATCTGGCACAGACATAGTTGAACCTCTGGAGAAGTGTTGGTGCTAAACACTAGGGTTACCAATACGCCTATATGATTACTAAATGATCGTACCACTTCAATTCTAAAAGAGACAAAAATATTTCTAAAAAATGAAAAAAACATCTCCAACCTTGTCCCAAAGAGACTGTAGCTCCTCCTGTCCCCCAAGATCCCAGAACATTAGCCGAGTTTTGCCAACATCAATAGTACCAACTAGAGGGAAAAAAGTAAAAATAATCCAATGAAAACTAAAGGTGTTTCTCTAAAGCACAAACACCCCACATTCCCCTCAGAAATCTGGGGTAGAACAATCTTCTAGAGGAACAAATCACATACAGTGGCTACTTTCTACAACAGAACAATACCTTTTGCAAACAGTGACCACTAATATCAGACAGAGTCGTACCGGTGCAAATAATACCAGAATCAGGCCAGCGAATGACCTCCAATGAAATTAGCTTAACCTCTGGGCATAGCACTGAAATGGGATACTGGGTTTGTTAAGACTTCAGGGTTTTTTCCTCATAAAACAGGCTAAGCAAGCCTATTTTATTTTCTTACAAAAAGACATGGGGAGTTGGGAGATACAATCTCTACTTCCAGGAACTATTTTGCCCTTGTCAATTCTTAAATATTTCCAACAAGAAGCAGCTGTTGTCTAATTGTGCAGGAAAGCTGAAAAAATTCCAGACAGATTTACTTACTGTTTAAGCCTACAGTGGTTGTGATTTTGGACAAACTCATCCCTTTGTAGTTCTTGTTAAATCGAGTTTTAGTTTGTTCAAGGAAGGTCTGAAAAGAAACAAGAAAAAGTATTTACTCTTAAATATTTTGCTGGCTGGGGTAATCCTAACCCAAACCTGCCTTTTAATTTCTGCAGAATCCTGCTCCAACAGATACTGCCCTACCTCACCTTGGAACAAACCACTCTTCTCGTTCCCTATGTTAGCAAGGAAAGAAGGGATCACAGGTGATTACAGGATTACCAAAGCCTCAGCCACATTCCTGAAAGCTTACACTAAATTTAAGTAAGAAGGAAAAGTTGATTCTTTGGTGTGACATCACTAAAATAACTCGCCGAACAGCCGAAGAAAGATTGACCTGTCTGTTGGAAGTTTTATCTGCGGAGGTTGTTTAGAATTGCGTGTGCCCTCCACGCAATTGGTAATAAACAGCACTTACGGTTTTACCAGCATTGTCCAAACCAAGGATCAAGATGCAGTACTCATCCCTCTGGAACATGTATTTATAGAGTCCAGACAGCAGAGTATACATCCTGTTCCTGCAACAAGTACCAGGAAATCATTAACAAACAGGTTATTTCCCAAAGTCTCTTATTCCACAACGCAAGTTTTTCCCAACACCAGATAAATAAATGACGTTACTCTTTTATCAGTAACTCTCATATTTAGGCAATCCCAGAACAAATCACAGATCTAAGAGAGATCATGCAAACAGCTCAAGATCAAATTTTCAAATCCATACAAGTGAGGGATTATCTTCCAAAAAGCTTAACCTCTGTTTCTGCATGTAGCGCCCAGCATCCACTGCAAACTCAACCCTCATTTGAAAACTACTCTGTCTGCTTCAGGGCGTAAAGGAGAGCTAAAGAGCTCGAACATCTTTTGCGGTACATGCAAGACCCACAGAAAATGAAGCCAACTTCACACAAATACACAGAATGGGTATTTTGAGCAAGAATGTACAGGTCAGTCCCCCCGTCCTTGTTCCCAATCCATATAACAGTACCACGGGATCTTTAATGGTCAAACTGAGCGCAGCGTATCTGAAAGGCACATAAAACCCCCTACTTATCTTAATTTAAGCCTTATCCAGCAACAGTCTTGTTATG
The DNA here is from genome assembly GCA_013400755.1 of Pelecanoides urinatrix. Classification (NCBI taxonomy): domain Eukaryota; kingdom Metazoa; phylum Chordata; class Aves; order Procellariiformes; family Procellariidae; genus Pelecanoides; species Pelecanoides urinatrix. Next base: position 169,221 of record VZTQ01009535.1, on the reverse strand, counting down.
GTATCCACCATACAAGTATTTTGTCACCTTACAATGCCATGAAGACAAGAAAGGTGAGTTAACGAGCCAAAAGCACAAGACTAAAAATCAGACAAATCGACACCAACACCCGCAGAAGCCCACACTTTTTTGGCTGTTGGATTTGCACAAACAAGGCAGAGAAGATTTGCTCAGACGCTGGAAGTACTGGTATCAAGTGCTACAGCTGACTCACAGAACATTGCAACAAGTCTTCTGTTTAAATATAAAGGGAACCTCAAGGCAAAGACTTTGAGAAGCGACTGTCTTTGAGCAAGTGTGCAGACTGAATAATCACTTTGAAGTCAAACAACATTGCCGAAAGGAAAAAAAAAAAGCGTTCCAGACCAGAAGTGAGGGATTTCCCAGGCTGGGGCAATCAGCGTGAGGACAGGGCGCCTCCGGGCGCAGGGGCTTTGCCCCCCACAGGTACCCCCGAACGAGAGGGGACCCTTCACCTCCCGCGGTGCGACAGCCGCAGCCCCACGCCGCCCCCCGGGAAGGCATGGAGGCCGCAGCCTGGGGACGAGGCCCCCCGGCCCGCTCCCCCCACGGGCCGGCAAGTGATCCTAGGCGTGCCCAACTACCGGCCCGCTCCCCGTAGACCCGGGAGACCCCCGCTCTCCTTCCCCTGCCACAGCCTGACAGGGCGAGGGGGGAAACCCACCTCACCGCCATTTCCCCCTCACGGCCCGGGGCCAGGTCCCGGACCGCGCCGGCGGCGCCCTACAGGCCTGCCCCAAGCCCAGCCGTGCCTTGCCGGCTCACCGCCGCGGCCCTTGCCGTCCCCCGAGCGCGGACGGCGGAGGACAGAGCCCGAAGCCCGCAGCCCCTCACCAAGTACCGGAGACACCTCCAGTCACACAGCGCCTCACCGCTCCCCGTCGGCACCGGCCGCCGGCGCCATCCCTCGCGCGGCACTCTGGGAAGCGTAGTTCTCGCGCCGCTGCGGGGGCGGTGCGAGGAGGGGCGAGTGGACTACAATTCCCAGAATGCTCAGCGCCACAGACCTCCGGGAGACCCCCCGAGTGCGCAGGCGCAGTAGAGGGAGGCGGCTCCGCTGAGTGGCGTAAGGCGTTGGCTAGAGAAGGCGGAAGTGGGGGTGCTGGGGACCGGAAGTTGGCGGGGTGTCATGGCGGCAGCACAGTAGGGGAAGGGGGAGCTGAGGGGTGAGTGGGGCGGCCGAGGCAGAGTCAGGTCGGGGGGTTGCTGCCGGCCCCGTGGCGGAGGGGTCACGTTGCGAGAGCCCAGGCTGCGGAGGGAGCCGTGCCGAGCGTGGGCCCGGTGGGCTCGAGTGGGCCGTGGCAGGGGAGGACAGGGCCCGGCCTCTCCTCGGACTCTCATCGCCTTTCGCCGCTTGTTCGCTGCAGGTGCATCGCCTGGTTACTTCCGAGGGAAGAAGCGGGACGGCGGGGTAGATGGTAGCTTCTGCGGACAAAGGCTTGTTGTCCAAAAAGTCGCTCATTTTAAACAAACTCTTCGAATATGTTCTGAGTTCCCGGAAAGGACACAGTTAAACACACCTTTATTTTGCTGATAATGGATGAAGAGAGTCTGGAAGCAGCAATTCAGACCTACAATGCCCAGCTGCAGCAAGTGGAGCTGGCTTTAGGGGCAGGCCTGGACCCATCGCAGCAGTCGGACTTGATTCAGTTGCAGGAAGATTTAAAGCAGCTGATAGAACTGACTGAATCCAGCCTGGTGTCTGTTAGAAAGAGCAAACTTCTGGCTACTTTAGACACAAATGCCTCCTCCTCCTCCTCCCCAGTAGGTCTCCTGGAGCAGGATGCCAACCCCGACAGTTCTGCCCAAGATGAGGAATATGCTGCTTTTAAGGAAGCCATCGCTGAGCTTGGCACCGACGAGAAGCCTTCAGCTAATAACAGTGAGAGATCATCAAAGAGAGATGAAGAAACTGATGACAAAAATGAATCAAAGTACAGTGAAGAGGAGGAGGAGTCTGACAGAGAGGAGGAGGAATTGAGTGGGATGAAGGTTAAAGCCCCCTACTACAGTTCTTGGGGGACCCTGGAGTACCATAATGCCATGATTGTGGGGACAGAGGACTTAGAAGATGGCAGTGCAGGAGTCAGAGTGCTGTATCTCTACCCAACTCACAAGTCGCTGAAGCCGTGCCCGTTCTTCTTGGATGACAAATGCAGATTTAAAGAGAACTGTCGGTAAAAAAGAAAAAGGGGTGGGAGGGGGCTTATGTCCTTCCTGTAGCTAAAGGCCTTGTCGTTCAAAGGGATAAACCTCCTCTGAAAGTACCATGTTTGGCTTTTATACCCAATGAAAGTTTGCCTTTTTGTTTTTGTTTTTAAAATGCGTTATGGTAAGCAGCAGCATCAGTTTGGCTGTTTTCTTTAGTTCGTGCAGAGGTGAAATGGAAAATCCCATGGGAAAGTTGCAGAGGTTTTATATAATCAGTCGAGTGGCTAAATCAGTAACTGATTAAGTATTTTAAAATAAAACACCAAAGCTTCTCGGTCGATAGTGCATACGTTCCAGTTGCACAGAGAGGTTGTAGAGTCTCCATCTTTGGAGGGCTTCAGAACTGAACTAGATAAAGCCTTGAGCAACCTGATCAGTCTTTGAGGTTGGCTGTGCTTTGAGCAGGAGGTTGGACTAGAGACCTGCGTGTCTGTGTGATCCTGTTTATCTCAAAGGATCTGTGAGCTTTTTTTACTGGATGTGTCGCTAGCAAGGAAAGCTTGATTCTCGGGGGTGCGATGCATTCTTTGTTACCTGGCCTAAATGATATGTTTAACATGAAAAATGAATAACTTGTGTAATTGAAATAATGCACGATAAACCTTCCGTAATTACTGGTGAAGATTTGTCACCGCTGACAACTGGTTTGCATTTCCTTTAAGGAGAGAAGGAATTTTTATTTAAAGCCTGCTCAAATGAGGTGGAGATAATTCCTTTTCCTCCTTCCCTGGCAGGTTTTCGCACGGCCAGGTGGTCTCTGTGGAAGAGCTTCAGCCGTTTCAGGAGCCCAATCTGAGCGCGCTGGAGGTGGGCTCCGCCTGCCTGGCGAAACACAGCGACGGAATATGGTACACTGCAAAAATTACCGGTAAGTCTTGTGTGAGTGTGCTTTGCCAGGATTCTGTGTGGAAGATGAAGGCTGATGCTTAAATGAATGTAACACTTGACTATTTTGGTTAATGATAGAAAAATGTTAACTATGTAGCTGCACCCCTAAACTGAAAATCTTGACGTAGCTGAGAAAACATTGTGAATTTTGTCAGGCTTGGGAAGGGAAGAGGCTAGGAAACAGAAGAGCGTTAGACAAAAAGGAGACATCAGAGCAGGAATGTGGAAAGGAAATGACTACGTGGTCATTAACTGCACCGAAAGGGAAGAGGCAGGTATTGCAGGAATTTGCATGCATATTAGCTTAGAATTGCAATAATTGCTCTTGTTTAAACAAAAGCCAGGGGAGCTGGCCCTGCCCATCAGCTGCTGATACAGGCTTCCCCGAGTCTGGGAAGGGTGAGGGTTTATTCTCTCTTTCCATCTTTCCTTGACTATTACTAGGTCAGAGGGGAGCAAGTCTATCTTATCTTTAATTCCATTTCTCAGCAGCCCATCTTTCTTCATTCTTGGAAATAAAGTATCAACACAGGCATTGTGGAAGTAGCTTTTCATTGCAGTGGGTGCTTCTCCCTCCCAGACAGAAATCCAAAGCACAAAGGAAAACCAGAATTTTTTAAAACACATATTGCTTGGGCCTTCCCCCTCTCCCATGTGGTTCCACTGGAGCTAACTCTGTTTTAGAAAGCCCTCTGCCACTTGCGTATCGGAGACTTACTTGAACTTCTGTTCCTTGCTTTTCCTTCTGTAGACATCGACAGTGGTTACTACACTGTGAAGTTTGATTCCCTGCTGCTCAAGGAAGCTGTTGTGGAAGGAGACAGTGTCATTCCCCCGCTGCGAAGTGAAGACGGTGCCTCATCTGCCGAGTCTGATGAAGACAGCGTTGATGATTCTGGTTATGCTAAAGGTAAGAGAGTGGGGACGGTGTGAGCGAAAGCGACTTGTGATCTAGGTCTGCCTTTCTCTGGGACCTACTGAATTACTCTCCTGGAGCTTTCATTGTGCGTGCCTCACCTCTGATAAAAGAGTAGCTAATCTCTTTATAAGTTGCTGAAAGATAGAGAATGGTAATTCGCTATTATGTTACAATTGCAAACTAAAATCTTTGTTTTATGCCCATTACTGGGCTAATGAAGGTTGGAGGTTTCCTTGGGAACACAGGAAAGCAGAGGGTGAGTCCGGTTCCAAGCTCTGAGTCTGTTCCTTATGTGGCTGGCTGAGTTGAGCTAATAAGTGAATCAGGAGACTTCCTCATCTCCGGGGGCTCCGTGTAGCTTCATGACACAAGAGTACGAGACCCCCGTAACTGAGTGTGTGGTCCGTCCTCGATGTGCCTCGATGAGGTCGCAGGAACAGCCATGCCCTGTTTTGCTATTGAAAGCTGACGCAGAGAGAGCCCAAGTGACTTCTCTGAGATTGCACAGACAGCACTGTGCCTGTGCCGCAGCTACGTCACAGGGACAAAGTTGTGTCCTAGAGCTCCTTAATTGAGCTTAATAGAGATTATTGGATCGTAATAACACAAAATTAGTATAGTGGCCTAGAGGAGCCTCATACCACACAGAATAAATACTACAAGTCACAGTGCCAAATTTTACTCTGATGGCATGTGTCAGTCTGTATGACCATCCTGGAAGGAGGGAAAGGAAGCATAAAAACTTCTGGATGATTCTGCCTGGAAATATGAGATGGTATGTGCATTAAATCAAGTGAGAGCTTTCATTTAAGTAACTTGCTATGCAGTGTTCATCAAAGGTGACAGCTCAGTAGGAACCAAATAAGGCTGAAGGAGAGCTGCGGAGTGATTCTAGGGTGAGGGAAGTATATTTTACTGCCTTCTGAGGGGGTTTCATGCTGAGTGGATACCCCAGATGAAGGTTTTGTGTGGCAGCTTTGTGTGTTTCACTGATTTGCCTCTTCTGTGCCACAGTGATAGATTCGGGAGTTCCAGAGAACGGGGAATGGACTCCTGCGTGCAGTTCCTCTTTCGGTGGCTGGGAAGCCCATACTCGTGGTATCGGCTCCAAACTGCTTGTTCAGATGGGATACGAGTTTGGAAAAGGTAAGGGGAGAAGGCAGTCCTGGTGCTGTGAGAGCCTGGCTGCCTCATTACCTCAGCCTCCTGGTGGATCCTAAAGCTGGTTAAGAAAAACAAGATTTTTTGGATGAAGGTAAAACTTTTCTTTGCTGAAGGGCCTGTTAGATGAGCTATGTGATGAATCACACCTGCGTGGAAGTGTTAGAAGGAAAGAAGGAATAGCCATTTAATCGAAGTACAGGCATGTGTGTGCACCAGCCCCTCTATGGTAGGAGCAAAAATTGGAGGCATTTGGAACCATGGTCAAGTTCGTGATTAAAGCCGTGAGAACTGTTGTATGAGATGTTCAAAGGCTTAAGGTAGAAGGGAACTGATCTATGAAGCTTCTGATGTCTGTGTTAAAGCATCTTCTGGCTCAAGACGCAGACTTCAAAGCCTGCTGAACTAGCTTCTCACTACACAAATTGTATTGAGCCTTGGGGGCTTTAGGAGGGCAGTCTGCTACTTGCGCTTGTCTATAGTTCTCCCAGAGGAACCAAACCAGTTTTAAGAACCGGACTTGAGAAACTGAGAAGGTGAGGCTGAACCTAGTTTCACAGAGACTGGCCTGACGGATGGCCTCGGGCTTTTTATCACATTTCTTCTGCAGTAGAAGGCCCCTGTCGTAGCATCCGCATCCACCGTGCTGTGGCCTTGGCTGCTCCCCTTGACTTGATGCCTCAAAAGCCTGTTTACTTGTTCTAAGCTTGTTACTGTCAGCGTGAACTTGTGGTGGGAGGTGACTCAAGAGGGGATGTCCTCGCTTGCAGTAATCGCTTGGTGTCTCTCCTCAGGGTTAGGGAAGAATTCTGAGGGCCGTGTGGAGCCGGTGCAGGCTGTGGTACTTCCTCGAGGGAAGTCCCTCGACCAGTGTGCTGAGGTGCTTCAGAAGAAGAAACAGGGGAAGCTGGACCCAGGCAAATCGAGGAAATGCCGAGCAAAGGGAAACAGCTCTGGACAATCCCCTGCGGGCAGCCGTAAGCCTCCCCGCAATGTGTTTGACTTTTTGAATGAGAAACTGCGAGGGAAGAGCACTGGGGAGAAGGCTGGAGGGATGGCGCTGCCGGAGAGGAACAGCAAAGAGATCTACCATGCTAGCAAGAGCACCAAGAAAGCCCTGAGTGTCCGCCTCTTCCAGACAATGGAGAAGATTGAACAAACGCAGAAGGATATCAGAGGAATCCAGCAGGCCCTGGCGCGCAACATTGGACGGTAGGAAAACATTCTTTTTGGTACTGCAGGATAAACTGAGAATTCTGGGTGCTTCTGGGAAGGGGTGGGCTTGAAATGAGGTATAGGAGCGAAACGTATCTGGATGAGACCTAAGGGGAAGCGGAGGAGAGAGACTTTAGCGTGTGCCTCAGACCAGCTTGGACACTGGCAGATGTGTCTGGGGTCCTTTGGGAATTCAGGCTGCGGCAAAGAGAAGAGCTCTCTGAGGAGAGGTACAGGAGTCCTTTCCTTCTCATGCCCATCTCTGCAGCGCCGCTCTTGAGCGTTACAGGAGGACATTTTCTAGCCCAGATTGTGCTGAGCATCAGGTTCTTCCTGGCTTTCAGCAGGTCACTTACGCTAATCCCTCCTGGGATGATGACAAGCCTTTGATCTTATCGTGCAGGATGACAATGCCGTAATGCTTTTTGCTTTCAGGCACAGCATTGCTACAGCTCAGCTGGAGGAGAAGCTGGCTAACGCACACAAACAGCTGGGGCAGCTGCAGGCCCAGGAAGCCAGTCTGCAGCGGGAGCAGAAGAAAGCAGACACGCATAAGAAGATGACTGAGTTCTAGTCTCTGAGGAAGGCGTCTGACTGCAGTGATTGTCCTTCTAGCCAGCCCCAGTGCTCATGGCCTCAGAGCCTGGGTGAGCCATCCTGCTCCTCTGGGCCTCAGGCTGCCCAGCCTGAAAACTGGGCTGAAAAGCAGCAGTTTCTAAAACTAGAGGCTTCTGAGCTCTGCTGGGAGGGGGAGGAGTACCCATCCGTCCAGCCCTGAAAGCATTCAGTAAGCCTGAGCCTTGTGTAAGGACTAGCTACAAGAAATACGATTCTCTGCTCTCTTGCACACTTCTTTCCTCTGTTACGCTGCGGCAGCAGCTCCATCCAGAGTCTGCAGCTACTCGGGTGATAACGTTGCTGGCTACGAACCAGCCGAGGGGCTTTGAGAGCCCCACATCCTGCCGTCAACCGTGGCTTCTGTTTGCAGCCAACTGACGAACGCAAGCGGAGGCAGGGTCCCGAGCACATTCCGGTGAAGCAGAAAAGGCTTCTGCTGGGTGAAAACAACAAAGGCAAATTGCTTCAGCTGCTCTCTACCTTCTGGTTTTTGCTATGGGACTTATCTGAGAACTCGTTTGGGAGCAGTTCCTTGTAGCCCTAGTGTAATGAATAGACAGAGAACTGGCAGCTTGGAGGTGGGTACTAGTGGCCTCAAGCATCAGGTTTCATCAGTTTGACTGTAAGAGTATCCCTAGGACATGCTATAGCCTAACTCGTTGACTTGGCATGGAAAGCTGCGTGGTTCCACAAGCAGAGTGCCAAAGCTGGGGGAGTAGGACAGCAGAGTAACGGAGTCTCAAACCTCCTCGCTAGGAACAACTCCACAGGGAACCTTGTGATTTTTGCCATCGTTACGTGAGTTTTTCTGTCCTAGGTGGCTCTCTGAACACAGGCCCTTTTATTAAAAAGCCTCAGGACCCAGATCCAGGTCGGACTGGGCCCGGGTTGAGCACAAAGATCAGGAGGTCTGTGTGTGCCCAGCATGCAGCCCTGTCTGCGGGCGAGTTCCAGGCTGTGCTGGAAGCAGGCCAAGCAAGCGAAGTGCCCTTCCCTGCAGCGTGGAGAGTCTTTGGGCAGGAAGGATGTCTTCTCCCCTAGGTTATGTTCTGCGTTGGTGGCAGCCAGTCCTTGCCCCAGAGGAGATGGTGGTTTCATCAGACTCTTTCTGGTGGGACTTGTGCATTGTAATTGCTTTTTGAAAAAAAAAATTGGTTTGCAATTTCATGCCAGTATCTTAAGCACACATTTTTTTCTTAATTTAAGAAATTGGTTTCCTTTTATTCTGTGAGTCATTTTTCTAATGAAAAGTTTTGCTTTTTTTATCTGTTCCTAAGAAACTTGCAGAGCTGTCAGCCTGGGCAGGGCTGCACCTACTTGTAGGGTCAGGCTGCCAAACTAACCAGAAAATCTGAGGCTGAAGCAGATACGATCAGAGTTGTTCAAGTCATGTGGGATTTAGCATTGCTGCAGACACACCTCAAAAAATGCAGAGCGACAGCGAAAGTAAACAAGATGAACATCTTCAGGAAGCGTTAGAGTGACTCTCGTCTTGGAAAGCACTTGGATCCTGCTAGGATGGGCACCGTGGAGATGTGAAAGGTGGTGTGGGCTGCCTTGAGCACTTCAGCATCCATCGGTTTCTAACTAAATTGGCCGTATTATCTTCATTGTTCTGAATTCGTGTTCTCCACGCACTGGGCTTAACTCAAGGGTTTAACAATGGTTGCTCAGTGCCCTTCCCTCACAAATGACTGTTTGTTTCCCACACTCAAGCGTTGAGTGGTGACAAGGATTAATGTGCCCAGCTTAGCATGGGTGCTTCCTGAAGTGGCCCATGACTGGTGAGCTGAACTGGGCAGAGAAATTTCTTGGGGTTGTTTTGTGCTCTGACACTATTTAACATCATCCTCTCTTTAAGAATTGGGTGTATTAGCCCTGTGTCTCGGCTAAGTCTTGACCCTTCCTTGGGATTTCCAAGCCTCACTTGTCAGAATCCTATTTGGCTGCTGTCTCCTGCCCAGGACAGTTCACGTCCCTGGTGAATAAAGTTGGTTTTTATTTTTTCCCTCTGTCCTTGTAAGGCGTTGTTCATTTGCAAAGTAATAATGACGTGTGACAACCCATTCTTCCCTTATATTCACCTGCAGATAGAGAGCTGGTGCTAAAACCAGCTCGGTGGGAAGCGGAGCGCGGCAGAGGGTGCTCTTGAGTGCCGGAGCCCGTCTGCAGCGCTGCTCGCAGCCAAGGCGGGGAGAAACCCAGCCCGCCGTTGGGTGAAGCAACCACCTCTGCAGGCCAGGAAGCGAGCTGCGGTGTGTGCTGCATGGTGTCTGCGCAGAGCTGTCTGCTCTGGAAGGAGCTAGAGGAGCGGGAGAGCTCAGATCAAGCTGTTTGAAATGTTCGGAAACCCCTAATCAGGAATAACTCTGGGATAAAAGGAAGGAAATTCTCCAGGTTGGCTGGCAAGGAAGAGAGCATGATCGGATTCCCGCTCTTCACACTCACTGGCTTTTGAGTTTCTGCAAAGTAAGTGGTGTTGCTTTCTTGCCTGGCAAACTTGGGTATCTGCAACTAAACCAGGGGTTGAAAAATTCTTTTAAAAACTTGATCCATATAGAAATTGCAGCATTGCCAGAGATGCTGTTGCAGCTAGCTGGACTGGACAGGCAGGATTCCTACGCTGCAGTGGGGAAGCATCGGCTGGGTTAAACTGTCAGTTGGCTGCAAGGAGGGCTGCAAGCTTTGTGCCACTTAATGCTTTGTGCTCTGCAAGTATCTGGGCTTAAAAAGGAAGAAAAAGTGTTTGAACTTGGCTACGCCGCTGGGCTCCCGTGGCTTGAATCTAGGGGTTGAGCGGGAACGGATTACTGTCACGGTGAATGAATTGTTGGGTTTAGAGGCGTGGGGCATTGCTTTCTTCAACAGAAAAATTTCCAGTTGTCTTGTGGGAAGAGGGACTAGATTTTTTTGCTTGCGTGTGGGACAGCTCCTGGGAAACTGCTGAGCTCGGGGCTGCAGGTGAGAAGGCTTGAGAGAGCGTGGTCGTTGAAGTGCTGTCCTCTGTAAACCTGAAATTAGGTAAAACTACTGAATTTGTGGCAAGAAAACCACTGTGGTAGGCAGGTGATTCTGGGGAAAACATGCATCTCGTTAATACGCCCATCCCGTATGTGGGAATCTGGCTTCCCATCACTGCAGCACCACGGTCTCGCCAGAGCTGGTGTCCTGCTGCGGCTCAGCTCTGCAGAAAATCTCTCGAGCAGGTTCTCGACTTCTGCTTAGAAGTGCATTTTTCTGCCCAAGTGAGTGTTTCCAGCAATCGCAGAAGGGCGGGAAGAAAGAAAAATGCTGAAACTATGTCAGCCTTGACCAAAGCCACATGGTGTGGGCAGGCGGGTCACTTACCTTAAGGTTTTAAAATTACACTTTCACAAAAGCCACTCCAGCACATGAGCAGCGATCAGGACTGTAATTAGAAGCGTGCATCCAAGTTTTGTGACATTTGGGTCTGGCGTTTAGAAATATAGTTGGCCCTTTCTAAATGAAACGCCTCTAGAGGAGTTTGACGATGAAATCCTGCTGTGGAAATGCAAGTGAAGTGGGTGAGATCTCGTGCCTGCTCCGTGTTTGAAATAGTCTTAAAATTTACTAATTGCATCCCACGGTCTAGGGCTGATTCAGTGTTGTTGACTAACTGTATCGGGGCTTTCACTTTTTATAATTGAAAAGAAAAAAAAAAAGCTCTACTTCTGCTTCTTGAGACTTTTATTCAGTACAACTCCCCAAGGTACCCGCGCTGGGTTCGCTGCAGCCATGTTCGCGATCACTGATGGAAATCAGCTTCTAATGTTTGTCCTGGTGTCTTGCAAACAGGCATTTAGTAGTTTCATAGGCTTTCTTCTCTGCACTGAACAGTGTGTGGTTTTATCTGGGTAGATGAATCAGAGGCCAGGCAAAATCGTCAGCAGCAGCACTTAATTTTACAGTAAATTCAATCTTGTTTTCATGAAGCCCAGCTGAAAAACTTGCACCTTTTGTAGGAGTCACAAAAAAGCTCCCATGTCCTGGAGTAACAAACCAACTGCATTTATCGTGCCTGGGCTCAGGTATCGCGGAAGGGGGTTATTCCCTCCTGGGTGGGCTGTGGGTGTGCGTCGCAGGTACGCAACGGCTGTGACTGCTCTCGTCTTCAAAGCCATCTTGGCTTGCGGAGCCTGCGCGTTACGAAATGCCGCCTGCTGAGCCTCCTGCCCCGGAGAATAGCCCTGGGACTGGGAGATCAATAACTTTATTGGCAGGAAATTCAGATGTACCTTTGTTTGGAGACTTTGCCTTGCAAACCTGCTCAGTCCTACCTGAGCGACTTCAGTCAGGCACTGGGTTTTCCTCTTAAATTGGGAATTCTGGGAGAAGCAATGTGTCATCCTAAGAAGTGGCTTCTCCCAGTGACTGCTGAGCCTGAAAGAGCGCGCGCTGGGCATTTCTATAGTCAGAAATCCAGGAGCAACCACCGACCTCCTGCACAACAGAAAGTAGGTCAGAAGAATTTCTCTGCGTTAATTTTGACTTAGGAAGCCTCTCCCTTCATTCTTCAATCTTAAAAATTCAGGGATGGAAAATCCACCCGCTGTGGAATAAGCTGCCCCGCGTGTGCCTGCCTCAGCGTGCTAAAAGCTCGCACTGTGATTCCGGCATAATGCCAGCTCCCGGCCATCGCGCCTCGTTATAATTTTGTCTGCTAAACCTCGGAGCCTGCTCAGTTCTGCCCTGAACGCAGTCGCTTCTGCAGCCTGCGATCCTGTCCCTCTAATGAGCTGAACAAGTTCAGCGAGGACTGTCTAAAGCGACTGCCCGTGTTGCAGGTAATCTGTATAATTAATGTATGCTCAGACAGAAAAGCAGTGTTGTCTAATTAAAACGTCGTTGGAGAGGGAACAGCCTTCCCTTCCCAGCTCTGATCTAAGCCAGTCTGTCCAGCCCGGTTAGTCCCTAAAACCTCCCTGTCTCAGTTTCCCTGTTGAAATAATTGCTCTCCAGGGGTTAAGGCTTCAGTCAGGGAAGTTTCCCAAGGCGTGGGAAGTTCTCAGATAAAAGGGTGCTACAAGTGGGCAGAGACTTGCTGGTTATTGGGGTAAAGATGGGCCATAGATGCCGCCGTGCGACACGGGGTGCGGGGGAGAGGGGAGGGAGATGGGTCCCTCGCTGGGCGCAGACCTCCCCGCGCGCCCTCGGGCCGGGGCTGCTGTAGCACCCGCGATTCAGGCGAGGCAGGGTGCCTTCTCACCGGAGCTCGTCTGATCTTTGTCATCCGGATTAAGATATGTAAGAGGGTGAGTAAGAGATGCGCAGGTGCCCCACGGGCTTTCTGCGTCCCCAGCTGCGCCGCTGGAAGCTGTCCTGCGCGGCTGTGCCAGCCCCGTCCCGCCTGGGGACCCTGCTGCCGGCCCCGTCTGGGCCGGTTACCGTGGCCTCTCCGAGCCGCGCTTTGGTGCGGGGAAACTGCCGCGCTCTCTCTTTGGCTGCTGGCACGCAGATCGCGGGTAGCAGGCCAGCTTTTTTGGGGAGCGGGGCGTGCACAGAGCGGGGAGCAGCAGCCGCCGTCTCGACACCGGTGCAGGTGAAGCGGCGTCAGCTTTTGCTTTGGACTTTGCAGCACGCTGACGGCGGAGCGGGGTCAGGGACGATGGGACGGGGTGTCCCCGAGAGCCCCCCCTGGGAAAGGTGCGGGATCCTGACGGGCTGGGGAGCCTCTGCTCTTTGTGTCTGGCTGCCGGCACCTTCGTGCCTCTGCACCGCTTGCTCTGGCCTTGCCGCTGCCGTGGTTTGCAGGGGAGGAACTTCTTCCTTGAAGAAGGCGCGGGGAAGAAGGCTAGCTTTGGGCAAGGTGTGGCTTTTTCTTTAGGCAGAGGAAAGCGGTCGAAAGGTCGGGCGTTTTCTGCCCTCGTGTCGCAGCACAGAGCAGCTGCAGAACCGGGGTTACGGTGGCAGAGGAGGCGCAGGGTCCGTGCATGCCGACGGCAAAGAGCCGGCCCGGCTGGGCTGGTGCTTGGTTGCCATTCCAGAGCTCCTGGCCCAAGTGTGGACCGTGCTGGGATGCGGCAGGGAGCGACCCGCGTTCCCGGGAGAGCAGAAATGTCTCGGTGGGGTTTGCGGGGCTCAGCCCCCCGGGAGCTCGCCGTGCACGGCGCTGCAAAACGGGGTGACACCGGTGATGCTGGCGGCACCGTCACTCCCACCCGGGATTTTCTCCCCGGTGACTCCGCAGGTCCCGTGGCACGGGCAGACGGGCCCGAAACCTGCGGGGCTCAGGGGGGCAGGGGGCGAGACCCAGGAGGGTGTCCCGGTGCCTGGTGTGCGAGGAGGGAGAGGAGGGAGAGGCGGCTGCGAGGCTGAAGCTCGCCCCGTTTCCGGGAAGCTGAGTCATCTGTTTGCCCGTCCCGTCTGGGCCACCCCACGGCCTGCGCTGGGAGCGGTGCCACCCCCATCCCGCAGCCCGCGGCAGTGTCCCGGTGTCCCCAGAAAGCACACGGGCACTTCTGGGATGTCTCCAGAGGGTTTTCGGGGCCCTTGGGCATCTCCTTTTCAAAGTCTTGATGGCAGCTTGGGAGCTTGAATCCTGTTGGGTTTGTTGGTTTGGGTTTGGTTTTTTTTTTATAAAGGAACCAAAATCTGAAGTTTTTGCAGGGGGTGGCAGAGCACCCGCTGCAGGGTGTCTGCACCAGCCGGGCAGAGCAGTGAAGGCACCGCGGTGACCCCGGGGAGGGCAGCGGCTGGCCAGAAAATGGGGCCCCCGCTGCACGTCCTCCCCCAGAGCACCTCGAGAGACCCCCTGCCCGGGGGGGCTGCGCTGCGGGGGCCCCGGCAAGCCCTGGGGGCCGCCGAGCACCCTCTCATGCCGTGGTGAGCCCAGCGGCGCCCGGCTGCACCCCGACTTGTGTTTTCTCTCCCCAGAGCTCGGCTCCGCAGCAGCGTTGGAAGCGGCTCCCCCATGGCTGCAGCCGGCGGCGAGGGGCTGGCGCGGACCCCACTGCTGCCAGCCGGCGCTGCCCTGGCCCTGCTCGGCGTCCTGGTCTACCTGGGCGCCCTGTGCGCTGCCTGCAGACGGTACGCGCTGCCCGCGGCCCCTCTGCTTTCCCTCCGGGCGCTGGGGACGGGGTTGGGGACCCCTCGGTGGCTGCACGTGGAGACCCCACGTGTGCCTGTCCTGAGCTGGGACCGCTGGCATCTGCTGCTCTGCTCACCCCGAGCCCCCGGCCGCAGCCCCAGTGCAACTCTGCCTGGCCTGATCCTGCACCCCTGTGCCTCGCTGTCCCCCGCCGCACCCCCTGCGCCCGAAGGAGCCGGGGATGGGGGACGTGGCCTTGCAGGAGCAGCCTGGAGAGAGCTGAGCTGCGAGCGGGATGGGCAGGATGGGTGATGCCAGGGGTGATGCTGGGGATGCCCAGCGCAGCTCAGCAGGGTGCAGGATGCAACTGAGCCCCCATCCAGCACGGACCCTGCTGCAGGGCTGGCGAAGGAGCAGGGTTGTGGGTTTGGGGGGTGCTGCTGCTCCGGTGAGGGGCACATGGCGATGCCCATTGTGGCCAGGTCGGGGTCCTGGGGCACCCACTCCTCGCCCCCAGCTTGGCCGCCCACCTCGGGCTCAGCCCCGCTTCTCCCCGCAGCAAGGGCAGGAAGAAGAAGGTCCCTCCGGACGGGGTGAAGCTGGTGGACGAGGTAAGCGCATGCTGGGGGGGGCAGGATCAGCCCCGGGGGGAGCTCTGGGCACCCCAGCACCCGGCCACGAGCCTGAGGGTGCGCGTTCCCCCCGCTGCAGTCCCTGCTCAGACAGACGCAGCTGCGGTCGCTCAGCAAGTCCGACACGAAGCTGCATGAGCTGTACCGGGTGAAGGCCAGGGACGACGGTGAGTGGCCGTCGAGCCGGGGGAGCCGACGGGGGGCCGGTGGCCCTTGGCCGGTGCCCGCACTGCCTGGCGAGCGCATCGTGGCATGCACACACGTGCCACGGTGCCTGCGCGGTGCTGGCGCGGGGCTTGGTGCTCGCCGCATCCCCGGCATCCCCCGTCTCCTCTTCCCGCAGCCCAGCGGCCAGCCAGCCTGGATTTCCCCTGCACCGCAGCCGCCGGTGCCGACGCTCTGCAGAGCTCCGGCGTCAGCGTTCTCCTGCACCGCGAGCTGCCCCAGATCCCCGTCCCCGAGCCCCCCGCCGCCTCCCCGGCCCCCGACCAGACCTACTCCAACCTGCTCTTCACCCCGCTGCGGAAGCCGGCGCCAGACGCCTTCTACGAGTGCCTGGCGGTGCGGGGGGAGGATGCCCCGGTGGCCCCCATGCCCACCGGCACCCACGTGTCCCCCCCGCGTGCCGGGCTCGGTGCCGCCGATTACGCCTGTGTCCGCAAGGTGAAGAAGACGGTGCCCGCAGAGGTGCAGGATGGGGCCGCGGCGGGGCCTCCCGCAGCCCCGCGGTGCTGGGACGGCGCAGGCGATGCCCCCCGGGCAAAGGTAGGGCTCTGGGGGGGGCAGCAGGGATGGGGTATGGGGCTGGTGCTGAGCTCGCTGGATGGGGCTCATGGGGGGGCTGTGTAATGCCCTGCCTCCCTGTAACGCCCGTGTTCGGAGCGGGGTGTAAATTAGGCTACTGCATTTCCAGTGGAGCTTTTAGGGGGGGCAGGATGAAGCCAAGACCCCTGAGGGCAGGCGATGCCCACGGTGCTGGTCTCTGTGTCCTGCAAAAGGCTCCGAGTCATGCAAAAAGTGGGATCCCCAATGCGTAATCCACTGCTGGGATCCTGCCGGGGGCTGTGGGAAGCTGGGGGGGACACGGGCGTGGGGATACCCCGTGGTGGGCAGGGATTGCCCCCGAACCCCCACCTTCCTTTTGCAGCTGGAAGAGATGTACTCGACGGTGTGCAAAGCCACCAAGAAGAAAACCCAGGTCCCCTCAGCATCCCCGAGGGCTGCGAGGGAGGCGGGTGCTGGGTGGCCGCCCCCCCACCAGGAGGAGGGTGCCCCGGCCGGGTGCTGGCCCCCGGCAGCCCACGGGCCCCCCGACCCCTGCTACGAGTCCATCAGCGACAGAGCCTGGACTGCTCAGGGCTGCAGCCCCGACCCAGACTACGAGGCCGTGGACATTAACTGGAAGAAGGCGGCGAAACGGGACAAGCCGGGGAAGCCCTGCGCTCCCGAGAACCTGTACGAAAGCGTGGGTGACGTTTGGGCGGGGGGGTCCCGGCGAGCCTCCGCCAGGACGGCGGCCAACGGGCTGGAGGTGTACATCACCAACCTATAGCATCCCCCCGGGAGCGGGGGCCTTGCCGCAGGGTGTCCCCCCCCAGCCAGGTGCCATCGGGGTGGGGGTTCCCCCGGGACCGGCTTTCCAGGGGGCTGAGCCCCCCCGGGGCAGGCGCACACCAGCCCAGCGCCCGCCGGCGCGGCGGCATCCCCGCAAGCGCTTTCTGTATATATTTTATGTGACTTTTCTTTCAGCATCCTTGTCCCATCCCAACCCACCCGGGTTGTCATCGGGATGCTCCGGGGGATCATCCCGACGTTGGGATGATCGGGGAGTCTGCAGGGTGCTGAGTGGGACCGGGCTGGAGCTGCCACCGGGTTGGGTCCGGTCATGTTTTGGTCCCATGCATCATGTCTTGGTCCCATGGCCCTGGGCTGCAGGATCAGGCCCCTCAGCAGCGGGGTTATGCCACGAGCGAGGGGCTCCGGCCTCCTCCCTCTGCCCGGGGGGAGAGCAGGACCGGCCCCGCAGCACGGGCTGCCCATCCCCGTCCCCTGCTCCTGCCTTTCGGGCACGTCCAGGGGTGCCCCCGCGAGCAGCCGTCTCCCACACACCATTAAAGGGCTGAGGGGGGTTTATCTTTGTCAGGAGAAAACACTCTTAAACTGGATCTAAACCCCTGGTTGTGGTGGCTGGTGCTGCTGCTGCAGCAACGTGGTGGTGCCGGTGCTGGGAGAGCGGCTTCGGGCGCAGCGTAACCGCGAGCGGGTGCAGGGATGGTTTTGCACCTCCGAGACGGGGATGTGCAGGCACCCAGAGCTGCTGAAATGGGGTGGGTTGTCCCGGCGCAGGGACTCGCCGTGGCTGTGCCTAAACCCGCGGCTCGGGGGCTCTGCGTGGGGTCGGGTCGGAGCCGGGGAGCGTTTGCACAGCGCTTGCTGCCCACTTGCCTCCATGTCACTCCCACGGGTGCTGCAGCTTCGACGGGTGCCAAAAATGCTCGGGAGAGCTGGACGTGCACTCGGAGCCTTCAGACCCTGCGGCTCAAATTTTCCTCCTGTCCTCCCCATGGGGAGTTTGGCACCCCTGCCCCAAGGGACGCCCGGTGTCCCCCGGGGGATGCGCCTGGGGGGGCTCTGAAGGTGCTGGGCGGCGGGTGCTGCGCTGATGGTGGCCCTGGTTTCACTGCAGCCCCTCCGGGTGAGGGGCAGCCGCTTTGCCTGGGTCCGGCCGGAGGCTGCCCGACCTCGCGGCACGGTGGCCTGGTGCTCGCAGGAGCTGGCTGGGACCTGCGGCAGCAGAGCGGCTGTGCCGTGCCGTGCCGTGCCGCAGGCAGGAAGCCACGTGCCTTCCTTCGGCAGCTTTGCCCCTCCATCGAAGTGGGCGAAGAGATTAAAAACGAAAACAAGGCGTTCAGCAAAACCCGCTGCAGGCTGAAGACGTTAAAGCTGGGAGGCAGCTCAGGCGCTCGTGCCGCTTCGTCAGCCCCGCGCTCGATGCCAAACCACAGCCGCTCGAGATAGAGGACTCGGCCCCGGCTGCTCCCATCCCCCTGCGAGATAAAGGCCCCGATAGAAAACGGCACGGGGCGGCTGGTGCCGATGCTGTCGCCTTCTTCCTGCTGCCTGCCACGCTGCACCGGAGCGTGGGCTCCCCCCACGCTGCCCCCGGCCGTGTCCTTCCCCTGCTCCCTTTCTCCATCATCCCATCCCACGGCTCTCCGGGTCTGGGTCCCTCCTGCACCACCCGAATCCCCTGGGAGCTGTGTTTGGGCATCACCTCCTCGCAGGACCGGAGCTGCTTCACTCCCGGGGCAGGACGGGCCCAGCACTGCCCACGGGGTCGGGACGTGGGTACCACCGTGCCGCTTCCACACAGCGCAGGGTTGCCCCCGCGCCAGGGAAAGCTGCTGCTCTCGCCGAGCCGGGGGTGGCCAAAGCATCTCCCAAACCTGCCCCAACATGTGGAGGAAAAGCCCGGTGTGCTGGGCTGCCCGTAACGCCTGCGCTGCCTGCGGGGCTCGGCAGAGCCCGACTCGCGCTTAAATGAGAGCAACTGCCCGTCCTCGGGGTGGTGGAAAACGTGCTCGGAGCTGCGGCTGGAGGCTCAAAAACTGGGTGGTGAATGAAGGATCCCGAAACATCACTTGGAGTCTCCTGGTCTGGCCGGGAAGGGGGGGGTCGGTGTCAGAGCGAGGGGAGCGGGGAGGACCGGGAAGCACCCCTCGTCCCAGGGGACAGCAGGCTCCCCGCTCCTCCCCGCTGGCTGGAGCCCACTCGGGGCCAGGCTGCCCGTCACGCTGCGAGGGGACGGTGCTGCGAGGGGACGGTGCTGCGAGGGGACGGTGCTGCACGGTGCCATTCCCACAAGGGGGAGTGAGCAGGAGCCCAGCGCACACCGTACAGTGCTGCACGCTGTGCTGCACGCTGCGCTGCACGCTGCACGGTGCTGCATGGTGCTGCATGCTGTACTGCACGGTGCTGCATGCTGTACTGCACGCTGCGCTGTACGCTGCATGGTGCTGCACGCTGCGCTGCACGCTGTACTGCACGCTGCATGGTGCTGCATGGTGCTGCACGCTGCGCTGCACGCTGTACTGCACGCTGCATGGTGCTGCATGGTGCTGCACGCTGCGCTGCACGCTGTACTGCACGCTGCATGGTGCTGCGTGCTGTACTGCACGCTGTATGGTCGTGCACGGTGCTGCACGCTGCACGGCATGCTGCACTACACGCTGCACGGTGCTGCACGCTGTATGGTTGTGCACGGTGCTGCACACTGCACTGCACGCTGCACGGTCGTGCACGCTGCATGGTCGTGCACGGTGCTGCAGGCTGTGCTGCACGCCATATAGTGCTGCACTCTGTAGGGTGTTGCACGGTGCTGCATGATGTCTCCCACGCTGCGCGGTGCTGCATGCTGCGTGGTGCTGTACGGTGCTGCACACAATAAGGATCCGCACCCTGTGTGTGTGGCTCTGCGCCCCACGTGGCTCCGCGCCCCATACGGCTCTGCAGGCTCTATGGCTGCGCACGCTGTATGGCTGCACGCAGCGTACGGCTCTGCACCCAAAGTAGCTCCACACCCATACAGCTCCGCACGCCACGTGGCTCCGGACCCCGTACAGTCCCATACGTACCCCGCGCAGCTTCACACCCCGTATGGCCCCGTACCCCACGTGGCCCTGCACCCCTTGCAGCTCTGTACCCCCCGGGCCAGGCAGCCCAGCAGACGGGCAGCGCCGCAAGGCCCCGGCTCCCTCTGCAAGATGGGGCACCACAGCCCAGCCCAGAGCCCGCCCCGGCCCCGGCGAGGGCATCCGGGTACCACGGGAGCATCTCCCAGGGATGTGGCACCGGGATGTCACCCTGCAGAGCCACCCTGCCCGGGAAGGGGTCAGGCTGGTGGCACCGGAGCCCTTGTGCAAGGGGCAGGCGATGCTGGCGGGAGTTGCACAACGCCGAAGCTGCTGGAGCCGCCAGCTCAGCGATTCGGCCGGCGTTAACGATTAAACCAGAGCGGGGGGCGGCCGGCGGAGCCAGCGCCCGGGTCCCTGCGGCCGAGCCCGGGCTGGGTATCATAACTCCGGGGGGAGGAGAGCCGTGTGCCTGCCGCCAGTGCTGCGGGGCTCGGTCGTTAACTCCTCCGGGGCCACGCTAACGAGGGCCGCAGGGCCAGAGCCCACCGGGGCCGGGACAGAGCTGCGAGCTGGGGATGAAGGCTGCTCTGGCCGCACTCGTCCTCCTGTGCTCCCCACCGCAGCCCTGCCGGGGATGCTCCTGGTCCCCGACCCCCGGCAGCCCTGGCTCAGCCGGGGCAGGTTTGGGGCCCCGCGGGTGCCCCGGTTCCCGGGGAGGATGCTGCCCTTCGCCCGGCTGCTCCCCCACTTTCTGCAGCGTGCGAGGGGACCCCGCGGGTGGCCGTGCTGGGGTGACCCCCGGTCTCTTGGCCGGGCACGTGGGGGCTTTCCCGGTTTGCTGGTTTTTTTCACGCTTACGAAAGTGCCTGGCCCCTGGCACGGCGCAGGGCGGAGGTGACACCTCCAGCCACCCCCCGGGGCAGGGACAAGGGGTGGCCGAGCACCCCAGGACTCCCAGCCCGCCGCCACGCTGGGGACATCGCCCCCCAGGCAGGGGATCCCCGGGACACTGGCCCCTGCCCCCCATGGCCCTGAGCCACGGGAAACACCCGTGTGGGCCAGCCCAGGGCTGCCGGGGGGATGGCGGGGGGGACAGACGGGGGGACAGGCGGGGGCCACCAGCCAGGACAGCCGCACGGACTCTGTCCTGGCCTTCAGGCTGCGGGTTGGTAAATCAAACAGCAGCAGGGCCTGGGCGGCCCCACGCCGGCACCCCCGGCCCCGCAGGTTTTGGGGCAGGTGAGGAGCAGAACATGGGTGGGCGCCAGCCTGGGCACCCCGAGCACCCCAGTACCCCTTGCACCCCGGGCACCCCATGCACCCTGGTACCCCATGCACCAAGGGCACCCCATGCACCCCGGTATCCCACGCACCCCATGTACCCCAGGCACCCAGGCACCCTATGCACCTCGGTACCCCCTGCACCCCAGTACCCCCTGCACCCCCTGCACCAAGGGCACCCCATGGACCCCACACCCAGCCCTGCCGTTCTGGGAGGCTCTCGGCAGTGTTTCCCCGTGTGGGGCAGGACTCACCCAACCCGTGTAGGGCCGGGGACCCCTTTCCTGCTGGGAACCGCTCTCTCACCCCAAAAATCCAGGCACTCCCCCTCCCAGCAGAAGGCCATTGTGACTTTTGGGGGAGCCCTATAGCTGACGGGGGAGCCCGATAACTTTAGGGGGAGCCCTATAACTTCCAGTGGGTCTAAAACTTCGGGGGGAACTTTGGGGGGACCCCTATCACTTTTGGGGTGTATAACTTTGCCAAGAGCCGTGCAACTCCTGGAGAACCCCTATAACTTACAGAAAGCCCCCAAATTTAGGGAGGGCATCACTTTTGGGGGGACCCCACAAGTTTTAACACTCTAAGTTTCAACCCTGTAACTTTGAAGGAGCCGTAGGAGTTTCGCGGGGTCCCCCCCGCTGGCGGAAGCCCCGCACTTTCGGGGGAAACCCTTAATTCCGCCCTATCATAATAAAATCGGAACTTTTTGGGGACACCCTGCAACTTTCGGGGAGCCCCCTGACTTTGGCGGGAGGGGGGCGGGGCGACTTGACGGCGGCCGCCCGCCAGTCTCCGAGTCCCCGGACTGACGGGGGGGGACCCGAAACGCCGGTTTAAGGGGCGGTGGGTGGAGGGG
>VZTQ01009535.1:82344-147703 GCA_013400755.1 Pelecanoides urinatrix | reverse complement strand
CCGGTGGGATCTGTTGGGATCCGCTTCCCCTCCCGGGTGGGATCTGCCCGGAGAGGGATCCATCCCGGTGTGGCTTGTGGGTCAGAGCTGGATCCTCGGTGCAAATCGGCCAAGCTGAGGCGGGGAGATCCTGCTGGATCCCCGGGTGGGGATCCACTCACTGGGCTCTCTCCTTCCTTGATCCCAGCTCGGCAAAGGGCCTGGGGGGGGGAATCTGTTCTCAGCGGGGGATCTTGCTCCGTGTTGGAGCCGGCGGACACTCCTCCCTCCCGGAGGGCTCGGGTGATCCCTGTTGGATCCCAGCCCTGGGGAATCCGCTCAGGGTCTGCCTGGAGAGGGATCCGCTCAGCCGACCCGCAGGGCGCTGCTGTCTCGGGGCAATCCCGTCTGCTCCTGCTCCGCGGAGCTGTGAGGGGGGATCCCGGCTGGATCTCTGCCCTGGAGGATCTGCTTGGGATCTGCTGGAAAGGGATCTGCTGAGTGCCAACGCACGGGCAGGCAGCACTGCTGTCCTGGAGCAGCCCAGTCCGGTTCTGCAGAGCTGAGGGGGATCCCTGCAGGGTCCTGGCCCTACTCTGGGGGATCTGCTTGTGATCTCCCTGGAGAGGGATCTGCTCAGTGCTCCACGCAGCCAGAGGATGGCGATCTCTTGGAGCAGACCCTGTCCGCTCCCCACTCTGCAGAGCTCCAGGGGGATCCATGCTGGATCCCAGCCCTTTGGGATCTTCCATGAATCTGCCTGGGGAGGGATCCACTTGGTGCTGACAGTCAGCCAATGGACACGGCTGTCTTGAAGCAGCCCTGAGGAGTGCACCGAGTCGGCTGCTTCCTTTGCAAGGCTCGGGGGAGATCCCTGCTGGATCTGAGCCCTAGGTGATCTGCCCAGGCATGGCTTGTAGAGGGATCCACCTGGTCACCAAACTTGACCAGCAAGTGCTGCTGACCTGGGTCAGCCCCATGGGAAGGGCTGCTCCCTGCTTCTCGGGGGATCCCCATGGGGCCCCAGCCCAGCCCCAGGGAGATCACTTGGGATCCACTTGGTGCCGCTGCTCAGTCAGTGGGTGCTGCTGTCTCCAATCAGCAGGGCAGGGCCAAGCCTGCTCTCTGCTCTGCAGAGCTCTGTGGGGATCCCCACTGGATCCCGGGTGATCTGCTCAGAGCAGGATCCTCTCGGTGCTGTCATGTGGCACGTGGGTTCTGCCACCTCGAAGCCACCCTGCAGGGGGGGTGTCAGGTCTTCTCCTGGCTCTGAAGAGATCCCTGCTGGATCCCCACTGTGGCCCTGGGGATCTGCCTGGGGAGGGATCCACTGGCTGCTGACGCTCAGCCGGCGGGTGACAGCGCTGGGAGCAGCCTCGCAGGAGGATGCTCTCTGCTCTCGCCTCTGCAGAGCGCCAGGGAAATCCCGGCTGGATCCCCGCTGCGACCTAGTGGGATCCACCTGGGATCTACCCCAGAGGGACCCACCGAGCGGCTGGCAGGGTCAGCTGCAGGCGCTGACCCAGCTCCCCTGCGCCGCTTCCCCTCCCTGCCGAGGTCAGGGGGGGGGCGGGGATCCCCGCGGGATCTGGTGCTCAGGGGATCCCCCGCTGACGATCGCCGTCTCTCCCGCAGGCTCCTCTCCCCTGCGGCGGCCGGGGGCTGCCGGCGGGAGCCGAGGGCTGGCTGCCGCGGCTGGGGGAGCCGCTGCCGCGCCGGGAGCCGGCCAGCCGGGAAGCGATGCTGCGGGTGCTGGACGCCGGGCTGGAGCGGTGCCTGGCGCTGCATTCGGCGTACATCCCCGTGCCCCGGCACAGGTAGGACCGCGACGGCGGCGGGATGGACAGCGGCGACGGCAATAACCTCCCGCCGGCACCAGCTTCACGGCGGGAAGCCGGGATTTTTTTTCCGCCGTCTGCAAGAGGAGGACTTTGGCCGCTCGTCCGCGGCGCCGGGGTCTCCGACTGTGACCGGCTGCCCCGTGCGCGGCAGCGCCGAGGGCTCTGCCCGGCCGTGGCCCCGCCGGGCGATGAGGCAAAGTGCCATAGACCAGCCCTCGAGCCGGCGAGCACCGCAACCGCTCGAGGGCTCGGAGAGCATCGCCGCTCTCCCGCGCCGTATTTATCCGTCCCTGCGGCGCGAGAAGTTTGCAAAATGGCTTCTGTTGCTCCTGACCTCTCGCTTTTTTTTTTTAATTTAATTTTATATATATATGTATTTTTTTTTTCCACTTCAGGAAGTTGTTTGGCCCCAGCTGAGCAAACCCCGCGTTTCTCGGCACTGGCGGCAGGATGCAGGTGCCGGTACCCTCCGGCGCGGCGCTGCCCGTGGACGCGTAGGGTTCCCCCCCCCCCCGGCGTGGTAAACAGCGGCATTTTGGCTGGCTGCCTGTACTGCTGCCTGTGCCGCTGCCTGCACTGCTGCCCTGCGGGGTTTCCAGTCCCGCTGCTGGGATGATGCCCCGGGTCAGCCGGGCATCTCCGGGTGCTGCAGGGGACAGGGCACCCGTGGGCGCTTTTGCACATGGTGATGGCTCCAGCATGGTGTGGCCACCTCACCCTGTGCCACCCATGTCCCCCCACCACGAGCCACCCCTGGGGTGGGTGCAGACCTGACCGCCGTGGGCAGGGGGGGGTCCCAGCACCTCAGTGGGTCATGGTGAGGGATGAAGGGTCCCGGGGGGACTCGTCTGTCCTCACCGTAGCCCCCCGCTTTGCTCTCACTGGCAGGAAGCTCTCGGGCAAGGCGGGCATCGACGAGGTGATGGCGGCCACGGTGCTCACCAGCCTCTCCACCAGCCCACTGGTGCTCGGTCACCCACCGGCTGCCCCCGCGCCAGGTAAGAGCGTGCCCCTGTCCCCGCCATCTCTGGACACGTGTCCCATGGCAGGACCCTGACCTTCCTCCTCTTCCTCCTCCTCGCCAGAGCCCGGCGGTGAGGTCTGGAAGGAGGCGCCCACCATGTCCTCCAGCTGCAGCAGCAGCAGCAACACCAGCGGGGACTGGAGCTGGGACCCCCCCAGCGACCGCTCCACCCCCTCCACCCCATCGCCCCCACTCTCCAGCCACGTCCCCAGCACCTTCCTCCCCGCCCCGCTGCCGGACGAGGGCCCCGACGAGCCCGATGGCACCCACTTCGTCTTCGGAGAGCCCATCCCGCGGAAGAGGAAGGTGGGATGAAATTGNCCCGCCGCCACCCAAGCCGCCCACCGTCCCCAGGTGAGCCGTCACCACCCGCGCCCCCGCGCCCTCCCCTCGTGTCCGTGTCCCCCCCTCCCCCACGCCGTGACGTGTCCCCTCTGCCCGCAGGAGGCCGCGGGGGGAGGCCAAGAAGTGCCGCAAGGTGTACGGCATGGAGAACCGGGAGATGTGGTGCACGGCGTGCCGCTGGAAGAAGGCCTGCCAGCGCTTCCTCGACTGACGCCGGGGCCGCCGCCGCGGCGCTCCCTCCTTCTTGCACANTGAGGTTGGGGATGGGGATGACGGTGGGGATGAGGTTGGGGATGACAATGAGGATGATGGGGATAACACTGGGGACGACGGTGGGGTTGGACATGAGGTTGGGGATGGGGATGACGACGGGGACGATGGTGGGGACGGGGACGGGGCTGTCAGCCTGACGCCTCCTGCAGAACTCCACCAAGGTGATGTTCAAGTGCTTGTGGAAGAGCTGCGGCAAAGTCCTCAGCAGCTCCTCAGGGATGCAGAAGCACATCCGAACCGTGCACCTTGGGTAAGCGTGCGGGGTCCCCCTGGGCACCCCCAGACCCCCCTGGTGCCCCCTGCGGGGTCCTGCCGTGGGGGGAGGGAGCCGCCCCAGCCGGACCCCGCTCTCCCCGCAGCCGGAAAGCCGACCTCGAGCAGAGCGACGGCGAGGAGGACTTCTACTACACGGAGCTGGACGTGGACGTGGACTCGCTGACGGACGGGCTCTCCAGCCTGACGCCCGTCTCGCCCACCTCCTCGGTGCCGCCCGCCTTCCCCGGCCCCGAGGCGCAGGGTCCGGCACCGCCGGCGCTGCCGATCCCCGACCTGGCGCTGGCCTCCCCCCGCAGCCCCCCGGCCCCCCCCGGCCTCTGCCACGNCCCACACCGCCCCCATTTTTCCTTTGAAAATAAGCTAAACCTGCCCCCCACCCGTGCGGGGGCTGGCGGGGGGCGGCCGGCTGCTCCCAGCCCCCCTCCCCGTGCCGGGCTGGGGACNTGCCGTGGGGGGAGGGAGCCGCCCCAGCCGGACCCCGCTCTCCCCGCAGCCGGAAAGCCGACCTCGAGCAGAGCGACGGCGAGGAGGACTTCTACTACACGGAGCTGGACGTGGACGTGGACTCGCTGACGGACGGGCTCTCCAGCCTGACGCCCGTCTCGCCCACCTCCTCGGTGCCGCCCGCCTTCCCCGGCCCCGAGGCGCAGGGTCCGGCACCGCCGGCGCTGCCGATCCCCGACCTGGCGCTGGCCTCCCCCCGCAGCCCCCCGGCCCCCCCCGGCCTCTGCCACGTCCACACCGACCACGCGTACCAGGTGAGGGGGGGGGACGGAGGGTCTGCCGCCGCGCTCACTGCATCACCATCACCCTCCGGCCCCCCCAGCCGCTCGGTGCTGGCGCTGCAGCCGAGCTCTGACGTGGNCCCCCCCGGGGCTGGGGGCTGCCAATCGCTCAAATAAGCTGTGCCTGCGGCTGGCGGGGGCTCGGAAAAGGGGGTGTCCGTTCCTGCCCTCCACCTGCTCCCAGGGGGGACCCCAGTGCCGGGGGCAGAGGTGGGCGCCTGCCCCCCCCACCCCCCCCGAGGGGGTTTTTACTCTTTATATCGTTGTTTCTCTCTATTTTTCGTATCGGGGGAGCAGCTGCTCCCGCCGGGGCGATGCTCCGGGAAGTGCCTGCAGGAACGCGCCCATTTGCACTAAACCAAACTGCACAAAAACGTTTCTTTTTTTTTTTTTTCCTTTTTTTTTTTTTTTTCCTTCGTGTGTTTTTATTTTTTAAATAAAATATATGAAAATTCGTATTTTTAAATACTCCCTCCCAGGGCAGGAGAGCGCACTGGCCGCAGCGCTGCAGGATGCCTCCAGCCCCGGGGGGACTTTTAAGGGGCTTTATTCCCTTCAAACCCCTTCCCCTCCCCAAACCCCCTTTTTTCCCCCAAAACCCTTTCTCCCCTCTCATCCCGTCACCCGCCGGCCCCGGGCAGCGGCTCAGGCCTGGGTTGGGCCGGGCCACGCTGCCCCCCTCCTCTCGCTGCCCCCCCCCCACGCAAGGATGGGTGGGAGGGGATGGGTGCCTGGCGCTGCCCCCCTACCTGGGGCAGGTCCCCCCCCCCCGCAGGTGGGTTCCCTTCGCAACAGGGCCCCCCCCTCTCGCAGGGGGTCAGACCGCTTCGGCCCCATGGGCCGGGCCGGTGCTGTGCCAGGCTGGGCCCCCCCCTTGTCCCCGACGGGGATTTGATGTGTCAGATCCAGAAGAAAAGAAAAAAATAAATATTTGGATTCTTTTTTTTTTTTTTTTTTTTAATTATTACTCTTCTTTACTTTTAAGGCGGGCTCTGCGCTGCAGGGTGGGCACCCCCGGGCCCCTCGGCAGTCCCGGACCCGGTGCTGTCACCCCCCTCCTGCATCCCGCAGCCCCCGGGGACGGCATCGCCCTGTGCGGCCTCCCCGGAGCTGTGCAAAAGGGATCATTTTAATTTCCAATAAAGCCCTAAAAATAAGGAAATTGCCACCAACGCTGCGGGGTGGG
Source organism: Pelecanoides urinatrix (assembly GCA_013400755.1). Taxonomy (NCBI): domain Eukaryota; kingdom Metazoa; phylum Chordata; class Aves; order Procellariiformes; family Procellariidae; genus Pelecanoides; species Pelecanoides urinatrix. Next base: position 141,994 of record VZTQ01009535.1, on the reverse strand, counting down.
GCGGGAATGAGCCGCGGGCGGCTGTTTGGGATGGGCACGGGAAAGGGAAAGGCAAAGGCAGCGTTGCCCCCAGGCTGGGGGGGAGCCGGGCTCCCCGCGGGGGCCAGGGGGGATTTTGGGGAGCGGGGACCCCGCAGTGGCCCGGTCCCGGCGCCCGGGAGCGCGGGGGTGCGGGGCCCTGCAGCAGCGCAGGGCCGCAGCTGGGTGGTGCCCGCGGCCCCCGGCCGGCCCCGCCATCGCCCCAGCCCTACGCGCAGAAAAAAAAATAATATATTTAAAAAAAAAAAACCAAGCCCAAGACAAAATTGTAGCAGCAATTTCCCAATTTATTGAAACTGATTGATTTTTGCAAGTATGTCTAAGCTAAATCCCATCACAAAGTAATTCTAGTCAAGAGGCACGCCTCCGGCATGCCCCGGCAGAGGAGAAACCGGGAGATCAACTAGAAAATAAGGTCATATTTACCTGAACTACATTTACAGAAAATCAGTACAACACAGCCATGTTCTCCCCACTGACTTCTGGTTACTAAAATCTCCTCAACCTCCCCAAAATATTAAACACATCTTCAATACAAACACAGGTTTATAATAATATAAAGTCAGTATAATATAGAATATTCCCAGCAAAAAAAAAAAAAATCAACAATCTTCAAACACTGTCCTTTTTTCTTTGTTTAGCTTTATTTTTGTAGACAGGTTTAAAGCACGTTGAAAAATAAATATATATGAAAGCATACACACAGCACTCTTACTATGCGGAACTAAAAAAAAAAAAGGCAGAAATTCAAAACACAATATAGAATCTAAAAAATAAAAAACCATTAAGTATGGCTTTCTTAGGAGTTGCACATGTCACAGAATGAGCTAAAATAAGATTATCTTCCATAATATTGCAAAAAATTCCAGTTTTTGCATTATTTTCATGGAGTTTCTTTCCTAAAGGGCGATGTGCAAAACGGGAAGCACGAGGCGGGGGGTGCCCGGGGGGGCTCAGCCCCAGCAGGATCGGGACCCCTCGGGGGCAGGAGCCCAGCCCCGCTCCGGGTCATCGATCCCACAACGCACCCAACGCCAAAGCAACGCCGCTCCCGCGCCGGGCGAGCGGAGCGTTTGAAGGCATGAGTCGAGAGGAAAATCAAACGGGACCTAATGTGGAGCGGGTGTCCGTTCGTACGAAAAACATTCCTTCTGTAGTCCGAACGCTGACTTTTGATTTAAAAAAAAACAAAAAAAAAAAAAAAAAGAAGAGGACAGTCGCTTTGCCAACCTTCATTAGACGCATCCCCCCCCCACCGCTGCACAAAATCACTCTGTAGCTGCCAGGCTTTAGGGTGACCTTAAAAACATACAGAACTAGGTAATTTATGATTTTTCAATAAACTTTTTGGAAGTAACAAGTTGACAGGCGGCCACGCAAGAGCCTCATTTGGCTTCACTGTCTGAGAAGCTCCAACCCACCTCCTGCGCGTTCCTGGGGACTGCGGTGCCGCCTCCGCCCCGCGCCGCCCGGCTTGAAACGCTCTTTGTACTCCTGGCACACTTTCATATTTAAAAAATATGAGGATAATGAAGAAATCCAGGGAGGAACATTTACAAGTATGTACGAATACTTAAAAATTAGTCGCAAGTTATTGAGACGAAGTGTATCAATTTTTTACCTATAAAGGAGTTATTTTTTTGAAACTAAATCTGTGTGTGTATATATATCTATATATACACACATGCACACACACACATATATATTTAGAAAAAATTAAAAAAAGGGAACCTCAGTGAAGTATACAAAGCCCTGAAGGGAAATACAAAGACGAGATGCTAGAGGTTACTCGAGCTAGTGTTGGATAGAACAGGCAGAATTATTGGTTTTTTGTTTAAATCTCAAAGAGCAGAAGTTTGCATAGGCAGCAGATCCGAGATGCGCCCGGAGAGGAGCCCGAGAGGTCCAGTCGCGCGGAGCAACTGATGAAGTTTTATAAAGTGTCAGCATTAAAAAAAGCCCAAATTCCTTTTTCGAACCCAAGCCTCACGAAGCGCCCGCCGGAGCAGGGAAGTTTAAAGACTAATTCCTGCATTTCCAAATCTGCACACCTCCTTCAAAACAAAGCACTTAAAATACACATCAGGTGTTAGAAGGGTTTTATTTGGTATATATAGTGTATGTTAGTAATATAGAAGCATGTGCTAGATTATAACGGTAACATTGTGAAAGTTAGCTTTTACGTGGATTTTTCCATTTTTCTCTCCTTTTTTTGATTTATTTTTTGCATCCTCGCCTCAAAGAGCTTCGAAGCGGCACTACTAGGAAACACTTCTGAAAGCCACCTGGCTTACTGCCCACCCTTTAAAAAAAAGGAAAAAAAAAAGAAAAAAAATTATAAAGTATTTCCAAAGGAATTGCAAAGTAAAGCTAAGCACCCCATAACTCCGATTACAAAAATCGAGTCACCCGAGGGCGAGGGCAGGGAGGAGTGAGGAAGAGGAGGACTCGGACCAACATCTCCTGCTCCTCCTCGGAAGGTACGACAGCGGACGCACGCACTGGCGTCGGAGTAGATGGGCAAGACGGAATGTCACAGAAACCGAGGGGGTTTGAACGGTTTGGGTTTTCAATTTTTTTTAAATAGATTTTTACATATAAAAAGCAAAGCTACAGATATCTTTTAAGTACTGTATGTATTTGTCTACATGTAACAGGTGAGGCTGCAAGTCCAGGACCTCGGACACCCCCTCCCCTCCCCTCCATATTTACAGGATAAATGACAATAAATACAGAGCCCGCACTCCGAGAGGCAAAACTCAGGGTAACGAAACAGCGACCTCGCTCCGGGACCCCCCCAGCCGCTACGACTGCTGGAAAAAAAGTATGTAAAGGTCCAATTGTAAAATACTGGGTTTGTTTACATCTTTTAAAATACAGTAGGAGGGCTTTACAAGAAGCTAAAATGCAAAATTAGATTTTTGCAGTTTAATAAAGATGTTTCTGCATGACCCTACCGCTCCAGTCTTTAAGTATTTAAAGAGGGTTATCACTCTCACTGGCTAAAACAAGTCCCACTTAGCCCCTTCAATCCCAAGGATCAGCAGCAGCAGAGACGGTGCTCGCGTGGCCTCACTGAGCCAAACAGAGGATTTTAGGAAAGACCCGTGTTTCCAAATCACCGACGTGCACTAAAACCTCCAGACCAGGAGCCTGGGAGCTGCTGGAGGCTCCCAGTGAGGGCCATCGTCAGCGTGAACTGGGATGATGCCCGCAGAGAGAAGGCGGCGAACGTTTGCAAGGAACTGAGGAGCAGAGTAAGGAATCGAACGCCATAAACCCAGGATGCGACTGAAATCAGGGAATGAAGGAAGAAGCGGCTACTGCAGGTGCCAGGATCAAGGCTCCCACCGCGCTCCACCAAATCCTGGCACCGAGCGGCTTAAATCCTTCAAGATTATTTGCTTTACTGGGGTTTATTGTACAATATACTTTTTATTTCCTTTGCTGGGTGGAACCACGCTTTTCGTTAAGGCCCACCAGACCTGCAGGAACGCTCTCCACCCTGCAGGGATCGCCTGTCCCACCACGGGAGGAAAATAGCACCTTTAGTCATTTGGCTTTCTGGTAACGGGTTGTCTTTTGTGGCAGGTTTCAAGATACCATGGTCATGGACATCGTATAAAATCGCTTCACAGCAAGGAAAGAGTGAGGTCTTCAGCTTTTTTTTTTTTTTTTTTTATTCAAAAAAGCACCAGAAGCAAAGAATTGAAGAGTAAAACAAGCTGCTTCTCAGGAACAAGACACTTCCAACGTGCTTTGTTGCTGTTGTCATTTAGGTGTAGCTGGAAGAAGGCAACAGTGGCCGATATGAACAAGGAGAATCCACCCGCCTGCAGCTGCCCCACAAAGTCCGTTAGGAGTCGCTGGGAGAAACCTGGTTCTTATTTTAAAAAAAAGGGTTTATCTGAAAATTTACATGGAACCAGTGCAGCTAAAACTGAAGGTTTTCGTCATGAAGTAAGTAGGCGTTACACCTACCAATGACGAATGAAATTTTTTAGCTTGGCAAGGAAGAACAACGTACCCAGGCAAAATCCTGGCCCCACCAAAGTCTATGGGACAGGAGCAGCAAGATTCCCCCCCAGCAAGGTGATTTCCTCACCTTGGCTTCTCGTGTTTCCCAGTTCATCCTGCACTTTGCTAAATGCTTCGTTTTTGCTACGGTTTGCATATATTTATGAAAAAGGCAGCTGAGCAAAGGGAGAAAAGTGAAGATATTTGCAGAGAAGAACAACAGGTAGAGAATTACCCGTGTCCTTTATAGCAAAGGGTGCTTCTGGAAGCACCAACACCAGTGACTGCGGATAACCAAGGCTGGAAGATGGGACGTGGGTAAGACGCCAGTAGGTCCAAGAAACGTCATAATCTTTCTTTTTTGGATGGTGATTCTTTTGGAAGCTAAGAATCTAAGATAGGAATTCGTAAGGCTGTAATCTGACTTGCCTTTTGATCGATTTGGCTTCATAAAAAATAATAAAAACTCTCTTTAAATAACTTTGCAAAAGGCCTGTATCCATCAAGGGAAGCCCTCCAACACATACAACAACTTGCTTTCACAACGTCAGCTTGTAATTCCACTGCTGCTGGGATTTTAGCACACAGACAAGGTGTTAAAAAAAAAACCCGACCACCACCAAAAAAAAAAAACCTGCGTCGGACACAAAAATCTCCCCGGTGCTCGGTTCAGGGTGGGAAGGGCAGGAGGACTCATGCTTCACCCAGCCTCCCCATCGCGCAGCGCTCGCACCTGCGGAAACTCCACCTCACGTGCATGCAACCTGGCTGGCTCGGCCGGAGGGGCGGCCGCGGTCGGGGTTGTTCAGGAAGGGAGAAGGGGGAAGGCGAAGTCGGTCGTGTCGCTGGAAGCGACATTGCTAAGACAGTATCTGAGTGGAACAGAGAAGGACTTGTTTAGAAAACACAAGAGTTATTTTGCACACATGGACGACAACAAGGCTACTTAGTTTTTCCAACATACTCCTTCCTCCCCCACCCTCCCTCCCCCTACAAACAACAGAGCGAAACAAAAACAAACAAAAAAAAAATCCCTAAGAAATCCAGGTAAAATCCTTGTCGTTCTCCCCAGAGTTGTCCTGCTCCTGCGGAGAGTCGACATCTTTGTCATCATCTAAAATCACATCATCTTGTGACATTCCCACGTCATCCTTCCACTTGATGTCGTCGTCGTCTCCCATCTCCTCGTCTCCTTCCACTTTGATGTCATCTGGGTCTTCCATGTACTGGCCTTCCCCGGGGTAGCACTCGTCCGGAGACCCTTCTCCCCCGTTGTGGTCCAGGTGACCGGCTATGCCTCGGCCAGAGCAATCGGCACAAACCCCGTGGCGGCGAGAGCCGTGCTTAATCCCCACGCTGGCCGCAGACATGAACACTCGGTTGCACACTTTGCAGACGTATTTTTTGTCTTTGCTGTGGACCTGGAAAAGGAGAACGATCAGAAACGTTAACGCCAATGGAGACGGACCGAGAGCTGCAGGGAAGGACGCGCTCCCCTCTCCTCCTGCAAAGGCAAAACCACTGCAGCCCACGACTGCAGCCCGAGATCGTCACGGGCTTTCATCGCTGAACGTAAACCACCATGGTCAATTCAACCCCGTAACGGTGTCATACAAAGGAAAATCCTTTTGAGACTGCCTTTTGATCATCACACTAGTAGTTTTGCGAGGAACTTTTATCACTTAACTTTTTTCTCCCTTTTTCTTTTTGTTTTTCTGGGGTGCAATAGTTGCATGACACCGTCACCATGAGGAAAATCTTAAAAAGGAAAAAAAACCCACCAGCCCGAAGCACCAGTTCTCTGCAGACCAGAGCAGAACAACCCACGATCAGACCGGTGTTAACATCACGCTCATTTTGCCGTCTCGCTCCTGATCCCCCTGCTGCCAAGAACCAGGGAGTAGGAGCTCCGTTAACACATCCTCTATCTCTAAAAAAATGCAGCTGAATGCACTTCTAACCTTATCTCTGACAACTCTGGTGCCTGAAAAATGGTTTGGCACAAATGTTTCTGTTCTATAAATCATGCTGCATTTTATGTCCGAGAATAACAGGCCTACAGAGCTACCACACTTACAGAGTAAGCGGTAAGTGGGAAAATGCTCTGCAGGATACCAGAAAGCGCTTCAAGAGTCAAACTTCAGTACACAATGAGCAAAATTACATACTCTGAGAAGCACAAAACCACCTAATCAAAGGTGAAATCTCTCGCTGGCTGCTTTTGCCATATGGAAGGCAAGGAGCTTGCTCAAAACGTTCACCTGCTCCTCTCCCAAAGGAAACGGCCAACCAGTGCAGCGAGAACTCCTGAATTCCACCACGAGGAGCCTCATCAGGTACTTTCATTTTTTTTATATATATATATATCTAAAAAAAATACATATATACATTCATTTTATTTATATATAGAATAGTTTCAGGTGGAAAGGACCTACAACAACCCCACAACCCTAGTCCTGACTACTTCAGGGCTGACCAATATATATTATACATATATATTTTTTCTTTTTTATATATACAGATATTCTTCGTTTTTTTATATATTAACGCCACACTGGCACAGCCCAGGAGCTCTCCTCGGCCAGTGCCCTGGCGCTGGCGCTGATCATCAGGGACACAAGTGGTGTAGAAGCGGCGGAGGATCCACCTGGCACTACACTGTTCAGGGACCAGTGATTTGGGGTTGTCCTGAGCAAGCCCCTTCATCAGCTACCAGAGCCTCTGGGCATGTATCGCCAGTGCCTAATCCTTTTTTTTAACTCATTTATTCTTTTCATGCTCACAACAGCCTGTAGGAAAGGTCTTGCCGGTTAAACACACCTTGCGTGGAAAAGTCCTTCCTTTTATTTTAAACCAGCCGCCTGGCGAGGCCAGTTCCCCGCTCCTGCCCCAGCACGGGATCACCTGCGCTCGCAACCGGATTCTCCATAACTCTGCGCTCATTGCTCATCCGGAACACCCAGCCGAGCCAAAGGTATTTGGGAAGAGGACAAATTGACCCATCTTACCCCCTCAGCCCTCACCACCGCAGGATGCTCGCTCAGGCTTTGTATTGCAGCGGTCCCAACCGCGCTCAAAGCCCGCGAGCTCTTCTGATGTGCTCTGGCTTCAGGTTCTCCTTGCTCTGAGCTAGTCTCCACGACGTTTTCTTCACTGCATCAAGCAAAGTCATTGTATTTTTTTTTTTAAACTATGTGTAAGGCTTTTTTAAAAGCAGTTGGACAGGGCTGGTCAAAGCCATTTAACAAGCTCAATAGGTATCACTCGCTTTTAACTGTTAGAAGAATGATTTCCAGGCATCAGAAGCTGAATAGGACTACAGAAGGTGGTCAAGGGTGCAGAATAAGGGCTAAAAGAGCCATACAAAAAATAAATTATAGAACAGGTACTAAAATGACGTGTAATTGAAATAACTGTTAAAAATCTGATCACTTCTCTCCCTTTTTTCCAACACTGACAGTTCTGTCAGCGTATTCCAAGTGAACCATATTGCTGGATGCAGCCTGAGCAGAAATTAATCTTATTTCCCTTATCGCCAAATTAGTAAGTATTAAACACAGAAATGGTGTTCGGCCCTCAGTATCTCAAAATGCCATTAGAAAGACCATATTTTAACTGACTAAATACCAATATTCCAAGGGAGAGAGGGGAAAACGCTATGCTGACAACATCCTAAATTTCTGAAAAAAATTAAGGGGGGAGGAAGGGAAATTTCTCAGAAATAGGACGATGGAGGCAACCAGCTGGCACGACAAGGTGCTCCCTGCTGCAAAACTAGCGACAGAGCTTGAAATCTGTGCGCTTGCAGCAGGACTGAGCTCACTGCTTGGATCTGCCTCCCGAACACCAGAACCCCCAACACCCCAAGGACATCTCGGGGAGCAGGCAGGCCCCCGAGCAGATGGCCGGGCGCTCATCCGAACGGGCACGGACGCGTGGAAGGAAGCGGTGGTAGATGGTGGGGTTCTGAACACCATAGCAACTCGGCACGTAAGCCCCTTGGTCACCCCGGTGCGAGGGGCCGGGGCTGACCGCCCGCTGCGGGCAGCTCCGCCGTTCGGCAAGCCGTGCCGCGCCGCCGGCATCTGCTGCGAGGGGACAAGTGGCTTCCAGCTGACCGGCAGCAGCTCCTCCGGGGAAAGGCACAGGCTTTTGCAACAGCAGCAGGGACGGAGCAAGCCGCACAGGCGCTGTAATGCCTGCAATAATAACCAAGCTCACTACAGACTTCAAAAAACAATTAAAAAAAAAATTTTTAAAAAGCTACTGCAAGGAAATAGAGGCTCGGTAGGCAAAGAAAACTGCTCTTCCCCCTCTAAATTTATCCTGCCAGTTTTAAGCACTTAGCAGTCACTTGTGACGCTGCGACAGACCAGGTAAGAAAGTTCAGTACGTACGAAGACAAGTCACTCCAAACTAGAACCAAGAAACTTTTGGTTAAGGTTTTTTCCAGCTGAAAACCCTGGGGGTATTACAGAGGTAGCGCTTCCGTCTGGACACAGCCCGGTCACTGCAACCGGGCGAGAAACCTCGGTTTATGCTCTGCCACCACACGGAAGCATCACTTGAGATGCAAAGATTTTAGAAAGAAAATTTTTTTCTTTTTTACTTTAATATTCCCATTCAAAGAAAACAAGCATTTCGATACAATTTAATTTTTATATAAAGACTACAAGAACAGGCTTTTTAATTTGAGCTAAACAAACTAAAATAGTCCCTTTCGTCTTTTGTCTTATCAGTTGAGGAACTGAGAGAAACATGGGTTTTGGTGTGTTAAACCTACTTCCTTTTCCTACGCATTATTTTTATAACACGTATTTTTATTTGACACACATCAGCATTCATCTTTACAGATTTACCTGAGAGTTGGCAATTAAGCCCCAAAACGTCAGAGGCACCGGAAATAAGACGACAAGACAAGCAAAGGGTACGAATCCAGCAGTTAATCTTGCCACAAGCACTTCAGACAGCCTGCACGACGCTTTTGTAAATAAAGGTCACGGTGTCATTTGCATATAAGAAAATACCCCTTTTTGTAGCTTCCTTTAAAAAAAAACTTCAGATAAATAATGAAACTGGAATTTTTCTGGGGCCTGACTTACAACAGTACCAAAAAACCCCACAAATCTCTGTCCTTTTTTCTTTCGTGCATCCATTCCAAGACACCTCCGAGTCACTTATGGCTCTTTGGAAATGAAAAGAAATCGGTATTGTCAGGGTTGCACTTTTTTCAGGAACTGGCACTGAAGTTGTAATCCAGCTGGTACTTTCTATATCAGCTTCATTCGTGACATAAAAGAAGTCATACAGAGATTCAGACAGACACATATCCTCTCTCGGATGTGTTCACAAATAGCTGATTTCATCTCCCTGGGTGTATAACAGAACTTGAACTTCAGACTCAACAGAACCAAGTCACTCACCTAGAATGATTCCAGCAGCAAAAACTGAAAATAACTTGCAGATCACTTCAGTTTCACTCCTGGAGGGTATAATGCATTTTCCTGCCTTCCCCGCAGTACGTACAGGTATGCTAACTCTCATTAGTTTAGGAATTTATAGAGCAAGAAAAGGAACTGCAGACTTTGTTACACTTGAACCAAGTTGCATTACTGCTATTAAACTGCCTTCGAAGGAAGGTACGGAAGGGAACGCACGCGCTTGCAGGACTGGGATGAGGACACTGAAGTTCTTTGTGGCTTTTTGAGAATGACAACCAGGAGAACGTTAATAACTCTAACCACACCTCCTCCAGAAAGATATTCTTTACATTCAAAATTTAATAGAGAATATAAATACGATATGTAGGGAAAATATAAATACGGAAAGTTACCTCAACAAATCAATGCTTAGACATTGCTTAGACATTCGAACTGTCAACACTCTTGTGATTTCCTCCCCCCTCCAATATCTCACTGTATTAGAACCTCACAGCTACCATCCCCAGTATTTAAAAAAAATTCAAGTTTTCTCTACAAGCTTAATTAAAGCGGCAGCAGAACTTGCTGGCCTGCGTTACTGAAATAATTATGTAGAAACTATTTGTTCTTCCACAGTATCATCTCTATACCAAGCTTTGAGAAACCACTTTAAGATGGCAAATTAATTCTCCCCTGAAAAAAAGCCAAGTCTGGCTTAAAATTTTGTTTCTGAAGAAGTCATGAAAAGCCAGATGATGGCACCAGCCAGCCTCCTAGTCAGTTTTGAGCAGCCGTCTTTAATAAGGCGTAACGTTATTTTCGATAACTAAGCACTGCCAGACCAGAGTAGCTTTGCCTCGAATTCTTCTTGCTGAGCGACTTACTTTAAAGCTTTCTGCACCGAGTCATTCAACCTATTAAAAACCCCTTCCTCGTCCATCCTGACGACAGCATTAGCCATTCTACCTCCCGTCCCGGCAGCCAGGGCTGCAGGGGACGGAGAAGGCTGCGCGGGAGGCGAGGCTGGGCCCGCGGGGCTGCTCAGCCCGGGCAGCACCGACCGCATCGAGGTGCAAGTCGGGAGCCCCGGGGCTGAGCTAGGAGAGCAGGCGGAGGTTAGCTCTGGGTGAACAGGCAGCAAAACACAGGGAAAAAAGATACTGGAGAAGTCTTCAGGAGCCCCGGAGGGGAAAACAAAACACAGCCCTAAACCAGATGAAGCTCCCGTTATCTTCAAGCTGAACAAATGGGCTGTTTCCACCCAACGCCCGCCCTCTTACCAAGGTGTGCCGCTTCATGTGCTCCCGGCGGGTGAACTTCTTCCCGCAGATCTCGCAGGGATAGGGTCTTTCTCCCGTGTGGGATCGCATGTGTCTCTTCAGGATGCACTGGTGCATGGCTGAAAAACTGCAGTACGGGCACTTGAACTTCTTCCTGATGACTGTGAACTCGTTGACTGGAAGAGAGCAAGCAGAACAGGCAGATTACTTTCAGAATGTCTCAAAACAGTCAGTCGTCTTGTTTACTATTTCACTGTTAAATTAGTTCACTATGAAATCACACTCTTACCATCTTAACCACCTACAATTTTTAAAAATTTTTATACTGTATTATTGCACTTACATTATTAAAACTAAGAACTTCAAGTACCTTCATCAGAGCAGCTTTTGAACAAGCCAATACACAAACATTTAGCAACAGTCTGTAACACACATTGCCTAACGCTTGCTAAATGGCAGATAAAGAGGCCCGACAGTCTGCTATAATTCTCATTTATTATAATGAATTATCCTAAATATCAAGATCTAAAATTCTAACACTTATTTGCGGAAGAAGTAGCTAGCCATGAACAGAAGACCACAAACATAACACCCCGACAGCGCCACGCGCTTTAGTTTTATTTATGGGGCGATGCAAGAGCAAGATCACACACTGCAGGAGTGTTCCAAAGAAGGTGCAGAGACTAAAGTTTACCAGAAGAAACGGGGCAGTTACGACACACATACGCTACATTATCCAACTCAGCTATGTTACCATTGCAGCGAGGACACGGGAATATAAAGGGAAACATAATGTTGAGTTACAGCATGACCCTTGCACGCCTCCTTACAAGACAACTGTATATAGCCCTTGACGGACTTTTTTTTCTGTCCCCCCAATCGTATTTTGCTCAACGAGAAAAGGGATGAATTCTTTGAAATCATTCTGCCATTGTCGATTCCTTCCTTCTTGTCATCTCCTTAGAAGCGCACTGAAAGCAGACCCCGGGGACACGTACAGTATCGACAGCCCAAGGGTCTAATTTGCCAGAAGAATGCACATGGCAGCTGTGTTGGCATTTCCTCCTCCAAAGAAAGCGAAAGCGCAATATGCAAAATACAGCAGGTGAAAACAGAGTATTTGCTATTCCCTGAAGACATCCACCCACTGTAAGTTTGGAAGCGACTGTCCACATAGATGCAATTTTAAATCTCCACCTTCTAATAATTCTATTGCTTTCCATTAGTATGTTAATTTTCACCCACTTTTCTCCTAATTATTGTAATTTCTCAAAGCAATATATTGTTTACATAACAACGAGGGGAAAAAAAAGAACACAAGTTCTAGTTAATCACCTTAAGTACGCTATCGTGTATGCAAATGGCTCTTGGTAAATGCAAACGGTCTATGCAGGAGAGCTAAGGGAATAAGGGAAGTACCAGACCTACGATATGGTTTCTAACATACTGAGTATTTTGCAATATTTTTAGATGCTTATTAAAATGTTATCTCCTACAAATGCCCTACTAGTGAATACACACTGCACGTTCTCCGTGCCCTGGGAATTAATCTGTACACTGAAAAACAGCTACTTAAAAACGGCCTTTTTTAAGAAAGTCAGTAGGCCCATGTACTCGGTGTTGTTTACTTTGATGCCCCATTTGTGGGCTTCTTTCTCCTTTTGTGTTTAAAATTTACCTTGTCTTGTATTTGCAATACTGATAAAACAATGTGGAAAGAAACTGCATTTTGTTGCTCATGTAAAAGTGCGAACTACACGATGCTATTAAGAGACATCTTTAGACAGGGTAACGCCACCCTTCATAATCAGAACAAACATTTCGACACAAGCTCATCTTAGAAAAGTACTCTAGACAGTTTTTTATTGTTCTAATGCAGACTAAAAGCATGGTTCAAGACCTTAAAAGTTGCCATGATACAAATTTTGTCTTTGCATTTGTTTTGACTATTTAGGATTAAACATATCCTCCACACAGGTAACTTTGTGGAAAAAATACTAGCAGTTTGAATCTAATATATTCTTTTCTCATGCTCCTCACTCGCTGCTTTGGGCTGCTCACCAACTGTGGTGGTCCATCCTACAGCTGCTTTTTTTTGGTGGTTGCGTGGTTTTTTTCCCAGCACGTTTGTGAAGCTGTCAAGAGAATTTTCTAGCCCAAGGGGGGAAAAAAAACCAAAGCACCTACTCACCACTCACCTGGGCCATGGCTGCAATACTGACGACAGGGAAAGAGAACACTAAGAATATTTTAATCACCTGTCGTAAAGATGAGTCACTGCGATCAGGCAGAATTTTGAAGGGCTGGTGTCAAGTGACTACGGACACGTGCCCTTGCTCTGCTTCGGGAACCTCCCCGAGGAGACAGTTCAACATGGCCCGGTGCCCAGAGCCTTGGGCAAGCTCTTGTCGGTAACCTAACAACTCGGCTGCGCCGCACAGCCCTTCTACCCCACGCCTAGCTTCTGATTTACGGTAAATTTTTTTTTTTTTTTGAAACAAATAGAATATGAAAACTTTTTCTCTTTTATATTACAGGAAAATTTTTTTTTTTTGCTTTATTTTCTCCTTTGGATTTGACACCCCCTTGTCTATACAACCAGAGGCAAGGAGCCCAGTTTCTTCTACAGGAATGCCTTAAGCAAGTATCAATTTTATGATACAAAGCTATTTCTGATAAATACGTTTCTGTTTGATCTTGTAACGGCTCGATTATTAGCAACAGGCCACACAAACACTTATGTTCCCCAGGATCACTATAAACCTATTACCATGGAGTCTAGACAAGGCAAGCGAGCTGTAAGCTGATCAAGGGAAGTCAGGAGGGGACACGTAACCCTCCCTCCTCCAGTCCAAGGCCATGTCCAGTACCGAGCAACACAAACATGCCACATGTGCAGACCACAGCGAGCAGGACGAGCTGCTCAGCAAGCCAGGTTTAACCACCTCACTCTGGAAAAAATTGAGATGGAAATACTCACAGTAACCAGATACCAAGATTATGAAGCAAAAGTGCTTTAGAGAAGAGAATACCACAAAATCCCTTGTCTCCTACATCGCCAGATTGTACCTGATCCCGTCATTTCCTAAATGACCAGATGCCTCCTCTCATTTACTGCCCGTACCTGTCCCTTCACTTTATGGCCAAGCTACCGTAGAAGCTGAAACGGCAACTCCAAACCTTCGGTGCCCACCCGGCACCACTGGCACGCTACTTTCACACACAGATAGCCATCTACTCTTCTATGTTTCCAACACATAAATGTATTTCCAACAACATATTCGTAACGCTTTCTGATTTCAAAATTCCTCGTGCTTACTTTTGCCTGGATTCAGCTTGAATCGCTCGAGAATAACATTTTCAGCTTCTAGTACGCTTATATTTAAAAATAGTCACAGAAAAGTTTTTGCAGTTCTAGTTTTATTGAAAACTATTTTTTCACCAAATAGCTATATATTTAGTTCTTGTATCTATAAAAGTAAACACCTGAAAAATAACAACATTGTCAGAAAAATAACTATTGCAGAGTTAACATTTTCACAGTACTGTTAAATATATGCACTCACAAGTACATATATTTAATGAACAACATACCAACTTTGGTATGAGTATAATCTTTTGTCTAAATGACAATATTTATTGAGCTTACGTATAGCAGCATTAAGGTCCTAAGAAATACCATCTTTAACAAGATCATCAAGACCATTAACAGTAGTGCCATAGATAACTAGCTACTGGACACAACTATAGGAAGAATAGCACCAAGAAATGGAGAACGTAATACAAACAGTGCCACAGCAAAAGTCTATATACTTAACTTCACTAAAATATTTACAGAAGATGTGCATTTTTAAAACCAACACAATAATGCTTGGAAAAAAGCCTTTGGTATTGTCATCTCAAGTCACTTTACTTATTTCACTGAGGCTGTTACATGAAATGGGCTTCTACATCCCTGACTTGAGAGAAGAAAAAGCACTAGTGATGTACTGCCTGATAGAGCTACTCTGTATTAACTCTGTAAACCGATATGTAGTTAATAATGGCTGAAATACTACACTCATTTGGTTATTACAAAGAATTCACAAACTTTAAGAGAATTCTCGTCCACTTAATCGTCATTATATTTAAGGTTATAAATAGTAAGGTGCAATTTAACTGTCAAACTTACACTTCCCATCAACTTCCCATGACATTTTCAAACACAAAAATCCTGCTTTCAAAAAGTTTTCTACACAAACTCCGTAAGCCTCTGCTACGTTATACCCTATGGTTCTAACATTTTTAAAAACCTACTCCTGATCCTGAAGGGAAACACTGGAAATCCTCAGACCTGAAGTCGGGAAGCACTCCGATGTACAGGCCAAGTAAAATACTACTTAAACCTGTATTAGAGAGAATGAGTTGACTTGACTATAGAAAAATAGTTCCATGTTGAATTAAATTCTCAAATATGAGAAAAATGAACAAACGTGGAACATCCTTAATTATTATAATGTGAACGAAACTTTTTAAAATCTGCTGAAATTACTTTTGCTGGCATCTTACTTTCCCAATTCAGACAAGTTCTACCATGCTGCTCCCAAATTTGTAGATAAAACTCATTTTGGTCACAACTTTCTCTTCTGGCTCAGCTTTCTCCTTCCTCCCTTGCTGGTTATTTAAGAGCAAAATAAATTACGAGGCAATTAAACTGACATCTGTAACAAGGGAACCTGACAGACTATAAACTATACACATTCACAGACAGCTGTGATCCACAATGCCAAAGATGTCAGTGGGAACAAGAGCGAAAAAAATGAACATGACTTTATAAAAAAAAGTAAAATTAAAAAAAAAGTGATTGAAGTATGTTGCATACACTGATTATAGAGGAACATATTCTCCACTCTGACCGCACCCCGCTCAAACAAAGAGTAAGAACGAAGCCAAGCAGGGAAACTCTGGCTTCCCGACCCTCAGAAGCCCAGCCCTGATGCGGCCCGGAGCCGTCTCCCCGAAGCTCCGACTCACAGCAGCAATGGGCAGAGCAGCGCTGCACCCGAATATACCTGTCCCCTCTCTACGCGCGCAAGGGCAGCAGGAACCGATGCTCTCTCTCGTCTAGCTTTCTGCAGAAAACAGCTTTGCAAGAAACTCTCCACTGGAGACCTCCAGGCTGCTCAAGTCCACTTTTTGCATGACCAAACAGTTCTCATTTCTGTCTCCCTGAGATGCAACGATATTACGAGAAAGAACTTTTCTGGAGAACTCTAAAGGTCATTTGTAGAAGTTGTTTTCGTCTCCTCAGCTGTCTCTCTCGCACACGAAGGAAAGCAATCCTGCAACGCTAAAGCTCAAGCTGCTGACAAGCTGTTGTACACAGCGCAGCTGGAAAGCTCTACACTTAATTATGCTACTTTTGTTTAACAGTTACTATAAACTGGTTTTGCATGTAAATATATAGCAAGAGACACAGAAATATTTCATCTTTTAGAAAAATAAATGAACTTCATATAACGAAATAGGAATTACAGCAAGACTTCTACCCTCCAGGAACAATCATTACTGATTTTGTGTGTGCACCCTAGGTTACAATTAGATCTTATATGTTCTGTCTTCTCCTCTACATTCAGTTTGGCTAACTTAATTTTATAAAACAAACAAGTCAGAAAATTTACAGAATTCCTGAAAGCCACAGCCATACTCCAGTATATTTTAAAAAGAGTCCTAAAAATACCCAAACATAATATCAATAAAATATACAAGCCTTATAACAACTTTCAAGCCCAAATAATATACCCTGTTGCACATATGAACAAGCAGCATGTTTTTCTCCTTTAAATGACATAGAAAACCAGATTTACAAACAGCTCACAGGACTGAGCAACCCAGTGCTTTCACAGCTCCTAATCTCAAGCTGAAAAACCCTGAAATGCCCGAATTGTCTAATGGACAGAGCACTAGACCAGAACTCAGAAGACTGAATTCTATTACTAATTCTATTGCTAACACACTCAACAAGCTGAGGTATGTTATTTTCCCAGGGAATACAAGGAAAACATCACCATTTCTTTCATAAAGCACTTTGAGATCTACTGAAAAAAAAGTTTAAGGTAGTATAAGCACACAGTATGATCACACCAATAAGACAGCCAAAGTGCCCATTATACGGACTGACAAAAGTTATCTTGGCGCAAAAATTGCACCGTGGCTGCAGTTACACAGTATCTGGAACCGGCACATTATCAACCTGACCAGCTTTGAGGAGTTACTCTATTGTATTACATCTGCGGTATGTTTATTTGCAGCACGAGAACAATGGAACAACTTGCTTTTCCTAGTTTCAGTGTCTCATATACGCAAGAGTAGCTACGCATCCTCAGGATCCTCGTTTTGTCCTACACTGTCCAAAAGCTCGCACCCGCCCAGCTGGGCAGAGCCCAGGTAACACGCTTTCACGTGGTTAGAGAGGTTCTTCTGTGTACCGAAGCCCTTGCCACAGAAGAGACACACAAAAGTACGCTCGTTTGAGTGCACAGACATAAGATGCCGGTTTAAGTCTGTCTTGTCTCGAAACAGCTTGGCACAGTTAGGACACTGCATCTTCTTACAGTTGAAGTGGATGGTCTTTTCGTGCCGATCCATGTTTGATTTCAGAGTGAAGCTCGCGGGGCATTTGGAGCACTGGAAGCGGGCGAGCTGGCCAGGAGGCACGATGTCAGCAAGGCCAGGCTGGGAGCAGTCAACCAAGTTGAAGGGCAGAAGCATGGAGAAAGCGTGCTCGTGGATGTGCTCCTTCAGCTCTTCAGCACACTGGAAAACCCTCCTGCAGAAACCACAGGTCAGCCTCTTGGCTAGGGCTGAATCTAGGAACAGGCCATCAGTGGTTATGTCCAAGTCTTCAGATCTCGAGAAACTCGTATCTAAAATAGAAACACACAAACACACATACAAATCAGTGTCTTCTGGTATAAAATAATGATAGTTTAAAAAAAATATTTTTCTCTCTACTTACCTGAATCAGAGTTATCAAACTGCCAAAGTGCTAAAAATCCATCGTAAGTGGCCTGCAAATGAAAAGCATACTTAAGTCAAGGCAAGCATTTACAAGAACACATACATCTTCGTAGTTAGTGCTCAGACTCGCACCTTATCATTGCCGTCGGCTCACCATTTGACTCAGCAACCCTATTTGCCTTTATAAAGATTTCACTGTCAAAGCGGCTAAGTTAACTGGGCCATATTTTGCTAGATTCGGTGTTTAAAGACAGTAAACAACATGCCTATTTAGGTAACTACTCAGTTTTCAGTCTCGCTAAGCATCTGTAGCTCCCACTCAGGCCAATGGGAAAGAAACACTGAATAGAAAATGTCTAGCAGATACAACAGAACTGGAAAATTTTCCCTTAGCCCTACATAGCTACTTTTTCTTTCCACATAGAAAAGCCCACAGAAAACAAACACCTTCTGGGTAGTTCCCTTTATGCAATGCTCTCTGGCATTGCTGATCCAAATTATAAATAAAAGCTGATTTTTTTTCATAAAGCATTTGCAATATGCCAGCGTGCAGCAGATGGCAACCCTCTATGAGGCAGAGGCATGATGCAGCCTGGGCAGGTCTGCTGGAGACCGGGCAAGCAGCTACCAGCCGTTCTCACCAGCTCACTTTCCTCTAAGGTGACTGCAAAGGAAAATCTGCATTTCCAACTGTTTAATGGAATTAAAGCCTCATTCAAAAATGTTAGGAATAAGAAATGCCACAGAAAGCTATGGACTGTATGTCAAACTCCTGACTCCTGTAATACAGAAAGCCAGCCTGCTTCTACCTGAATTTAGACAGTTACAAGAAACCCAAATGCAAAACATCAGAAGTGGGCAATGGACAGCTGGGCTCTCAGCTATCTTTATGCCATTATTATATTCTTGTATGTCATGTTTTGCAAACAAAGGGATTTGCAATAAAAAGGGCATGTATACTTAAAAAAGTTTTTTGAATGCAAGTTCTGTTGAGGTAAGGCAGAAAGTATAAAATTAGGGCACCAGCCCTGACCTCAACAGACTTCTGGTTTTAAAATAATCTATATTTAAAAAAAAAAAAAAAAAAAGGGGGGGGGGCAAAAAAAAAAAGCTAATAGATCAAAGTATAAGGTATTACGGTCTTCCAAAGTACTCCTAACCGGGGAGAATTTGATTAAACGGACACCTTTGCATTTAAGTTTTTCTGCATTTTTCCCCACGATCTTACCTGGGTTGAGGAAGGCACCTCTCCTTTTATCACGGTTTCTGGTGACATTTCACCAGAAGAGCAGGTCTCAGGGGGGCTCTGAGTGGCAAGGTGTGATGAAGGCAGCGGGGGAGATGGTGCTTCCACTTTGCCATCACATTCGCCCCTTGAACGATTCAAGTTGGTGCCAGGCCCTGGGGAACACAGGAAACGAATCTCACCCACGTGAACTAGCACCAGCTGGTGGTTTTAAAAACGGCCTTGCAAAGGCAGCGCACCAGCACTCGCAGCTTATCTTCTGGCAGTGGGAGGGAATGCAGCAGGACAGTGATGCCAGGGGTTTTTTTTGTTTGTTTGTTTGCTTTTTTAAAACCAGCCTCCCCACCCAAAATGCCTCGTCTGTGCGCGATGTGTGTAGTGGAGTTATATCGCATGGCACGGTCACTAAAGAGTCCATCGGGAGAAAGAAGCACAGTGCAGCACAAATGTCCAGAGCAATCGCATTTCTGAAAGACACCTCGTGGAGAAGCACCATTTCAAACACATACATTTCAATCTTTAAGTAACAAACACACAAACTTTATTCTGCTACTAACTTTCTTGAAAACGTACGTCAAAGCTTCAGCTCTCAAGATTTGACCATGGTGTTTTATTTAATATTTTACTGTCAGTTCTTGATCTCAAAGTGCTTTACAAAAGATGGGAAAAAATATTCCTTTCACTCTACAGCTAGCAAGCACAGAAGTTCAGATATTTGTACAAAACTATTCAATTATACCTGGTAGTCGTTACATTCTAAAAATCTACTGTAGTTAAAAAGGAAAACATGATCTGTCTGGCCGAAGCAGAATCGTACCCTCTTGCCTGCGCTGTAGCAACAGCCAAATGGTAAACAATATTCCAGAAACGGCACTGATAATCAATGACAAATCTACATACAGATAAAGGCTGTGTAATCAAGATCGGCATACATTACAAGCTGTTAAACAAACTTTAACAAACACCTTGACTGAATATTGGAATGACATATTGAGCAGGTCATTACTTTTGAAAAGCAAGCAGGCAAAATCAGAAGCAAATATGGCATAAAAGTAAACAAATTCACATTTAAAGCACTCGATGCCCTAAAGGCTTTTTTATTTCTAACACAAAAGAGTCTGATTGAAACCTTTACGCATATAAAACCCACACTCTTTAATGCAGCTACAAATAACAAGTCAAAGTTTATACTGCGTCCGAATACAATACACTGTGATCTGGGTCACAACAAAGCATTCGAGTGAAACCGCACAAAGGTTTCTAAATGCGAACAATCCCAAACTTAACTTTTTATCAGCTATCAAAGGAAATTCTGCTCTTGTGCCACAAGCTGGATGCTTGATTTACCTTCCTCCGCTTTGATCGCAGATTGAAATCTTTCACAACTTAGTTAACTCTATTCAAGTGTGATAACAATACTTCAAGTTTTCATTCTGCTGGTGCTCATCTATTGCTGTTATAATTTAAAGGCAGGACAACAAAATGCTAAAACCCTGTAAATCCAAGATAGGAAAAAATGGGGAAAAAAGCGAGTTCATCAGTATGTCCCATTAGAAACTGTTACCAGGAACCCCGCTCTCCAGGTCCACAGCAGAATTCCTGCCTAGATACCCACACATTCCTTTTTTTTCCTCTGAACATCCCACACTGATTCAAACTGCCCTGTTTACACTGAAGCTACACACTGCGACCACAGACAACTTGGAGGCATCTCTGGGCTGCACTTCCTTAAACAAACGGTATTTTAGCATACAGTAAAGATAAGCCAGGGGGTCTGGCTTGATTAATTCTTTATTAGTACCTTTACAGAATTACACTGGTTCCTAAGAAACTATGCACTTGTCAAAGCAAAAGTTAAGGCTAAGGAACAAGCAGTGAAATAGAGTAAGGAGAAATAATAAACTCAATCATCCAACATGAGCCACAAAGATGTACAACACAAAAAAGTACAAAGATGATTTTTAAACCAGTAATTAATATTTATTTGGTTTCAACAACTGCAAGTAACACAAGAAGAGAAACCCATATAAACAACCCACACTTTGTACACGAGAATGCAAACAGCACCTGAATTTATGCTTTGTCCCATTCTGACTAGTACTGTGAGAAACATTTTTCCCTCCTAAATTTGTATTGAAATGAATTTTAATGAAAAAGTATTTTGATTTCTAAATCAGAAATCAAAAGCGCCTTCCTTCAGTCAGCTTTGCATACAGAAGATGATGCACTGGTTTAGCAGCGTTTATATGAATACAGTATTCTCTGACAGCGGGACAGTAAACTGTTGTGGAAAACAGAAAGGCAAAGATTATTATATCTCATTTAAAATTGCATCCATTCTCCCCTAAATCTAGTTTACCATGTATGCAAATTCCACACCAAACTGAATACCTTTAACTCCCTCTTGGGCAAGTTGACCACTGTGTAAAATGTATTCCTTTAACATCCAGTGCAAGTATAAATTATTGGCTCCAATGAACCACTAACTAAAAATAACGTATTAGCTGGTTTGCCCAAAAGAAAAGGGCTCTGTGTACCATGTAATCACTTGGACAGCAAGCTTCATAGGAATTGCTTCTATAAACAGTTTCAGTTGCAACAGGGTAAACAGGAAAAGCCAAACTTAGACATATAAAAAAGCGTGCAATGTACTATTCTGAAAATGTGGAAGAGTCGCCCTTTAAGGTAGTCAATCACCCCAAAATCTGAAAGTTTTCTGACCTGTTTTTTAAATGAGAAAACAAGGATGTAAACTAACCAACTCATTTTCTAATGAGTATTAAAATTCTCATTCTCTTGATTATACTTGGCAAAACCAGCTAAAAACATTCAACTAAAGCCTTTGAGACTTTTGTAGATGTGGTGTAACCGTACTGAACAATGCTACCAAAGTTCAGTACCACACATGAAATAAGACAAACATCATTAAACCAAGGAGCTCAGTAGAACAGCACTGCTGAAGTCGGAAATCAGCAAAGAATAACCCATTTTTACAGACAAACCATGAAAACATGCAAGACGAAGAAAACTGAACCTCTTATATTGTCTTCTCTGAAAGACATCCCCAACAACAAACTATGCAGTTCAATAACTAATGTCCCAAGACGCCCTCAGTCTTACCCACGAGTAACTAACACGTACGTTCTTCTGCAAAACCTGCATGTTCTTTAGGTTTCTGACAAGCATATGAACAACGTCAGTCTTGATCACACACCACGACCATCATAAATTCTCAGAGCCCTTCAGCTGCAGGTTATCTGACATCTGTGTTACCCAAATGGCAAGATATTTAAATTTTCCCTTCTGATTTTAAATTAGTTTGAGCTGGTTAACTTAAGAAACGCTGTACCTATGTTTGACTACATCATAGTGATACAACACCCCCCACACATCCTGGACTGCGTTTTCCACCAGCAGAACGTTCAGTAATTTCACACTTCATACGATCGTTACAATATACAATGAATTAAGAGAAAAGAACTTGGGGTAAAATGAAAACCTTGGGGTATCCTCTATTAAGTTTTAAACCAGTATGAACTACGTGGAAGAAAAATGAAAACTTGCAATGCAGTAACTTGGAGAGTAATGTCCCCTTTAGAAACGGCTCATCAGAATTTTAAACGTGCATAATATACTCTTTGGATCTGTCCACCTCCATTAAGTCTTTTCCGCCAGAGAAGAAAAATAAACGTGAACGCTGCTCTGAGTCAGTTACTTAATGTAGTGCTTCATAAGAGAATATGAAGGCAATCCAGCGACAGCAGTTAAGTTTAAAAACACACTTCACGTTTTTTAAACTCAAGAGAGATTGATCACTTAAAATTCTTTAAATTAGTGTGTTTCCTTTTCAAATCAGACAGATGAAAACTGTGCTGCTTTTGGTTAAAAAAAAAAAATTAAAAAAATCTTTTTCACTGTGCTCCTGCCCACGCCCCCGCCTTTTTTTTTTTTTTTAATATAACCCAGGACTTAAAATGACTCAACATCCTCAAATTGTGTTTGAAGAAAAATGTGAAAAACACCTACAAAGCTAGCACCAACCTAGACTGTGCTTTTAGATCTCCAGAATCTTCTCACCACTTGCTTTACTGTCGTTTTATACATTGAAAATTCTCATTAAACTTGATGTCCTATTGTATTCAGTAATGGCCACTTAAAAGCAAGCAAGTCCTACATCAGAACATCTTTTTCAAGTGATTAAAATAAATCGATACCTGTGAATCTGAGTAAGATGAAAGAAAAGTATGTCCCTTAACTCCCTGCCTCTGTAAAAATCCTCCTGCCAGGCCACAGCCACATCCACCTACTGGTGTGAGCGCTACAGACCAAGCGAGCAGTCTTCTTTTTGTCTTATGCAATTCACTTGGCTTCCACAAAGACGAGATAATTGAAGCTTAGCTGAATGAAATTCAAGTAATAGTGAAGAGGACTGGGAAACAGGGACCTCAAATACAGGCTGGAAGGACCTCCTGAGTCATCGCACCCCTCAATGAGCTCTCATTTACCCCCTTTTCTAAATCTATCAAGCTTTATTTTAAACCCAGTTGGTCTTCTGCCTACACCATGCCTGTTCCCGAACTCCGCTTCTCAGCTGGTTAGCCAATCTCTAATTTCTAGCCCAAATTTATGACTGCCTTATACTCATTTGTCTTTACGCCAAGTGGTCCTTCAGCTTTTAAGTAAAATTCTAAAATCCTCCAACTAAGAGAGGGATGATGGATAGAGGGCAGCCCCGTCATTATTCCAGTTTATCATGACAGAAGATGAAACTGCTGATTTTACCTGTCATGAGCCACGGATCTGAGCACACGCGGTGCATAAATCACCCTCGCGGCCACGCATCGATCTACGCTCCCACCCGTCCCGGTGCCAGCTGAGGGCACTCTTCCCACTGCACGCAAGCCCGGCATTAAACTGCTGCGCAGGATCTTTGCTATTTCATTGCAACGAAGGGATTTTCAACCCAGGAGCCTAGTCTGAACCATTTAAATCTGACTTAATTGGAGTTCATTCAGTAAGCGAACTACTGTGGAAGTAACAAGAACATTGCATTAGCAATTCCCCCCCAAACACTAAAGCTGCAGAATAAGGTACAAAAGATTTTTTTCCTCTAAATTTAGAAAGATTTTTTTCAAAAATAATTCTACTGATCAGACATGAGAAGCAAAAAGAGATACTAAGACCGACATTACGTTGAGCAGTTTCTTCCCTTTATTGTACAACCCAAGTGACCATTAAAAGTTATGGGTTTTTTGCCATCAAGGAAACTAAAAATAAGTATCTTAAATGAACTTTTCATTCTATTTAATTGGTCAATTTTCTCAGTATAGGTTAAAATAAACCTTTTCTGCTGGAAACTAACACATAGTACTCAGAAAGCCACCGCTTGCTCTATTTTATGTCGCAAATGATATCCCCATCTTCCGAGAGTATCATTAAAATACAGCATTAATAATTTTTCTGTCTTTGTGCACTGGAGAATCAAACTATTTTATGATTTCAATGAAGAAAATATAAAAGTATGGTGAAAAATAAGCTGTCCACACATAATGGTACATATCAGCCATCTCCAACAGATCAAAAGTAGAGAAACATTCATTTCCATGAGCGAGTATAACAAAACAATCAATAGCTGCTTATTAGAGAGAGGTCTAAAAGTAAACAGCAAGAAGTAAAGATCAGGCGATCTACAAAGTCACAACTGTTTCTACAGACACAGGAGAAAGTCGAGCCTCCTTTCAACATCAGGCAATTTTGGATTCAAAACCTTTGCAGCTACTTCTTTTACCATAAGGACTCAAATACTTTGTATTTTCTTTGTAAGTACCACTTTGCAAACAAATAATAGAGAAATTTGAGGACAAGCACTACATAGACATACACTAAATATTTCCTTCCATGGCTTCAGCAGTTAACATTGAAGTTGGATCAATACCAGACACAGGTTTCCAAATTTTATGGAAAGTAGGATTAAGCAGGACTTAAAACTGGATATAAACGTATCCGTAGTAATAAACAAGACAGTGACCTGTATTTTCTTCTCACTAAAGATTTCACTTAAAGTATCGATAAACAAAAAAATATAAAAACACAAACTTACGAGAGAGAGAATGTGTGCCTTTGGGTAAGTACTCAAACAGCAGAGAACTATCCTCTCCCAGCATGTCGGCTTTCAGGGACAGCAAACTGTTCTTACTCATGAGAGCCGCGCGCAGGTTGGCGACGGTGGCAGCCTGGAGCGCATCCTCCTTCTCCGGAGTCAGGGGCTGAGAGATGTAGCTGGCTTCCCCGCCGATGAGGGCTTCGTCGACGTTCGCGTAGGGGTCCGATCGCTCCACTCTGCTGTCAGAGCTGCTGGGCTCTGTCACTGTCACATCAGCACCTGCGTGACGAAAGATGCCGTCAGAGACGCAAACAAATTCCTGAGAGGAGGCACGCTGGCCACGCGTGCCTGTCTAACCACGGGTCCAAATAACTGAGAACCAGGCACTTATCACCACCCATTTGAACCTTATTGTCACTTTTCACGTGAGTGTTGTTTCTCACCCCCCTTCTGCCAAAAGTCCGAGGATGAACTTGGCCGTTCAGAGGCTCGATGGAAAGCGCACCCACCCCACAGCTGGGGTTTCTCTTCTTCCAGCCCACCTGCACCCTTCACTTCTGCCCCATCCACGGGTCTTAACTCCAGTACCACGCACTAGGAAGGCAGGGCAGAGGGAGAGAGGTCTGGACAACCTCCCCCATAACCAGTAGCTGGAGAAAACTCTGTTTATTTATTTATTTAAAACTAAGATTTCAGGATAGTCTGCTACTACTGAAATTACGTTCAAATGTTTAAGTTTAGTTTTTTCCATAATTTTACTCCGGTAGTCCAAATTTTCATTCTTTCATTTTTTCCCCATGACAAAGGTTTTGCAAAATCCAGTAATAAACAGCCTATAATAGTGGACTGCCAATTAGTATAAATCCTTTGGGGTCACTTATCTGAAAACCACACAGTAAGCCGTGGTTCCCAGCATATATCACAGGTTAGATATTATAGAGAAGTGATACAATTAGTTAAAAGCCCCCGCCTGCAGATTAGCCACTTTGCAACAGGTAGCTACAAAGAAGCTATACAAAAATGTAGTGGACTACATCAACTAGTGAACCCAAACAAAAATGAAAAAGCTGTGATAAGGTTAATTCCTCCCTGCAAAAACACTGTTTATTTTTGTATTTTTGGGGAGCTCTAGTTAAAGATTCTCTCGTTTAAACTTCGACTCTCTTATAGTCTTAAATAATGTATGTATTTTTACATAAAGTAAAGTGACTCTTATACTCCTCTCTATTCTTCACACGAAACAAAAAAAATAATCTACAAAAAGGGCAGTTACCCCATTTATAAAGTGTGCAAAACAAATTGCAATTACCTACTCCAGAATCTGCAGCAGCAGAACACTGCTGACACGCTCAAAACCCAGTCGAGTACCTGGCAAACAGGGCTGTTCCCAACAAACATTTGTACTATCAAGATGTAGAGGGAAAAAATGCAAATCCAAAAAGGCGGCATTGGTAATGAGTGATCAGATGGAAAAAAAAGCTGTTTTGCAGATCTTAAACGTTTTATTGCCTCCTTGTTCAAAATACGTTTAAATCTACTTAACGCAAGAGGCAACTATTACTGTTCAAAATCGTGGTACGACATGTACGAAATGAACACTCAGCTGCTCTGACAAATTCATCTTGCACTTCTCAGGGCAAGGAATTCAGGCGTTGTCCATACACACCACCACGATAAACTTACTCCTGTACAGAAGGTTTCCCAGCAGCAGAGCTTACGAGGAGGGAAGAGGAAGAGTGTGGCACACTGGCACTTGGTTGTAGCAATCAACAACTTCAAACCAGGGCAAGACATCAATCTGCACAGCCTTATTAAAAAATGCTAATGAGGACACTGGTACAGTGCCTACCTCCTGTAACCTGGAAAACGGCTAAAGGAAGATCGTTATTTTTATCTCCATTTTACAGGTGGTAACTGCCAGAGAAAGACGTAGTGACTTGCTCAAGGTGTCCAGCCGATGGAGCCAGGATCAGACAGTGAATTTTCCACTCCCAGCCCAGGGCACATCAGGTTCCTTAACGCGTTCATATTTACTTTACCAAGCTGTGCTGTACTGCCAGTACCTCTTGCTGTTAACTTTTTCCACTTCCTTTAAAAAACAAAAAGCCTCAAAGCAAACAATAAGGAAAAAACAATCACTAACAGAGCACTCCTACACCCCGGAGATGTAAGGAATACCCAAGGCTGGGGGCTACAAACACAGTAGCAGCAACTACGTGAAGTATCAGAGGTGCTCTCTCTTTAAATCAAACCATTTTCCCTCCTCCATCTGTGTTTTGCTTGCATAATCTCCTATTATCAGTTTTATTAAAGCAGAAGAATTCAACTGCTTTGAATTTTTACATATTTTGTCATCCCTCTGTTACTGAGTGAGCAGTTAACAGGTATATACATTTTTCTAGATGATAATGAAGTTTGTTTTGAAAACAAAGATTTCCACGTGAAAGGAAGTTACAAGAGTTTAAAAAACAGCAGTTGTTAGAAAAGGTGGCAAAGAAAGTAAATTCCAGCCCATTAAACTGGTGATGCTTTATCAAATCAAAGCAGTGGTAATACTGCTATTCCTCTGCTCCTCACCACCTACACGGCAAATCACAGCAAATAACTTAGGCCAGAAAGGGTGTCTGTCAACAGAACGGTGTTGCCGAAGAACTGGGCAGGCAGTAAATCACCTTGCGTTTTCTCCCATCCTTTTTCATAGCCAATTACAGATGCTGATTGACAGTTGCCAGAATCTGCTGCTGCCTGCTGCACATAAACACTAATTGCTAAAACACACACAGATTAATTGTAACCACAACAAGACATTAAATGTTCCTCAAAAGCCAAGATTAGAGACAGGCAGTGAAATAGAGGCTTTAGAGCTTCCAGTATTTATAGCTGATGTAACCTAATCAAATACACATTAAGGCAAAATAAATATCCACTTAGTCACATAAGTACTAAAATATTCTCAGTACACCAAAACCCAAAAATGCATGAAGTTCCTCTTCACCGCGCCTCCAAAACCACTTCTCTCTTTTCTCTAGAATACAGCTTCTTTTAACAAGATTTAGCCAAAGAATTACATGAATCAAAAGTATCCGTCACTGCCCAGTAATCTAAACTGTTTACTACAGTGCTTCAACAGGACGTAAACCAAGCTTTAGTAAATGAGCTTCTATTTTGCAATTATTCAAGGCAACGGGTCACGTGGCAGCCCGAGAGCTCCATCCAACTCCTCCACATCTCATTTTTCACACCGCTGAGACGGTCCCTGCGACGGCACGGATTCCAGGCACCGCTCGCAGGAAATCCCGACTGGGGCAGCGAGCTAAACATGGGATTAACGCTGCTCTAAAAAACTGAGCTCATTAGTCTCTTTAGCAAATAATTATTTTGCACTTATTCTATTACACCAGCCTGCTTTCCAAAACACAGAAGCTTTAGTAGTTTGTTGACTTGGATGTATTTTTTTTGTTATTATTTTTGTTTCAAATAAAACACAGGGAATATTTTCGCAGTTTTGGCAACAGTATTTCCATGCATCCCTGAAACTCCAAAAGCAACATTTAACTGGTAAAGTCCTTATTTACACATGAAAGCCTGAAGTAAAAGGAATATAAAGAAGCCCAATTACAAGCACCTTCTCCCAGACATCACACATCCCAGCTGAGCGTGGCACGACAAAACACACTTCATTCCCAACCACACCGACCAGGCAGGCTTTAACACATCTACGAACAGGAGTAACGCTCACGCCGGTGTAACACAAGCAGCACAACATCCCAAGCGCGCACAGGGTGGCTGCTGCGCGGAGATTTGTACCTGGGCAAAACAAACCTGAGCTGTATGCTTGCTCTGCAGGGAAGTGCAGCCACAGGAAACTCGCTTGCTTTGCTACGCTATGCAAAGCCCAAATCCAGATCAGAAATGCCATTTATCAGCAGCCATACCACTACTACCATAAAAAAAGCAAACGACAAAACACAGAAAAAGATTCTACCTCAAAGTCTATAAACTGATCTCTTGTCACAAACCCAGGTATGAGAAAACCAAAGCAAAAGGCAGGGACCTGTCAACTACAGTGTATCAGCATCAAGGTCATCATCCGTGAGAAATTCAGTGTTAAACATATTTTTAGCACCCCCCCCCTTTTTTTTTTTTTAAATGAAGTTGTACTAGTCAAAAAAAAAAACAAAAAACCAACAAAACTGCAGACCTCTGCCAGCCCCTTGGGAAGGGCTGTGGCAGAAATAAAGGTGATGCAACTTACTAAAAGTATCCTAATGAAATGTTAATGTGATAAATTGTTTTCCAAGCTCTAGGAGAAAATTGACAGTAAAAAGCATTAAACCAAGTCAAACAACTGAGAAAATACACAAGCCATCTCAGAAAGAGCAAGGAAAAGCGTCTCCATTTTAAAGAATCGATTTGAGTACCTTAATTAATTAATACAGGAAACAAATTTTTTCTTGTATTTCTTCTCCCTCTTTCAGTCATTTTGCCTCATTACAGCTTAAACTCAGCTGTTACCAAACTACCTCCTCAGTGTCTGCTTCTCTCACACCACTTATTTCTTGTTTGTATTGTGTTTTTACCTTCTCAGTAAACCCCCAGTTGTGTTTTCGGTTGTTTCCCAGACTCCCAATGCTATTATTCTCTTTCATAATTTGTTTTTTTTAAATAATTTTTTCCTCTTTCAACTTTTATTCCTGTTCTCTTATGTACATAGTTGAACATCATCTAGAAATCTGTAGCTGGAGGACTAAACCCACGAGAAGAGAGAAAGGCATGAATAAAAGCCATACAAGATTACATCTGCTGCTGGAAAATTCAAAGCAGAAACAAACTCTTCCCCAAGAACCAAAGGCAACGTTTTGCCAGGTCGCTATTCCTCAATATTGCTCTTTTCATTACAGTCTCAAAGTAAGAAGAGATCCAAGAAGTCTGTCATCTTCTCTTCAAAGTCCCTTTCTGTCTGGCAGAAATACAAAGCAGTGATGTTTCTCCCCCAATCTTCCCCGTTTCCAGGATGATGAGGTCGCGTGACACGCATCGTCAAGCGACTGCCTACCTAATCAACGTGACCCCGCCGACTTCCCCCGTCAGCCAGCGAAGGCAGCAGTCCTTGAAAGGAGCGCAACCGTGTTTAGCTTTTCATTTACAGCCAAAGCTTTAAGCCAGTTTCTGTAAGTTTTCTCTCTCACCCTGGCAGATTTCAGGAAGCTTTTAGGAGCCTTTCCAACCTCGCCTCAACCCCTCTCAAATTTAGTGCTTCTTCACGCAGCACGAGCCATTCCTCCAAGCCCACCTTTCCGAACGGGAGGCTATCGCTGCTCAGCACCTGGAGTAAACTCGGTACAAGCCCCCACAGCCTCCAGAGACAACGGCAATTCAAGCCACCTCCTACGGCAAAAGGCGTCCTTGCCCCTTGGGCACAGCTCACCCCATCGCACAGCTCCAGCACCTGTTTCGGCAGGGAGGTGCTTCAGCAGAACGAACGCCGTTGTCCTGCCGGTTTCACCAGCATCCTTTCGGCCCAACATCAGTAACACCGTCAACTAAACCCAGCCAAAGTCTCCGGCTGTCTGCATTTTGTGGACACTTGCCAAAGCTAGGGGTGATAGCAAGATCCCACAACTATCTGGAGCTAATTAAAGAAACACTGGATAATCTTATATCCTACTCTTATTTATAAAGCACACTTGACAGTCATAAACAGTGGAATCCCCAGCTAAGTCCATCAAATACTTTCCCTCCTATAGGCAAACACGAGGCAGGGCTGGCAAGTCATACTGCTAATTTTCTTTTTAACACATGTAAGAATAAAGCATGTAAAAACCCACCACAAAGTTTATAGGTGGAGAGAATATTCTCTCTTTACATAAATTAGGGTGGAAGGGTGAAGGGAAGGAAAGACAAACTTTCAGGTACATGAGTCCTGCTGTCAGAAACAGAAAGGCAAGCATCAGGGAAAGTGCTGCTGAAGATAACAGCAACTGATGTCACATCTTAAGAGGTGTCACCAACAGACAGCGAGTGCGTGGCCGTCCTGATTTGTGACAGCATTACTGCTGTATTACCTGGATCCATTTTTAAGAATTGTAGAATAAACTAGGTTGAAAGTGACTTCAGGGCTACTTTTAGAGCCAGATCCCATTGCTCAGGGGCTTGTACAGCCAAGTTCTGAATATCTGCAGGGAGAGAGAGACCACAACTTGCCAGGCTCTTCCTCCATCATTTGACCACTCTGTGAGGAATTGCCTCCTATTACCCCACGAGAATCTCCCTTCCTGTAACTTGTGTCCATTACCTCTCATCCTTTCTCCATACACATCTGAGAAGGGTCTGGCTCTGGACAATCCATCCACCCCCCGTCTCTTCTTCAAGGTTAAACCAAGCTGTCTCAGCCTCCCCTCGTACACAACATCTTAATAGCCTCGGCTGGGCTTGCCCAACCTTGTCAAAGTCTTTCTTGTCCTGGAGATCCCCAAACTGGATCTTGTACTCCAAACGTGGTCTCACTTCCCTTGGCATGCTAGGTACGCTCTTCGTAAGGCAACTGAGCACGCAGCCAGCCTTCCCTGCTGCAAGGGCACGCAGACCCCTCTTCAGCTCGTTACTCACCAGAACACATTTTCTGCAAAGCTGCTTTCTCACTCCTTGGCTGCCAACTCATACTGGTCCATGGGGTTATTCTGTCCCACACACAGGACTTCACATTTGTCTTTGTTGAATTCATGCTGTGCCTGGCACCGCTGCCTTCCAGCAAATCATTCCTCCCAGTCTGGTGTCATCCAACAACTTGCTGAGGGTTTGCTCCATCCCACCACCCAAGTTGTTAATGAACAAATTAAACAGCATCGGCCCTGGACGCTACCCGTGATGGATGCAGGCATCACGCTTTCTGGGGTAGTTGTTGAGGATCTCCTGCACACAGCTGGGTAATTTTTAGTGTGGTGGCAAATGTAATTCTTTTTTTGTTTACAACATGATAAGCAGAAAGGGCAGAGGGGGGCGAGGGAAGAGGTCCCCACATCAGCAACTTCTCCCACCCCAAATGCTCATTCCTACATCCTCCCCTGCTACTCCCTCAGTTGTGCCAAGACTACATGTATAGTTGTGAGGTGAACTTGACACAGGAACCAAAATGTTAAAAATAAAACTGGTTTATTAAAAAAAGTTATTTTTAAACCCAGATCAGTTCCCCAATCCGGTTCACTACATGGTTGCACAGACATTTTCACCGGAACAACTGCAGGAGAGTGTGGGGGTGCAATTAAGTACCAAGGGAAAGTGGGAGCCACTTAAACTCAGCTCTTCTTTCAAGGACACTGCCAAATTACAACCTGAGCCGAACTCTTCTGGAAAAAACTTAGGTGAAATCAAAGACTTAATTTTCTGAGGTTCTTCTACCTATTTGTGTCAAGTATCTATACAGATCTGCCTGACAGATTTAATCTAAAATTTCAGGGATGATGTTTCTTGTATAAGTTTAGGAAGATTTGGCTTGATCTCCTTCTGTGCAAAAGACATAATTAATTTTTAAACTCACAGGAAAAAAAAAGAAGCTTTCATTTCCTAGTGTTTTTTCTTGGGAATTAAAAGAAAAAAAAGGAGCACAATCTTTTACCAACTGCTAAAAATATCTTTGAAGCTTGTATTTCAGATACCCCCTCCTTTCTAACAGAAATCCTTCAGAAGTGTTTCACAAGTTACTATTGGTTAAGCAAAACCCAGCATTCTCACATACTGTAATATTTACATAGAGAAGTGATGCCATGAGGATATTGGTTTTGATTAGCACTAACTTACAGACATAATAGTATACATGTGGATATAACAAATGTGCACAGCCTTCAAAATAAGCTCCAATTTCATAACTCAGGAAACTATCAGGCAAACTTAAGATATTTAACCACAACATATATGATCATTGAAAACTGCCTTTATGTTAAAGACTGTAAGATACCTTAAGTGAATCCTTATGGAGCCAATTCTTCCAGGTTTGAATCCTACTACAGATTCTCGACTGTGATTCAAAGCAGAGTGACCTGGGACACTGTCCTGCACTGTCGGGTTTCGAGTGGCTGAGAAACACCATCCTGCATAAAGCTGCAGATTTCCAATGCTGTTACTGTTTCTGGCTCAGGGGGAGTCCATGCCAACTGAAAGGCAGCATTCATCAAGCCTACAGCCATAGGGTATTCACCATATATGTATTACCAACAGAAGCGTTCTCCTCAATACCTCTAGGATAGTATTTCTAAAATAAAACAGGCTTGTTCTACACAAATATGACCTGGTTTTCTACCGATATTTCTGCAGTGATATTCTAAAAGCACAAGTACATCTCCATCTTTGTTTTCCTCAAAACAGTAACCAGTGTACAAATATCAACTGGAAAATTGGAAAATTCCCCCCACTGCTCCAGGTATTGGGGGGGGGGAAATAAATTTTTATCTCTTTCCTGTGGTATTTGTTTTTCTAACATTGAATCAAATTTTGCAGATATTTTTCTGTGGGCTGTGTCAGCAAAAGGAGCTCCTGGCCTGAAACCCAGCTGCTTGCTGCTGCTCTCCCACCGCCTGTCAGCGACCTCGACTCAACTGTTTGTAGGGCCACAAAGTAAACCTGGTCAATGAACCGATCTTCCCCAAAACATGATACAACAAAACGCCCAAATCCTCAGAAGAGCTGGATGAGTTAATTATTTTCGAAACTATTGTAAAACGGAATAGTAAAGTGGTCCTTGCAGAAGCAGGAATGACTGCGCAGTGCAGAAATACCTTAAGCTACACTCTTGTTTCCCAAAAATATGCAGACTATCACTTTAAAAATATTAAGGTTGACTGTAAGCTTAACCTCTTTTTCTAAGTCTCATAACTCACACAGTAAAAGGACTGATACTATTCTCTGCTGCTCCTCAGTACAGAGACAGTCTCTTGCTGCACATTTGCACATGAATAGACACAAACATGAAGGGATAGAAATATAACACTCAAGTATCACATTAAATATGAACACTAGTACTCATGGTATGACAAGATGCTGAGTTATAACCTTTGAAAATCCTCGAGAACAAGTATTTACCTTTTGAAACAACTGCCTGTAAGAAATGTAAAAAGCAAACAAACAAAAAAAATCTGAGACCAATACAGCAAAGTTAGGTTTTGGGTTTGATTCCTAGACACTGCATCTAAAGAATGAATTCCCACTACGTTTTAATGCAAAAGCAACACTTCCAATAGGAAAGTGAAAGTCCTAAACAGTGATGGTTACAAAGTAGGATTAGAATTTTTTTATGTTAAAATTCTAAAACCTTCTTGATTTCTCACTTGTAATTTTAGTAAAGGAAAAAAAAAAAGGGTAAAAAAAATTTTTGGAACAGTTGAGATCTCTGTAAAGATGAGCCTAGTGTAACCTTGGCACAAGGAGCAAATAAAATAGTGAGAAGGACACTCAAGAGAGGGGAAGTGCCTCTGATCTCTGGAGTTAAAGCAGATTAACAGAATCAGGGCTGTTACGGTAGGGAGGAGGAAGAGGAGGAGGAGGAGGAGGGCTTTGGAGCCTGGGGAAAATGGAATGTAGGGTGGGGAAAGGAAACAGACACTGAGCTTTGAGCTAAAGCTGGTTTAGGGCGGAACCATTTTAAAGCCAGGGTGTAGCCAGCGAGTAAGTGTTGAGGTTTAAAGCAATGATTTTCGTTTCCAGACTTGAAAATAACCTGACCTAACCTTTTAATAACAGAAACTCAAAAGAGCTACTCCTGCAAAGATTGCATCCTAATAATTTTATTAGCCTGTAACTGTGGTGATACGGAGAACCTGAATTATTCACCGAGCGCTCTCTGCAATGTCTCTGCAAAACTCAGCATATGGACACAGAGGTCAGGGTGTTGTGTTTCGGGTTTTTTGTTTGCTTGGTTTTGCATTTTGTGGCAACTAGCAGCTACCTCCATGCAGTAAACTTCATGCACACGAAGAGAGCACCAAAGACGGTCTAGAAACCTGGGCAGCTCCATAAGCCAGAGGAATGCAGAACAAGGGCTAAGCTGATTTCGGAGCTAAGAAAGAATTCTGGGGGTGGCATTAGAGCACAAATCTGTAACCCCTCCAGGTCTGGCTGAGAAAGTAAGTCTGGCATTGCTGACTACCACTGCTTAAGGCATTGAAATATCTCCCCAACAAAAACATCATGAAAATGCCCTCAATTGTAGCCAAGAAAATTCTAATACCTTGCACCATAACAACAACTTCATGAA
This sequence comes from Pelecanoides urinatrix, assembly GCA_013400755.1. Taxonomy (NCBI): domain Eukaryota; kingdom Metazoa; phylum Chordata; class Aves; order Procellariiformes; family Procellariidae; genus Pelecanoides; species Pelecanoides urinatrix. The sequence continues at coordinate 106,644 of VZTQ01009535.1, read as the reverse complement.
AAGCAGGTGGAAAAATGCAGTAATTAATCTTCCAAGTGGCAGGCGATTTGTAATTTACTATTACCTACCCTCAAAAATTCTCCAACACCCTTCCAATAAGCTGAACGTTTTGACCCAAAGCATCTATATCCTCCTTAAAAAGTGATCTTTCCAAAACTGAGTGTAAAAGAATGATCTAAGTAATGAACCAACAGTAGGAAATTATAAGAATTTGAGCCCATGTTGTTTTAGGACATCAGATATTAATCTGACAGCTGGAAGTTTAACCAGCCTAGTTTTCATTCATGGCTGTAACAAATAGTCAAACACCTGCCTTAAGTTTTTACATTTCAACCAGAACTCAGACCACGGCAGATGGATTGGAGACTCCACCTCTTCAAAGCAAAATCCATTTAAAGGAAGCGTAAATGACTCTATTCTGTCCCAGTGATTCTTTCCCCTGCCACGCTACGCGGATCATTTCAACACTGCACGCTTTCAATCTACCTACTAAGACTTCCCTTAGCATCTCTTTCAATACATTTGTTTTCATCCCATAAAAATCAACAATTTACCAATATATCTTTATTTTAGATAAGATGAACAGCGAATAGCAAGTATACGATACCACATCTCACAAAAAAATATGCTTTTTGTACACTTTTTGAGGAGCAAGGACAGAAGTTTTGTAAAGGTGAGAGTAGACGGCTCCATCGGCCACTAACGGGAGAGGGGCAGGGCAGAACAGCACGGGGAGCACTAGCATTCACCCTGCCGCTGCATTTCAAGCTGGAGCAAGAGGGTTTTAATATTGGGCTGCAGAAGTTAAAAAGAAGAGTGAAGAATGACTGTACAGGAGAGAATTAGTCTCAGTAAGCTTCATCCATCTCTAGCTGGGAATAGCTGGGTAGAAAAGCCTAAAAATCGATTAATTCATTGTGCCTTAATGCTCAACAGGTATTCCTGGTACAGACACGTTCTGGTTTAACCTTGCTCCCTCACCTCTTCAGTCTGTCTCGGATACCACCTTTACTACACCAAATTCAGGCTCTTTGTTCTCAGAACTCATTTTCAGTTCTCTTTTTCTATTATCCCTTTTCCTATTCCTTACACTCTTCACTCCTATACCACACCACCCCCCTTCGCTTTCCCTATCTCTATTCCGTGTTGGTATAATCCTTCACACCACCAATTCCAAAGCCCCATTCTTTCTGAACTCGTTCACACTGCATTTTCTTTATTTCTTCATTAATATTAACCTTTAGTGCTAGCCTGCAGATGATCTTTTTTTCTTCTCTTCTAAACATCAGCTCTTCAGGACAGGTAAATTGATTATTTATAAAGCATCATGTAAAGCCAGAAATATTATACAGGTTTTGCAGAACAAAAATCTTAGGGAGTTCCCTAAACACCTGAATCCTGAATACAAACACCATGCTCAGTTTTTTCCTCTTCTCATTATACAAGACATCTATTCCACTACTTGGACTAATATGCTTGCCACATATCATAACAGAAACAATGGAATTTTCACTGTTTTTTTTTTAAATAATAATAACTTTTTCAGAAGTCAAGGAAAGATTTGAAGATTTGCATTGAAAAGGTGAAGAAGTTATAGGAAGCCCAGTAGCTTGCTGAGAAAAAGTCTTTTTTTGCAAGCATAAAATAATCCTGTAATAAGACAATCTACACATCCACCTACCTGTGCTCAGACAAGTCGAGAGACCTCACCTGCACAAAACGAGCTGAGAATTCATCTAGACAGAGCTTTTCCTTGCCTCCCTCCGAAGCTTTCTGAAATGTAAGCTCACTATATATGATCCAACTGTTAAGCATCTGTGCTCGCCAACAACTCCTGTAATCATAATTTGCTCTCTAGAAACCAAGACGGAAAAAGGGATAGGAAAAGGCTTACGCCACCAGCTGTCTCCAGTCTTCTCGGAGAGCCAGTAGCACAACTCCCTGCAGCAGGCACTGAAATCACATTGTGTCACTAGAAAATGATGAACTTGAACGTCTCCTCACCATGAGGGAGGAAACTTGTGCAAAATTAAAGATTTTGATGGGAAAATATTAAAGGAACTTGGAACTCTGCAAAGACAGAAGGATACAGTGAAGTCCTGTCCATCCTTCCCGTGAAGGTCACTACTCTGGGCTTACTTAAGTCCTGAAGCTCTTCTTACAGAATACAACAATTTCACTACATGTAACCAAAGTAAAGCAAAAAGTTCCCAAACTGCAGCGTCTTTAAAAATGACTGTTCCGTTTTGAAAATAATTAGCTTCATTTCACAGTCAGTTGGCACACAAAAACTCACTTGCAGCTTTAGGGTGCAAACACTCAGAAGATGTGTGGGAGTATTTCCTTAGAAATAAATTCCTAAAGCATAACTACTATATTTGAACTAACACATTAATAGAACCATCAATAAATTCTTCTGAAGACACCCCCCCAAGTGACAGAGTTTTCCATTATATGAAGAGGCAAAACCAGCAATGTTTTGCTAGCTTAACAGCTCTTCTAGTGAAGATAACTGTCCTTTTTGGCGAGAACATTTTAAATACCACCCGATCCTGGAGTACAGGCACTTGTGACATGAAATCCTGTAAAAACTTTATCCAGCAATGTTAAAGAAACAGCAACCTAAGGAAAATGAAGATGCTCAAGACACAAGACTACTTCTGAATTTCATAAGCATCTTTGATATTAAGACTAACAAATAGCAATATGTTTCTTTAGAAAACCTACAAAGTTCAAGAGAAAAGGTTAAAATAAAAGGCAGACCTGTTATTTCGGCAAGTGAAGGAAATTCTTCTTGGCTCAGTTATAAAGAAAGTTATTATTTATAAAAGCCCATCCTTCAGTTTACTTTGGAGAACTGCTGCTCCAAGTTAATGTAGCTTGGTGAGGAAAACATATATGAATGTTTCATACAAGGAATGACAGAGAGACATCCTGAGCAACCCAAACAGGATAAGAAAGAAAAAACCTGATGTGTTTTATGCTAAACACAGAATCCAAATTAATAAATTGAAACCAGCATGAAAAGAAGGTCCTCATCAAGCTTTATGCTTGACTGATACCACCCTGTAGAAACTGAGAGTTTAATCACATCCTCAATCTAGCATTTCGACTTAGTTTGGATTCTTTTGCAAATCTTATTTGATCATTCTTTCTTGGAGGAAGAAGATATACTCTTCATAGCAGTCATTAAGAATCTCGGTGATTTGCATGATGTTAGATTACCATTAAAAAGATTATTCCAGACACTCCTTTTTATTTTAATCTGTAGTGTGATCAAATTCAAAGACTCTCAAGCAGCACCCCACCAGCATCTGGAAACAAATCAACTGATTTGGAAGGAATTTTCTTATTCTTTCAATTAAAAAAATCTGTGTCTTTTTGAGGCCCCATTGCATCATATTTAAGTACAGTCTGCTGTATTTGGGACACTTTAGTACACTCTGCCTGTATTGATAAGAACATGTTTCTCACTGAAAGAAGCACCACTACGAAGTAGTGATGAGCTGCTGGTTGCTTCAAAAGCAAAGTTTCAGTGACTGCAATGAGTTTCTTTGCAATACAACATAAATTAAGTAATCCTGTACAACACAGGAGTAGGGGAGTATTTTTAATCTGTGAAGTATACTGCCTCAAATAATCACTGAATTAAAAGGGTGATGCAATGGTTACTTGCAAGATCCACCTTCCAAAACACTGCTGGCTTGTTGCTGAAACGCAATGCTGCTTGCCAGAAAGACCAAATGAGTATCTTGCACAATTTCAGGAGGAAGACACTAACACTGAACTTTTAAGATGGACTCTCCTAAATCAGCTGGTGCATTGCCAGAAGGTCTGTGTTAGTCCTCCAGTATAGAGGCATTTGCAAATGGTACCCAAATTATCCCACAATGAGGGCTTTCAGACTTAACAAGCAGCATCTTAACTAACTGAATAGATCAGAAAAGTCAATGAGCCTCAAAGAACAAAGAGTTCTAGGTAATTTTTTTTTTTCCTCTTAGCTATTTATGAAAGAACATTCAACACCCATTTCCTCGGCAAAAGAGTACCTTTTAATCTTAGTTCTGAACAATACAGATAGGGAAACTTCTAAATAAATGAGGTAAAGAAAGAGCCCTAGACTATGAAGTCTGTTTTAAAGAACGAAGCCTGACACTACTAAATCAAAGACAACTTCAAGCTGAAATTTAAACACATCCCAAACTCATTACACAGTGCAGACACCTGCCATTATCCATTTTCACACAAGAGAATAAATTTTTCTTCATGCATAGGAGCTAAGTTTGCCACACCTCTAGACTATTTCTGAATTCTAGCAGGAAAGTGAAGAACCTGGGGTACCAATAACCAACCTAAGCAGAACCCTGTAGCTTGGCAACTTGGGAGATGGAGCAGTTCGCAAGAGGGTTGCTTCCACCTGCTGGAGATGGGAAATATTAATGTGAGACCAAAAGACCCTACTGCTTGTAGGGACCAAGACAGTGGTGGTGCGGGGTAGCGGGGATGCTTTCACTTCACGCTGAAAAGAAGCAATCTCAGCCAAGTGACTAACTCAGAATTTGCCCAAACCATACATCTACACACACAAGCACACAAGAGACTTGCTGCTGACAAGATGCCCAAGTGTTAACTGAAACGGAACATGCACAGATCTCAAATGCTCTGAAATCATACCAAAAAAATCCCCCCAAAGACAAAATTTGACCTCAAATGCATGCAGGGCTCCTCCTGCGTGCTTCCCCATAGCATGCAGAGACGCACCCATCCCACGAGCTCAGGCCCCACAGGGCAGAGAAAATGCCCCTTTCCTGCAGGGCAGAAAGGAGTTGTTCATCTCTGCCCACCTCTCCAGATGGCCAACACGGGGAAACCACGAGCGGCTCAGTCTCCAAACATTCCCTTGCTCAGCAGGGTTACTTTTACTCGGCACACACTGCTCTCAGAGCAGCAGCCAGACCGGCTGGCCACTGCCAACATACGTAGCCCCTGTGCCTGTTCGGTTCTGGCATTCCTCTCATTTTGAACAGTTTTTCCTTTAGCTTCACCAGCACCATACCAGTGGAATATTGAAACTATTCCCCCAACCACCACTACCACTCTGCTTCCCCTTCCCCATCGTTAGAAACACCTCTTTCATTGGAAACCGCATTTAGGACAAGACTTGTAACAAATAATTTGATTGTGCCTGCTGATGTGCTGTCGCAGCACTGCGCTGAGTCAACACCCGAAGCCATCTTCTTCTCATCTGCGAACAGTTATAACAAAAAAGGCCACTTCTATTTAATTCCTTAACAATTAGGAATTAAGTAATCTAGACATCATTCACCTTCCAGTAATACAATCTCTTATATTTTGCACTATGTTCAGTAATTTAAAGACATTCAATCTATAACCAGTTTGCTAAGACGACCAGAGTTGCAGTTCTATTTCTGCAGTCACTCCAACATGTTTGGTTTGCTTCATATACCTGTCCAAACCCCGTACACCTCATAGACAGTACAAGTGATTGAGTTGTTTTTATGGGATACTATGAAAGTGAAAAATATTTTGCATGTGAATAGCATGCCGGGCAATCCACACTGAGTCTTCATTCAAAACAAGCCTAAAATACATGCATTATAAAAACAGGATTCGTCATAAATCACTGTTATCTTAAGTTATCTCACATTTTTCTTCTAACTGATGTCGTTTAGATTTTATCATCAGCCAATTAGAATAATTACATGCAAGCTTGCTGCAGCAGATAACTGTAAAACATAGTAAATCTAAAGACATTTCTAGAGAGTTACCCGTTCAATGAAAACCACATTTAAACTTCAGCATGTAAGCAACTTAAACATCCTTCTTCAGCCCATAAAGACTCTTCAGACTTTCAGTGCTATTTATATTGCTTTTTTCATCTGAATTTGGCAACATAAGGGTATATAATCTCACACACCCTTCTCCTGGCCGACTTGGATTCTGGTATGCAATGAAACACAGGCTAACTCACAGGACAAAGAAAGTTCTTCAAGTCAGCTTGAGGGAGTTTAACTCCCTTAAAGTCCCTAGGAAAAAAAACCACCCAAACCCCTCCATCAATAGCATTCCTGGATCTATTAATTGCCAGTGCTTAATGAATCAAATAGGACAGTTATCTTGAGACAGAAAAATAACTCCTGAAGATTCAAAAGAAGTCAAGAAAATATTTTTCTCCCTGGCTATACACTTTAAAAGCAGCCACTCATTTCAGACCACGAGTAGTCACATATCAAAACACAGTTTAAGCCCTAGTAGTACCTCAAAAAACCACATTATTCTTAAGAGTTACCAAAAACTTCTATTGCCATTACCAGCAACAAGCTATGGTGGTTTTCTTACACATGAGAAAGTGACACCTGAATATCAGGAAGTATTGAAGATAGTATTGTTAAGACTAAATTAGACACCTGTGTGTGGTGTAATTACATCATCAATATACTGCGCAAGAAAAATTCTTCAACCTTGACATCAGTTTGCACACCTGCTAAAATAAATTCTAACCTTTTCTCTCATTAATTCCAACAATTACAATGATGTTTTGGGGGTGAGTTAGGCCACTCTATGTTCAAGGCCAAAACAAAACTCCCAACTTCTTCCACAGGAGAACCAGCCTGCATTGCTGTGACACTGAGGACCAGCGCTTGGTTCTTTTGAATCGTCAGCAACACAAGTTTCTACATTTTTCAGTTTCTGGCAAGCTAATATATTTCAGAGGCTGATAAGATCATACTGTAAACAGATCTAATTAACATTTCTAATTTCAACCACAAAAATCGGAAGAATGACTTACTTGGGTCTCGACTGCTGTATGGCCATCCTGAGGCAGGTAAAAAAGATGGCATTGGAGAACTTGCCCTGCTGTCATCCTCCACTTGCTGCGTAATATGCCGCACAGTTTCTTTATTTTTTCGGTTCTTCCTGCGTCCAGTGGGTTGCCAGCCATCCCCTACTCCTTGTTCTGAGAACGCATTCTGTATTGCACTATCCTTGGCAGAATGTAGTTCACTCCCTCCATAATGTGATGGTGAAACCTGTTCCTCTTTGATACGTAAAGACCCATAGCCCATGTCACTAGACCAAAGAGACTGGGATGAAACATCTTCGTGGCTGTCTGTTTTTGGTTCTTGATCCTCTTTTCCGTAACTACTCCCTCCTTCGTGGCAGCTGGCAATAGCTGAATCTCCAGAAGAGTTTGCTGGACTTGTTCGCCGAGCTAACCAGGGAGATATACTCCTGCCAGCCACAACTGCTGAAATTAAAGCATCCGTACTACTGCTGGAAGGGGCTCCAAGTTCATAATCGACGAGGTCATCCGAGGCATCAGACTTTATGCTTATGTCGAGAGCTGCTTTTATGAAATTGTGACAGGCTTGTACAATATCTGTCATTTGCAGATAGCTAGCAGCTGACATCACCTCAATGACGTTTCTGCTGGTCAACGCTAGGTGTGCAGAATACATGAAGTCAATGATTGCTTTGAAGCCTTGTGCAGTTACAATGTCCAAATGGGTGACTGTGGCCTGGTCGGAGGTTTTCTGTACCTGGCAGTACAGCGTTTTGAAGTAGCGACTACTCCCAAGCAGAACGTTTTTGTGAGCCTTAAATATCTTCCCCTCCACTATAATGCAAACGTCACAGAGGATGCCGTGTTGTCTCTGCTCGTTAAGCTCACGCAGCAGATGACGGTAATGGGAAGCAATCTCCATATCTTCCTTTCGGTTATTCATTTGGAAATCTTTATGTTTCCTCTTCCACAAGTCCTGTATGGGGAAGGAAATGACAGTATTACAAAATCCAATACAAGCTCACAAACGTGTTTTTCAAAGGCTGAGACAAACCCAAGTTGTACCAAATTAAGTAACAGGTTCCTCTTGAAAGAATGCCACAAAATACAACTACTGCCTAGAAAGACTGCACATTCATTACATGATGCAGCTTACTTTTACCATTCTTCAAATAATTTATGTTAAAAGGGACTACATTTGAAGCTCAATCCTCCAGTGGCTCATAACATCCCAGAGAAACATTTCTTTAAATTACTACAGACTTGTAAGAAAACCTGTCTTAAGTTACTTGGGTAAAACAGCTGTCAGTTTTTACTGCTTGGGTTCAGTAAAGTTTGGTTTTGAAAGAGGTATTACACTTGAAACCATGCTGATGGAGACAAACTATTGAAGAGCACTCTGTAACACAATTTCCTCAAGGGAACAAGCATTATGTGTAGCACACTGAATACCCGAAATCCTCAAACAGCAAAAGCCAATTGAAACCAGCTATTTCCCCTGCTATATTGCCGTTGAGGGGCTATAAATACTATTTTCAAGTCAGAAGAGCAATAGACAAATCCAAGACCACAGATCACAGAATTTTAAGTCCCCACCCAAACTAAACTGGCAATAGATCAGAACTATGAAATTAATGTTGTTTTAAGATTAACTACTCAGAAGCACAAGATTTTTAACTTTGCAATAAAGCATGTTATTTCCTTGGCTTTACATTTCCAAGTTTACCCCACAACCACCCTAAGATATTGGGTAGAGAAATTCTAATAATCACCTAAATATTCCTGTTTAGAAAGGATGCTTATGACCAAAATAACAAAGCATCCATCAAGCTGAGAAGAATTCACAGGACTTTTGATCACTTTTCATAAAATTTGACAGTATTATCCAAAAAAAGGCTAGTTAGTGCCAGCAGCATGGCAGAGACCCGTATCTTGTACGTTATGCTCCAAATTGTCCTCCTCTTATGCCCCAAAACAGAAAAAAAGGTCCTAAATGGGGATCAGTGGCGCTAATATTTTCAGATTGAATTTTATCCCACCTGCAAAGTACAAATACGAGAGCAGTAGTACATCAACACGGACGAGCGCATACATACATTTCTCGCAGCATTCAGTAAGTCACTCATTCAGCATCACCAGAAACTCCCTGCCCTTCGTCTCCCAAGGTAACACTTCACTGGTATCAGGCGCATGAACACATTCTGCCTCTCAACTGAGATGACTTCAAGGTGACGACACTCAAGGTGTTCAGGACGGACGCTGGCAGCACCAGAACAGACCGATGAAGTACTCTCCGCAACACCAGACCTCGGCAGTCAGTACCTTTGCAACTCCATACTCGTCTTTGCTGCCACAGCTTTACAAATTCCTTGCCATTAATTTCTGTCATTTTATCTAGCTTATACCACTTATTTGGAATTTACTATCAAGATTTATATACCGTGTAACAGTGGTTTAATGGTCCAACTAATTAAGAGCACCGAGCTGCCACACAACGTGAAGAATATCTACTCCTTTCTCTCAAAAACTTAAATTTGTGCCAATATACGAAGTTCTAACTGTAAAATTGGTATGTGGGTACACATGTCAACATACAACTGTAAAATTAGTATCTGCTGACAAGACCAAATTCTGAATGCAAGTATGGGCAGGCGCACATATCAGAAGCCTGGATTTAGGCTACGGGTGGTTGCTGATAAAACCAAAATCACTGTACTTCTGAGGTCTTACCATCTTGAAGTGTACATGGTTAAATATAAGCACAGTCAGTAAGGAGGCTGATGTGAGCTTGAAGCAACTTTCTAACATACATCGAGTTCAAACACAAATTCAGTCCCATCTGTTCAAGTCGGCTCCCAGCAGTGGGCAGTCCTAAGACAGCCATGATTAAGAAAGTTTCCTGACACATGCAGGTGGGTTTCCTGTACTGTGGAATACAGATCCATGAGACCTCTGCCCCCTTCCCCTGGTCTGTGCTATTATTATCATCTACAGGAGCAAAACAGCTACAGTTTAGCCAACACCATTGGCTAGAAAACCACCTTCCAGCCCACAGAACATACGTGACACAGGACCTTTCTTCTAGAGACCCACCTGATGATTCAAAAGTTCAAGTTATGCAAGATTGCCTGCACAAGCTTCTCCAGTTCTGCAAGAATGGAGATGTCTCTTCAGCAGTATCAGAAATGCTAATTTTCAAAACCAGCTGGTCCCTGATCATTGAGAAGCATTTGCTTCCCTCAGGAGAGGGAGGACCATCTTCCTGCAACACAAACAGGCTGAACTATTGTTTATCTATTTCAAATCCGTACAGCTTTTCTACAGAATTAAGCACAGAACACACAAAGAAGCTAATATTTTTTTTATTTGAACTGGAAGAGGTCAATAATAGTGTAGCTCTACACTATCTGAATGACACTGCCTATTTACCATGGAAACCTGCCCGGAGACCTCAGATCAAATTCTCACATAGAAGCCATCTCAAATAAATGAAATAAATTAATAAAAATCAAATCAAGAATCAGTGCCAGGGAGTGAGGAAAAAAAAAAAAACAACTGATTTTTCAGGTGTTTGGCCTGAAAAGGTTGTGCTAGAACCAGCCAGCACAGCAGCTCTCTAACCCAGGCTCTGAAGATGGCTGCCACCACTTCCCAACGTCTTCATGTTTGAGAGAACCACCTCTTAAGGCAGAATGACAGCTCATTTTTGTCTTTATTCCAGAAACCACTACTGCATCTACTTTTAGGAGTTGAAGAGTCAGCTTAGTCCCCTCAGGAAATATGACTTGCCACACAGGATAAAGTGAGTTGTCCATCACCAATCCTGTCTTCAACAGCTGCCATATCCACGATTCAGAGGAAGACACAAGAAAACCTCACAGCATACGATTACAAACTGATCAGAAGGTTTCAGACTTGCCATTTCCTTTTGCTGTTCCTTCAGAGGTATCAAAATCCATATTCCAAGGCAGCATCTCCCTGGAATTGCGGGGGGAGCGGGGGGAAGTCTCCTGCAAGGATGATTTTCTCTTCCTCAATTTAGTACAAATTAGCGTCAGGAGTATTTATCAATGTCTTCACCTGGTTTTGTGAATTTATGCAACAATAGCTTTTCTTCAATTTTTTTTCACCTGGAAATGACACCAACACCTTGAGATTTTATTTCTTTACTATTTCCTATGTTTATTCAGCTTAGTTCAGTGGGTTGGGTTCCCCCTTACTGTTGATAACAGTCTATCTTAGATACACCTTGTTCTTTGTTTAAGCTGCCTATGCCAGAAACCCAGATTAAAATATTTGTCTCTTGCTACCTTTGATTTAGACTGGACCAGTTTGAGGTTCAGACATTGACTAACCTGGTGCTTCTTATGGATGAAGCACTTGCTAGCCTCTTTATGAAACACTTTTTCTCTGACTTTATTTCCTATCAAGGGATTTTTACTAAACACACACAAAAAAAACCCCCAAAACCAACCACACAACAAAAACCACTATGCAAGATTCCCTACTGGCCTCCCTCCCACCCAGCAAGCTCTCGACAGAAGACACCCTCCAGGCAAACCATGGATGAACCAAAGCGTGTCATTACAGCAAGATCATACAGTCCTTGTATCTTACTTGACCACATTTCCAAGGACACTGGGGACAAGAGCAGAGGACGGGTAAGGTACACTTTGGACAAGAAAGCAAAAACACCTGACATGCCAAAATATAATGAACATAAGAAAACAAGTAAAAATAACGGGAATATACATTTCTCTATGCAAAGGGAAGACAACTTGCCCTTGTTCCAGAGTACTTTAAGTATAAAGAGATAGATGAATGGGGAAGACGCCCATCAGAGAGCAACACCCTTTCCACTGACAGGAGGGCACATTACAGCACTTTTACGTATGCCAGCAGTGATAGGGATACTCCCGTGCTCAGTCTGATCAATGAAATTTAACATCTCACAAACCAGCTATTATTATCGTAGATGTCTTGATCTTCCCCTGTCTAAAGGCCTGCTACCTTATACACATCATTCCACATTCAACATTTATCACAGCATTGTACCTTTTAAATGAGAGGTCTTTGGGGGAGAAAATTAAATATGCCTCAAATTCAGAGGAATTAATTAGTTTTCTGTCTACCCATGTCAAACCAGAACATCCGTTTAATGTCAAGGATCACTAGGGAATTAATCCAAGTTAAATTTAAGGCAATTTGCTAGTAGTTAAAAACTCAGGAAGCTTCAAAACCCTGTACTCTTGCGTTCCAATTTTACATGCTGTTTTGTGGCTTGTTGTTGGGTTTTTTTTTTCCCCCCTTTTCCTGGTAACGATATTTATCTCCACTTAAAAGATGTTGTGGAAAGATTTCTTCAGAAAAGCAGTATCCTTCAAACTGCTAGTGGAAGCATGGTGAAGATGGAATAAACTGTGGAGATTTTCTGGAAACAGACCTCAAAGATCAATGATGTATTTTTTGTTTTATCTCAGGTCTTTTTAGTACACTGAAAGATTTCAAAGTTAAGCACCTACTAAAATCCTTTAGGCCTGGGCCTGCGATGACAGCATATGGCCACAACACAGCTTTCCAAGAAGCCAACGAACCACGAAAGCTCATCGGTAGATTTTCCATAAAATAAATTATAGCAGAACAGGCTTTTTTCATAAGTCAATTTGCAGACAGTACAGTAATTCAAGTCTACTACTGTTCCAAAAATAACTAAAAAAAATTGTCCCAAAACAAACAACACATGGATGTAACAGCAAAAAGAACAAAACGAGCAGATTCAATAATCACTTTCATGCAAACCTCTGTCAAGATACAGGCCAGCTTTTTATTTTTCATGTTGTCAAAAATTTGGTCTTAAAGTAAGCATTAATAATTTATATAATCTTTAACCCTAGCTAGAATGAACCTAGTTCTACAAATACAGCACCTATGAAAACTGTTTATTTTGCACTATCAGTACAGTTATTTGAACATGAAAATATCACCTGCTGACATAGTAAGAGTCTAAATAAACACAATCTTCACCTACTGTTGGAAAGGTTTTAAAAAGAGTAACCAGTAATACTTACAAAGCCAACCTCTCAGCACAAGTACCCATAATAAGTCTCCTGACCAAAATCTTAACACCGGTAAAATTAAGAGATACAAATTTGTTCCATCTAAAACTCAGTGCATTATTTGAATTTTGACAAAAAGCCACGGACAAGAAATGGAGTACACAGATGAAAGCCTCTACAGTACAGTCCCCTGGGAAATAGTGAGGACAAAAATAAACTCCCTTCACTCAGAAGGAAAACAGGAAAAAAAAAAAAAGGACTAGAGGGGTTTTTTGAGTTTTTGTTGTTGGCAGGGGGTTTTGTTTGTTTGTTTACTTTTTGCTTTCTCAGAATATAAGCAAACCAAAAATTTAAACTACATGACATTTAGCCTGTTATAATTTTCTACACATGTTTCTACACTTAATACTAAGGACATAAGTTAGAGAGCACCAAGATATTCACGAGTGCACTCTTCCACCAGCCACTCTATGCTCCCTAGGGAAAACATGCCCACTGGAATGTAACCAAAAATGTGTTGTTTCCTCCCCCCTCTCCCTTCAGAGACAAGTAAAAACAGATTAAGAAAGAACTCAAATTCACTCCAATGGTTTATTATACAAAAACCCAACAAACACACCCCACTTCTCTGCTTCCCCTGTGTCCTGTCCATGTCTCCACTCCCAAGACATTCCAACATTTTTTAAATTCCTCTGCAAAGGAGCTCTGTAAGGTGAGATTGGGCTTGAAACGCCTCCTTGCACAACAAGACACACTGTGTATATGAGTTTCACTTTTATCCAATTAAAGACAACAGAAATGCATAGGATTCCTCCTATCCATGTACCCTGCACCGAAAAGAATGGAGAACCAAAAAACCCAGCGTAACCTTAGCAACTGAAAAGAACGACACCTGCACTTATTCTCCTAAATGAGAGCCAGCAGAAGACTCGGCATATTGATAGATGATGACTCCCTGCAAAGACACTGCTCGTGAGCTTTACAAGTACAAATCTCCAGAAGTAAAGTGTTTTCTCATACGTATGTTTGAAGAAGAGCACACGATTCTAGAAGAGTTTTAATTTCTTGATACTAGATACCCCAAAATTGTATTTTTATGTGCAGCTTTGTTCAAAGTAGATGCAAGTAATAGCTTACGAAAATGAACAGTTGCCAAAAAAGAAACTCTTCTACCCTATTCTGATCCACGAAACTGATAATTCATTGTTTAAGTTGCTCATTCCAACCACAACTCTGAATTCAAAGAGAAACAGGCAGATGTTTGTAAACAGACCAAACCAGACCCTTGGGCCAAAGAGGTTACTCACAACTCACGGTTTCATGAAAACAACAGCGTACCACTTTTCCCGTATGACCGGGGATAAGAATGTTTAATTACAGCCCAACAGCGCATGTTCATTCTTATGGGTTAGGAGTTACAGGAAGAAAATAAAAGTCTCCTCATTCAGTTTGAGAAATACTATAGAATTACAGAAAAGGCCAGAATTTGGGAGGCAAAGGATTTTCAGTGAACTTAAAAAAACCCAAACTAGTTATATTTTTATTATCAGATTTGAGAGGCCCACTCAATTCTCAATGACTGTAGGGAAAACAAAACAAAACAAAAAACCACAAGCCCCTACCCCTATTTAATTAAAATCTGCCTCATGAGGATGCACTAAAATTTCTCCAATTTCAAGCCAATGCTACCCCATCATCAACAGCATCAAAACAACATGGTCATTTAGCATCTGTGTAGTAGCTACAACCCCTAAGTCCATGAGTAAAGCTCAAACAGCAGCGGCAGGGCAAGCATTACACCTTCAGCAGCTGTAACACACTGACAAAAATCACTCGCTTGAACCGCTGGTTCTCAGGGCCCGCAAGGAGACTTCAACTCCCTGTCTGCCCGGGTTAGATTTACTCAGGAAATACAATACATTTAAGAGATCATCAGTTTACAATTGCTTCTATCATGAAAATACATAGACCTGAATGCAATTAGGAATCAAAAGAAGGCCAATTTCAGCGAAAAGTATAAGGACATGCAAAACACTACACGCTTCTAGTCATTCATATCATCGAAGCTTTGTTTTGGCAATGCAAACACAAACCACAAGCAAAATCTAACTCCAGTAAGCAGAACATAAAATAACAGGGAGCTTTCATTAAATGTTTAACTCTCTACTCCAGAACCTCAAACTAGAGACCTGGCTTTGGCCTTTGACTTGTCAGACCATCTACCTGATGTTACTGGGCCAGCTATAGCGTGCAGAAGCTGCACACTACAAAAGTACAACCAAAAGACAGAATTTCTGAAGGTATCTTAGAAAAATCCATTTATTAACCTTCATTAGCTCTGACAGCATGTGAAGAATTTCAAGAGAAAAACAGGTCTGAAAATGAAAGCTAAGGGAAAACTGTTAGCCTCCACATTTTGGAAGGAGAGCAATTAAAAATTAGAATTAGAAATTTAGAAACTGTAAAGTTAAAAATAGGAAGGGGAAAAAAAAAAAAAAAGACCAGAGATGCACGTTTTGCTACAGCGTTCTTAAAATAATAAGCAGTGAAAAGATTTTTAGTGATTTTGTTAGAGAAAGCATACAAACTTTAACATTAAACAGAAAAATAAAATCCAAGACAATTACTTCTTACCAGTAATAAAGTTGGTTCCAGGTCTAGTGTTTCTCCTACAACAGCTGAGGACATCAACAGCCCTAGGGCAGCACAGGTAGTGCACTTTCCTGCGGCCTTCCAATACCACTGGTATGAACTCTTGTAGGAGAAAGACAGAACTACGATAAAAAACAAAACCAGAAGTTGTTACTAGCATTAAACTACAAGATTACTGAACACGAGTGATACATTTTTAAGTGCTTTCCCTCCAAACTCAGTTATAACACCCCTTTTTATGACAATGAACCCCAGAAAATGTTAACTCAAAGTGTACCAATACATTGCAGGTAATTAAATCCTGGTTACCTTTTTGCAATAATATAAGCAAGAGTTACTTCTTAAAGTATGGGAAAAAAAAGTCTAATTTTAGATACTAAAACTTCAAACAGATCCTTGAAACAACAGTGTTTCCTGTTTGGTAGCTTTTCAAAACATTCTCACTTGAATGACTTTTTAAGAGAGACATTTGTGGCCTGAAGGGCACTAATTCACCTTATCTGACCTATAAAAAACTGAGGTTAAAAATATAACCTACCAATATAATTCCTGAAGAAAAAAAAAATTAAGTTTGCAATGGAATATTCAAGAGAATTTCCTCTTGAAATGTTTAATGGCCAGTTTCTATTGGCTGACACCATTCTAGGTTGAGAGACTAAACAAATCCAAGATTTTGAAAATTTGTGTAAAATATAGATACTTAGGTATAGTAAGGCACCTTCACAGATAAGACTTCTCAGATAAAATATTAACATTTATGATTACAAGGTATAAAGAATAGGAACAGTTCATCTACACAAAGGTTTTTCGTCTGTGAGGACGCACCCACTATAACTATCATCTTGTACACCTGTTTTTCTTATACAAAACAGACTTTATTTTCTTCAGAATAGCATATTCACCACACTTGCAACATTTAACTTCAACTAAAACTTCTGACCACTTTATTCAAAACTTCATACTGTTTATATACTGTTAGTCATTACAGCAAAGTATTTGCCATATATTTCTGATCTTTGTATTTCAGACATCTTCAATACACAGATTAGCTCTCTCAGTGAAAATAGGCTATAAATCAATACTGTTGATTTCAAGACTGACTTCTGTAGTAACAGATTGTGAAAGAAAACATCGGAAGATAAAAATTAAGGAAGTTTTTCCAATACAAACTAATGTCATTATAAACGGTGAAATAACATATCTAATAAATAAATGAAGTAACAAGGAAAATCCAAGCATTCTTATGGCAACAAGCAGAACTGTGAAAATCTTGAAAACAAATATGACCCAATTGAAGCAAATACCATTGACTTTGTTCTCAATTTCTATTTCAGACTGCCAAGTCTTGCCTTTCTCTAATTCCGATTGCTTCTCCATAGCAATTGTTTTGGCTAGCTCTTTTTAGTCCTGTTATTTAGACAGTTAAAAAAATAAAGTGAGGGAGCCAGACCAACACAGACACATGGGAAATTACTTTGTTAGCAAAGTGTAAAAGTAATACGTATTTTCACTTAGTCTTAGGACTGTTACTGTTAAGACTCTCATTTACACCTCTGTCCCAGAGTCACAAAATGAGCCAAAATAGTCTGGTAAGAATGGTAAAGCTGAGATCTATACTATTTTGCACTGCTCTGCATTTTTTCTTCCCCCTTTCAGCTCCGCACCTGTTTTCCTCTTCTAATCAAACAGAAGAGAATGAAGTGACCATGATTAATGGAGGCAGCCCTACCACACGGTAGAAGCAGAAGAATAGCCAGAGGTATTTCTTCAACTTTTGCAGCTGAGTAAGATTTCTAAAGCAGCCTTTGTTATCCCTGTTAAGTCAAATCTTATAAAGAACTGTAAATCCTCATGCCGTTATCTCCAGCTACTCTTTCTCTTCCCCTTACCACATTACAAAAATATCTTTAAATGCTGAGAACTTACCAATATTTGAAAATGTTTTCTGTTAGCAAAAATAAACGTCACGATGTTTCACAGCTGGATAGTGCATGATTTAATGAATAGAGGAGAATGATCTCTGCTAACAAGCTCCAAAAGGTTCATCAGATGTCCTGTATTTGGGAACGGAAAGAATAGGAGGCAAAAATTAAAATTTAAACTTTAACTTAATACAAAAACCTTCAATGTCACATAATTACAACCAACAGTTAAAATAACTGCACATTTATAACACTGTTTGCCATTTCGAACAAGAAATAGTCTGATATATAGGAAAGATATTCTGACATATAGGAAAAATGATCTAATTCTTGCGTTAAGTTAGAGTTTAACATACAAATTTTAAGACTATTAACAACTTCTGACTACGCTTCGACAGAAGTGCTTTGAAGAAGTCACTGTAAAAAACAGTACTTTATATGAGGATTTCAAACAATTTTAACAATATTGTTTGTACTAGTTAACATCATAAAGTTTCAGTTAATGTTTCAGCGACACACTTTAAATGGGGTTAGTATTAATCTAACCTCACAGTTACAGTGATTCCCCTCCAAACCAAAATATTTGCCTAAGGTTACAGAAAAATTATGTGCCCACATTATACAAAAGAAAGATATTTGAGTTCTATTCCCACCCAACTCGACTGAATCACAGCCTTCAAAAGCCAGTGTCACCCTCAAGTTAAATCCAGTGTGCACAAAAGTACCGAGTAAAGCAATTTACTCCTTTTACAAAACTTAAAAATTTTGAAAGAAGAAAACCCACAAAGATACAGAAAAAGATGCAAAAGCCTAACAGAAGGTAAATGTTCTATTTTCCATGCCTGTAAAAGCTAAGCAGCCCGAAATACAATATTCCAACTGGTAACAACTTGCTAATACAACAGGATGCACCTTTCCTTACAGGGCACTAGGTGCATGCTCGAGTTCAAAATGCTTACTTGCAGTAGTATTTCTTTGTATTTCCTCTGCATTTCACTTACTCATTTCCCCATAACTTCCAACTCTGTCCAAGTCCCTCTCTCACCATCCTCCCTCTCCATCACGGAGAGCTCCATCACGGTACAGAAACAGTTGCTTGTATCATTCCCCTATCTTTGTTCTCTCTCTCATCTGGTTGCACCAAGAGCGGAACAGATCCAACGCTACCCATGCCACGGACCTTGCAGAACGCAGTGAGAACATGGAAGAGCTAGCCAGCACTTAAAAAGCAAGTATCTTACAGGGTACCAGGCTTGAGAAGTCTGGTGATATAAAAAAAATGGTAAGGATTTAGCTACAGATATACCTGCTACTCTAGCAGTGAAGATTAGAAAACACCCTGAAAAAATGCAAATGCCTGTGGCTAGTATGACACTCACCTGTCCAAGTGCCATTACCTCCTACAAGATCTTAAGCTTCCACTTAAATGAAAAGAGTCACAAAAGAAATCCAAGCAAATGACTTTGCCCTTGTACATCTATTAGCCAAAAAACAACATAAAAAGCACCTTAAAAAAAAAAAAAAAGAGGATTCAAGAACTGCAAGCATATCACACTGGGAATTGCCCTGAAGAGAATGGTTCCCCCAAAACTTTCTCATTGGTTTTGGGTTTTTTAACTAGGGGATCTTTGCTAAAGTTCCCAAATTCAGTATGAAAAAAGGGAGGGAGCCAAATAAGGAGGAAGAATCATGAGGTAATTTTTAAAGAGAAGTATAGCACTGGGAGGAACTGAGGGAAAGAGCACCTAAAAGACAGAAAAGACACGTAAGGAGTCAGTGCAAACTAGTGCAAAACTAAAGGTAACATAAGAGGTGCTCTGTGAACAATATAACATCATTTGTGTAATTCATGGTACAAGCACTTAGTGCCTTGGGTAAGAATCCCTTTTTACTTTTTAGTATAAATCTCATAATGCAGATTTGATCAACTATTATTAAAAAAAAAAAGTGGACTGAAGCCAAGAAGGATACAGTGGTAATAAGAAGCAAGTCAATAAGCTCATTTTATATTTAGCCACCACCTCATTCTCCAATACTATAGTGGCAGGACTTTCAGGAGTACTGCATCCTGACTACTTCGTTTATCAGTACTTAAATTAGTTGGTGTCAGGTTTGGGTATTTTAAGCACCTAATGGCTAATACAGACCACCAATTCTTCTCTTTCAGAGCATGATCTGAGCACTAGTCAGAAAGGTATTTCCTCCAATGGTGTATTAGTGCAAAAGGTGCAAATTTTGTTTAACCCTTTCCTCAAAGAGAGTGAGCTAACCGCCCGAAATATCAACTCTTTCTGCAGAGTTCTTCATCACAAGGTGAGAAATACCAGGAAGCAAACTCGCTTGGATGGAATAAGCAGTTTGTTCAACACATGAGGAGGAAGTAATTAGGAAAGATAACTAGGCATTTAAATATACACAGGTATAAACATATTCTTTAATACGTAAAACCCTACTCACTTTTCTAAGTAGGGTTCTTAAGCAGCTAAGTTCCTGGCACACGCTCTGACATTCTTGTTACTAAGTTTATTTTAATCCATACACAAGCTAGTAGCTGTGTTTGCAGAATACTTCTGACGCCTTGTAGCCTCCCTCCATTACAGGAGACCCCAACTCAGTTTACTGTAAAGAGAATTCTAGGTAACTTCCAACATCTGCAGAACGTTTTTCTTCCTGAGCGCATACATAAGCCAAGCGGGTGACAGGACAGAAGGGATCACCACTGTATGGGCTGGAATAAAAGTGAGCCACATCCCCAAAAAGCACGGCAAAAAGCACCCAACTAACTCAGCATCTACCTGTTACATTTCAGCAAAGCTACTGCTCCTCTCCGCAGCTGCGCCGCTCGTTCCAATGCACACGTGCATCCTTACCTACGCGCAACAAAACACCACCAAGTGGAACACATTTCCATCTAATTAGAATTACTGTCAAGGATCTCATCCTGCCTGCGAAGCACTCGGAAGCTATTCAAAACCAACATTTCAACAGCAGTCAGAACACAAACTGATGTTTCTTAAATATATGGGTATGAAAGAAAGTTAAAGCAACTGTTCAGAAAATAACTGCACCACAGCTAACTTGGTAAGGGACAGAAAACCCCACCCACGAGCTTCTGAACTCCACCAAATCTCATAGGAAATTCAGTGAGGACTTCACAGTAGTTTGCATTTATGAAGAATGAGCGTTTTTAGCACAACTAAGATTTTTCATTAGTATATTAGAAAACGTTTTGGAAGAGCTGAGTAAACCCCGGCACCCCTGTTTCACAGAAGGGGAGGCTGATAACAAGCAGTTACAACACCAGCTCGTTCAATCAACAGCTATAGGATGGGAACCGCATCCCAGGCAGCTGTCCCTGCAAACTGGACATCCCTGTGCATCCACACACACCACGGCAGCACGAACCCGAAAACTACTGAACCGTTCAGGGAAGTTGAGATTCTTTCCTCTTTCATCTCAAGCGAAAGAAGTCCCGCAACAACCGGTACACGCTTTTATTTCTCATCCTGCCTAAAGGACTAAAGATCTATAGGGAATTGAGAAAACCAACTACTGAAGGCTGTATTTAAACAAACATATCGCCTAGTGCAACAAAAAGTCCTCAAGAAGGAATAAAGCGACGTTTAGAAGCAACAAATTTTAACACTGGAGTCCTGACTGTCACTGTACTTGACCAAAATATCATGAAAATGCTCACAGAGATCCTTAGGCGAGGAGTAAGATCGTGCTGCTTCCCGCAGACCAAACACCTCCCTCTGTCTCACAGCCGCGGTAGGTCCTTGTACTCTCGCCTAACGTGACCCCTGCTATCTACAGACAGCCCCACAGCGTGCTTGCTTTCACTATTAATACATTTTAAGTCTCAAATATCACACACATAAAACACAGGTAAGCTACGCACTTAAAAACGTTCAAGCCAGTCGTAAGCCAGAAGCAGAATATAAACTCGGTATTAATCCTTTTGTGCAAAGTGTCAGAATTTTCTAGGGTAATGCTCACAGCCAGGAATGGACATGAACCGCTGGCTCCTCGGAATTACAACGGACATGTGGGATAACCATTACAACTGCAGGTAGCTCTTCAAAGACTGAAACTAAGCCCTCTCTTTGCCCTTTTGTTTGCCCATTAAACTAAGCACACAGGAGCAAGGAAAACCCCTGTGAATGCTTTTTATCAATTTAGGGGGAGTCTACAGTGTTACAGAGTGCTCCGGAGCAGCCAGTAAAACCGGCAAGAACACGAAGGGAAGAATGTCCTGGGAAAGGTTGAGCTGTTTATGAAATAATTCTGCTCTGAAAGCAAGCAACAGCAGTTTGGATTGGGTGTTAGCCTGCTGCTGCGCTGCTGGGAGGACAGGAAACTTTGCTTAGAAACTTCAAAAACACGTATCTAAAAAAAAATCCACACAAGTGGATAGCAAAGACAAAAAGAATATGCTCAACCTCACAGCAACACAAGACATTACCGGAGGAAAAGCAGGCATATTAACGGCAAATAACAGATCTTTCAAACATGAGGCAATTTTCCTTTCGACAGAGGACTGCTGGGGAGGGGGGGCTGCTAAACTGGTTTTCCTCTAAGCACTTCCAGTTATAAAAAAAAATCCTCTTGCGAAGAACATATCCACTGTTGTACAACTGTCCCAGAAAACAAAGACCACGGGGAGAAAGTGGCCCATTTTCTTCAGTCTCCAAGAACCCCGTGTACAGGTCATGTTTTCAAAGGCTCAATCCTACACACTCTAGAATGAAGCAGCATTTAAAGTATATGAATAAACATCTAATGTTAGAATTGTTAGAACACCCTATTTTTTGGTACCATACCCAAATCGACTCAATTACATCAAAGCTAACGTATAGTCTATGAAAACAACTGTGAGAGAAGTTTAGCTGTGAGTGAGTTTCCCCCTCCTGGACAGGCTGCATCAAAAAGAAAATGCTAGTTTTCTATTTCAGTTATCCCACCAGCGTACCCAACCACGTAATATTTTTCAGGAACCTACGTTTGGGAGCTCCCCTAAATGCTGTTTTCTAGCTCTTCCTCCAGCCCTCGGGGCAGGCTCCTCTACCCCTTTCTCGTCAGCTCCCAAAAAACACCTTAAAGCGATAATTCCTCACCACATGTTGAAAATATTGTGACTAATAATACACTCCACCCATTTTTTCCATCACTAAGGATTTCAAAATATAAAACTTGACAAACAGTGAGAAAAGCTAGGCAGAATTTAGAAGGGGAAAGTAAAATTTTATTTCCAATTAAAAGATGCTATGAAAACATAAAATGTTCAGGCAAGTTATTGATAAAAGTGGAAGAGCCATCCAGTCACAGCAAGGTTCTTCCTCAAAATTACATTTTCCTCACTCTTCTTGGGTAATGTAGCTTTTCCTTTTAATCCTCACACACAACCAAAAAAAAAATCCAAAACATACTCCCTCCCTCTCCTTTTTAAGAAAATACATTTAATGCATTAGTAGCAGGGCTGCTCTATGTACACAGAGAATCCACACTTGTAATAAATACTTGATCAAGTTCAAGAACTGAGACCTAGATCTATATTACAGTGACTAAACGCTAAAAATGATACCAGTGATGCAATTAAAATGCATGCAAGAACTTTGGTACAGGTGTCTACAATACCACTGTTTGCAAAACACATCTCCTAATTAGCATGGCTTTAAACAATGCTGATAATAATCCGGTCCTGTAAGGCTTGCCAAATGAATCATTGAGATTGCAAAATAAAAAGCATGAGGAATTCATTAAAGAGCTGTTAAACTCTCCTTTGTTTATCTTTCCCCTGTCAGGTGTAAAAATAAATAAATATCGGTTTATATCTCTGGATTTCAGACGTGTGCTCTTCCGATCTCCCGTCAGGTGTAAAAATAAATAAATATCGGTTTATATCTCTGGATTTCTTCCGAACGCTCCGCTTCACAATAACGCGCCGGTGAAGAACCTCCTCAGGAGGTACCAACATTTCCCCCCCCCCTCCGTTTCAAAAGAGAAATCCTCCCACTATTACAGTCCTGAAAATCTGCTCCATTCTCTATTTGTCATCTGGGATTGAGTTATCAGACACTACTTGTATTACTTTGGGAACTGACATGTCTATTTACAGAGACACAAAGGCAATCCAGCAGCACAACCCCTTCTTTCACCAGCACCTTTCACAGCACCTCTCCTTCTCCCCTCGGCCAAATTTTACACACACTTTCTTCTAGGGAGGGGGGAGGACACCTCACTAGTTTCCCAGCATGACAGAAAACATTTCCAGCCACTTCTGCACTTGTTACAGCCTTATGGAAAATCACCTATATCCCCCCAAAGGAACAGCATTATTTTTTCAAGGTTTTTTTTTTGTTTGTTGGTGGTTTGTTTTTTGTTTTTTGTTTTTTTTTTTTAAAAAAAGAGGGTCACTTCTCCCATTTCAGCCTGCAATTAAAATGGAGGCAAGGCCAGGCGATCTATGTCTGGCTTTAGGGGGAGACAATAACCCAAAACAGGCCTGGCTTTTTTAAAAAAAAAAAAAAAAAAAAAAAGAGGAGAGGGAGAAAAGAGAGAGAGAGAGACAGGCAGAAAGAGAGAAATACAACATGCTTCACCAGTATTATTACCTCATCCCTTTTTCCAAGCAGTTTTGAACCACACTCCTGACAAACTCTTGGTCCAACTTGCACGGATGCTGGTTTTTAGGGGGCGGAAAGGGTTTTAATGCTGGAGCCGGGATTGAGGCTGGCTATTCGCAAGTGGAGCTGCTGTTAAAATGCCCCCTTGTCTCTTCTCCTCTCCCTTGAGCTGGGTGTTGACGCAGCAGAAATTACCAGCTGGAAAATTCCCCTTTTGGAGGTTACGGGGAGGGGGGGGG
>VZTQ01009535.1:57654-82137 GCA_013400755.1 Pelecanoides urinatrix | reverse complement strand
CTCCCTCCCCCTTGCGCCGGGGGAGCGGGGGCGCCGCCGGCGGCTCTGCCACTGCCGGACACCGGAAGTGAGGGAGGGCGGGGGCGCGCGCCCGGGCTCGCCTGCGCGGGGCACGACGGGACGGCGCGGTGACAGGGCTGAGGCGGAGGGCGGGCGGCTGTCCCGCTCCCGCTCCCGCTCCGCACCGGCCGCCGCCCCGGGTCCGTCCGGGGCGCCTCGGGCGTCTCTTGCCTCGCCTTGCCGTGGCGGCAGGTGCGCCCGGCCCGAGGAAGGGGCGCGCCGCTGCGGCCGGCTGCCTCCCCTCGCCGGGGGGCATCCCCTCGGGCCCAGCGCGGCCTCTCCGGGAGCCACGCCCGGGCCAGGGCGAGGAGCGGCCGGGATGAAGGACAGCGGTTCGTTCATCATGGGAGCCGGCGCTCCCGGCGGCGCTGGGCCGCTGCCCGGGCCGTGCTGCAGCCTCCTTGCGGGGAGAAAAAAAAATCACTTTTCATCTCTCTTAAGAAATAATCTGTATGTCACACAAACCCCTGGGGGAAAAGAAAAAAAAAAAGGTCTGCAGCCCTGCAGGCTTCAGAGCCCCCTGAGTTCACTGGGCAGCGGGGCGCTGGCCCGGCTTAATGGCCGGAGAGCGTGGCTGGAGGTCTGGAGAGCGAGGTCCTGCCGCTGCGAGGTGGAGATCACGGTTACCGCTCGGCGTAGGTGCCCTCAGATCCGGGGATGAAAAACCTCCTGTTGCAACAAAGGGCAGGATTTTGCCCTTTTGACTGTCATGCTGAAGATCTGACAGAAACTGCCCTATATTTCAAAGCACAGAGCTTAACAGGACAGGATAGGTCTGGAGCGTGGAGGAAGTCGACGCCGATCGTACGATAGCTGTGGCGAGCGAGGGCATCGTTCTTGAAATCTGTGCGGTTGCTGGATTGTGAAAGCAGGAGCTGGTCCCGCAGATAAAATGTTTTCAAACTGTTTATCAACATTTGCATACTGTGATTGTGCCCAAAACTGGGGAAATACACATACGAGTAACTTGGGTTGGCCATTTGTTTGCAGAGTTAACTGCCTTAGGTGTATAATCACAGTAATTGCCTGGATAATTGTGTGCCTAAGGTTTAAAAATTTCCTCCGTGGTTTCCTTTCCCTCATCCTCTGTATTTTCTTCATCTCTGGCTTTCAAGTAGGCAGACCTGCTGTTGAAACCCCGGCGTTGACTTCTATGCCTACTCTTTACTCAAATCCATTTCTACAAGGTGCTTTTCATCTCTAGGACGTCCCCTGACAAAAAGTGTCTTTTCCACTTTTTAATCTGTAATTTAAATAAACAGATGTTCCGTCACGTGTTTTCCTCCCCCCCATTTCCTCCTAGATACCCTAAATACCTTTAATTTTGAAAAGACGATGAATAAACCTGGTTAATGAAAATGAAATGTCTTTTAACTCCAGCATGTTCTTAATTACCCCTTTACTTCATATTGCGACAGAGTCCAAGCAGCACCTTCCTAGAAAGAGCTCCATTAAAATGCAAATGAAGACTTTGCAGAAGTTGTCTGTTAATGCGAGGAAGGACACAATTTCTTAGTCTTAAGCAACACAAAATCGTCGCCAGGCGGGGTTTCCCGCTGCCACCGGCTCTTTCTGCACACACAATCCTGTGCGGTCGCCCCGTCGAACGCACATTTTCCAGTCGCTGTCACCTGTGGGTGAAGAGCACCGGAGCGAAACAGCCAAAATCCCTTTTCCACCCTAAATGCTGAAGCCGGTTTTCACGTGAAGCTATCCCCCTGCGCCTGCAGGTGTTAAATGCTTCTGTGCTTTAAGTCTTGCTTTTTTTTAGGCTCCACGCTGAAATGTGGAGGTTAGAGGGGCTGATTGAACGTTATAGGAGCTGATTGAAGATGGAGCTATATCTTTATGCAAATAAATCTATTTTGCATAAAATCTATATTATACCTGGTTGCAGCTATAAGCACTCCTGCCTTTCCTCGCTCCTCCGTATTTGAGGCCGAGCTCCCCCCGTCATCCCAAAGCTCTTCAGGTTCAGCACGTGCGTTCCCTTCCTCTCCTCCTACCCAGGTTTTCTTCCTCGGGTCTTTGCTGGAAGAAAGTATTTATTTATGTAGTATTTATTCGTCTGTCAGGCTGGGCCGACTCCCCCGGAGCAGCAGCAGCTGCAGCCTGGGCACTGCCCTGGGGAACGCTCTCCAAGAGGGGGAGGGTGGCGGCAGGCCGCGCTTCCCAAAGCTCTTCAGCACAAAGGATTTCAGGAGACTTGAAAAGGTTTCATATTCTTTTGCCAATCACACTCCCCCCCCCTCTCCTTTAATTAGAAGTTTGTATTGTATTTTAGGTAAATACTGCAATTACTCAGCCTGTCCTTAGAAGAGAGGGGGTTTCTCCTCATAAAGAAGGAAAGAATGTGTGTGGAAAAAAGAAGAGAATAGGCAAAAAAAAAAAGAGCTGGAGGAAAAATCAGGGTAGTTTGTGTGATTTTTGGTGTGCAAAGCGCCATGAACAAGATGCGCAAAGGAGAGGTTAAGAGCATAACGCTGCATCTCTTCAGAGAAATGTCAGGGCTGACAGACCGCGTGTTTCCAGCCCGAGTCGACGTCCTTTGCACGCCACCGTGTCAGAGATTTCATCAAGGCAGAGGCCGCTGGAGGTGAGGACTTTAATTGCACCGCTGATAGTTTTTAGCCACTGGGGAAACAGGTAAAAGTCACATTCTTGTGGCACGAGAGAGTTTGGAATCACCCCGATGCGTTCCCTTCGCTTTCTTTACAAAGAGCACGCGAGTGCTCGAACATACCGGCCACCGGCTGAAGCCACGTGCCACTGCGTGGTGGCTAATCATCGTCACGGGCTGCGCAAATTAAGCGCACACGGACTTGCGCGCGTGTTGTTGAATTCTGCCGCCTGCTCTGCATCCCCGCAGCTCCGTGATCGCTCCCTAGACAATCTCGGAGACCTCACCGGTGCTAACACGCCGTCCCCCCGCTGTCCCCGCTGCCGGGTAAGGTGGGACCGGACCGGGGAGGAGCGATAGAGGCTGGGTTGCTGCGTTCATACCGCGTCCTGTTTGCAAAATCATCTGTAATTCTCATTCCAGCTCCTCTCTTGAGCTCTGCTCTACCTTGTACTTATCTCAGTTGCCGGAGATCTGCATTTGATAAATTAAAATGATTTCTTGTGTGTCCTTGTCATGTGGTCAGTTTGGAAGCACGTTGAGAAAACCCAAGTGGCCCAATTACTGTGTTTCATGGCCCTACGAATGTTTTGTGCTCTTAAATAGAAGTGCAAAAAAATCCTGAGCGACCTCTGATCCGTAAGCTCTGCTCGCAGCGATCCCCTTTTGTTTCCACGCTCTGCCCTCGGTAGACATGGGTCTCCATCACCAAAGCCTGTTCTTCCCTAACGACAGCGGGAAGAAGCCGCTTCGCAGGGCTCTGCTCCGACCCCTCACGGCAGCTCTGGATCCCGGAACATCCTGGGACCATCAGCTTTGTCAGCCAAGCCAGAGCAGCTTGCTGGTGTCGGAGGAAAGGGTTAAAGGACCCACATTCCTGTCCCTATTGCTCCGACCAAAGGTCAGGCGGTTCTTTAGGTGAAGGAAGGGAGGGAGGTGGTGTGCAGCCCTGACCAGGTCATCTGAGGAGTAAACCACATCTGAGGCGAGCTAATGAAGCAGTATTTGTCTCTCTCACAGGCACATACTCCCGGTCTGTGCCGGGCAAGCTAGAATTCCTTCTCTAGTGGGAGTGAAGATGTCGATTGTATTTTTTCCATGATGTGTATTGAGGCATTTGCTAGGTTGTGGGAGTAAACACTTGGGGGAATTCTCCATGAGCTAGCAAGGGCAAGTCACAAGCCTACTAAATATGGTGAATGAAGATTACAAAAAAACCCTGGAGAATAAAACTCCCTCTTTCCACCCCATCTCCCCACTGCCCCCCCCACCCCCGCATATTTTTTCTCATTATCGTGCACTGCCGTTTCACTGCTTGCCGGGTAAATCCATTGCCATTTGTGTGACTAAACACATTGCGCTGCTTTGGTTGTTATTTTCTGTACGCAGGGGCAGCACTGGGTGGTCCTTCGCGTCTTCACCACTCACGGAGCCGCACCGCACCATCCTGCTAGAGAAAGCAGAGACACCAAATATTCGACGGGGGGGAACAGCAGGAAATGCTCGCAGGTCTGTAAATACTTGAGGGGGTGAGAGATGATGTTCATGTACAAAATATTTGACCAGCCGCATCCCACTGACCTCCTTTGGTGCTGCTCTTGAAAGGGATTGGCCGGAGTCAGAAACAGTTGATCTTTAAAGCTCCAAAAATACATTCCCTTTCAAAGCCGCTCGAGTGGAGGAGCATCCAGGCTGCCAAATTCGGTCCCCACTCCCAACTCCTCGTGGCCTGGCCGAGTTCAGCTCCGGGGTGTTCGTTTGGTTTCACCCAAGGCTGTAGGTGCTGATAAGGATGGAAAGGTGCCGGGGCCGTGGCACGGGGGGTGCAGGAGCGCGTGCAGGGGGGGACAGCAGCAAGCTCCGTCCCCAAACCTCCTCCTGGCTGCTCGTGCCCACCGTCCCCGGCTTGCTGCCCTGGCTCTGTCTCGTCTCTCGCCTGCTCTCCTCCCCAGCAGCAGCCAAGCGTTCTGCAGACCCCGTTGGGAGCCCAGGGCCACCCTGGGGCCCCTTCGATTCCCACCCAGCAGCCACCGATCATTTCGGTGCTCAAGCAGATCACTTTGTGCTACGCCGACATCGCCCTCCTCCTGCAATAAAGGATCTCTGCTCTCCTTTTTGTGAGCTTGGGCTCTTCTCAGGGTTGCTTTCTGCTGTGTTCTATGTCATGCTCTGGCACTTCATCCCTCTAGCAGGTTTCCTCCTTGCCCAGGAATGGATCCGGAGCCGCTCACCGCTCTGCGCTGGGGACGCTTCTCTTTAACCAGATCTTCTCCTTTTGCAGCTCTTCGCTGACTCTGCACAGCTGGGAAGAACCACTGCCTGGAAGGTCCCTTCTCCTGGCACCAACAGCACAACGTTGGCACGTTTAGAATAAATTTTGATCCTTCCTCCTCCAGTATCACCATCCTTCACGCCTGCGACCTTTCCCAGCCGTTACCCAGGGGCTCACACCAGCCCCTTTACAAACGGGCAAACCCATTTCTCTTTTCAATAGTTGCAAGACACGAACAGGGACATTCCCAAAGTGCCGGCATCCTTCAAAGTCTGATTTGGCTCTCAGTTAAGCTCGAGCCTTTTTGCTACAGCACCTCGAACTACTCAGAGTTTAAGAGAGGTTTAGCTGAAATAGATCCCTCTGTTTGCAATGATTTTGTTTTCTTCAGAACCCAAAGAAATTACAGGACTGCACGTGAGTCCTTTGTTTCATGCAAGCGGTATAAATAGTGCGTGTAATGGAGCTGCGCTCGGAAAGGGCAGAAGCAACAGTTAAAATATATATAACTCCTGAAGTCTGGGCAGTGTGGTTTGGGGTTTAGACAGGCAATTGGTAGTTCGCCTTAACGATTCAGGCCACATTCGAGGTTTAGCTAGGTTAGATACGGTAAGTCAAGCTTTGCTCTCATTTATGCGGAGCTCGGGCTGACACGCCAGCGGGCACAGTCCGGCCCGTTCTGGGTGAATTAACCCCACCTCCGTTCCCCCCGTGGCTCGGGAGGGATGGAGACATCGCCCGCATCCTGCTCCTGCTCTGATGTTTCCTTTTGGTGTTACCTCAGTGTCCTGAATTTGCCCAGAGAGCCCAAATTTTGGGGTCCCACGCGGGGCAGTGCCTGGAGCTGAGCTGCGGTGGGAGTAGCGGCAGATCTCTGTGGTTGCTTCCCATTCTAAAAAAATAACGAGAAAAATTAGGAGGACCCTGCAAAACACGCGCAAAATGCTCTTAAGTAAATCAGAAGCATTTTGCACGATATTTGAATTTATATTAAATTGCTTGTCATGAGGAGCGATGAGGCTGTCAATAAATTAGTTTATATTAGAAGCTATTCAGAGGCAGTTAATAATATTTAGCATCGCCAAGCCGTTCCGTGAGCAGCCGTGCTGACAACGCCTGGTTCCAACAGACCCGGGAGCTGCCGTGCGTCGCGGTGGGCAGCATCCTCCTGCTGCGATGCTCACGGCCGCCCCCTCCTCCCAGCCTTTCCAAGAGGAAAGTGGCTCATTTAAGTGCAAAATTCCCTCTTGTTGGTGTAAATGGCACACGTGTAGGTGACGGGTGTCCACCGAGGGCACGTCACGGTGGTCTCCATGCCCTTCTCCTGGCTTTCTCCCTGCTCATCCCGACTTTCCCCCTCTGCCCGTTGCAGCCTGGCTGGCTGACGCGACCTGTAGCCGAAATCCCGGTGCTGCCCGGCCCCGGGGAGAGCTCGGCCGCTGTTCCCAGCCCTCGGCTCCCGCAGGATTTCCGATCTGGGCAGAGCTGGGGTCAGCAGGGAGGGGTCCCGCGGGCGCCCCGCAGCCCCCAGCCCTGGCCCTGCTGCAGGAAGCGCGGGGTGGGGTGGGGAAAGGAGGCGAGAGGAGGAAAATGGGGAGTCGGGGTGGGGGGAGCCGCCAGATAAGGCTGGGCTGGAAGCGTCGGGCGGATGCAGCTCCGGGCCGGGGATCGGACCTGCGCCCCGGTCACTTCCCTCGTGTCACCCGGCCGGAGCCGTTACGGGAGCCCAGGGATGAAATTACAGCCAGGGAGATCCAGCACCTGAGCAGGGGCCAGGCCGGCTCCGGCAGCAAACAGGCAGCGGAAAATCCCTGCTGGAGCCAGCTGCCCTCGGGAAGATGTTTCCTCTTCTCCGGCCAGGCAGGGCAGGGCACGGGCAGAGCCCAGCATCGCCCCGGGGCCGCGGCCGGGGGATGTCGGTCCGGAGGGGTGCGGGGGTCTGGGGGAAGCAAGGCTCCATGTCCCCCCGGGGCCGGACTGTTAGCGAGGCACCAGCAGCGATGGATCCAGCCTCCCCGCTGCTCGCCTTCATCCCTCGCGTGTGCTCAGCCCCAGGCAGGACCCTCTGGCCCGGCCAGCGCGTCTGACCCGATTTCAGCCATCGGGTGGGAAAATAGGCACTGTCAGGATGAGCCCCGAGCCCATCCCGGCCGGAGCTGTGCTGGTGGGGCCGGCACCCGCACCCGGGTTCGGGGATGCTCCTGGGCAGAGGGAGAAACGCCGCTGCCCCCGAAGCCTGGGAGAGCCCCTGCTCGCTGGGGGGGTTGGCGCAGGGATGCAGGCGAAGGAGGCGGATGCCTTCTTTATTTTCTTTCCCCCTAGATTTAGTAGTTCCAATCCCCTCCAAAAATTTCCCCGCTGTCTTCTCAGCTTTCCTAAACCCAACCCACTCGCTTTTATTGCTCCTCCGGGAGTCTGTTCCCTGTAATGCATTATCTGCTCCCAGCTTTGCCGTACCAACCCCGAGCTTCAATTCCTGCCCTCGACTGCTGGACCCGGCCCCGGTTCAAGCAGCCCGTGGTGCCTCTCCCGCACGCCTCCGCCGCGTCCCGCTCCATCCTTGCTTTGCCCGGAGAAGGCAGCGCTGCCGTAACCTCCCCCGGCGCCTGCAGCCGCATCCCTGCACTGCGCTCCTTCGGCTCCCACCTCCGAGGGTGTTTTGGGGTGAGGGGAGCGGGGCTGCCCCTGGGCTCCCGGCCCCTGCAGGGTGATGCAAACCCCCCAGGATGGGTGGGAGCACCCTGGCCCGGAGCCCCCCCGGCATCCCACGGGCACGGGCAGGGCTGAGACCTGCGGGGAGCTGGGAGGCCCTGCCGGGGCCGGACCGGGACCCCCGGGGGGTGCAAGGCAACCCCAAACCCACTCTGGTTTCCCTGCCCGGGCAGGGTTAGTGAGCGGCAGACACAGCGTGGTTTGGTTTAATCTGCAGGGAAATCTTCACACCCTCCTTTGCTCTTTTCCTCGCCAGCCCCTCCGCCTGCCAGCGCGTCACCTTCGCGGGGGCAGCTGCCCATCTGGTGGCAGTTGCGGGTTTTTTTAAACGTTTTCCTCCCTCCCTCTTCCTCCTCCACCCATGCAGCCCCCTCTGCTCCTCCTCTGCTCACCCTCACGGGCACCTTTGCTTTCTCCCTGCATTTATTGCCGGAGCAGCACGATACAGCTCAGTGGCACGAGGGAGGATGGAGAGATGCTTGTGCCGGTGCCGGTGTCGGTGCCGGCTGGGATTTGCCTCTCCCGACCTCCAGCAAGGGCAGTTCCACCTGGGGAGCAGCTCCCAGCCTTGCACACGCGCGAGCAAACCCCGCTTCTGCTCCCAGGGCTGGAGGGGTCTCTCCTAAGGGCAGGGTTAAGGCAGCAGCCACGTTGCCTCCTCTTTCTGCGCGGGGTTAGAAGGGGTATAGCCTGCATCCGTGCAGATGCGAGCTTGTTTATTCTTACCAGATAGTTTGATGGCTTTATCTGATCACAGGTTTTCCTGAGGAAGGAAGGGTGAGTCTGAGTCACTTGAAAATGGGGGCCCTCATCTCTGGGTATGACTGGCGGGGCCGTGGATATCAGCAGAGCCCCGGGGCCAGACGCGCTCCCGGCAGCTTTTCCTCGGCCGCCGCCGTGCCGGGTGGGCATTGCCCCGGTCGTTAATAGATGCGAATCCAACGTGAGCACCAGTGGGTGGGGGGATGCTGTGGTGTGGGTGCCAGAGGAAGCACCCAGGACCCGATGCCGCGGAGGGAAGAGTGAGATCATTTACTGCCTCCGCGCTGTGCAGAGGGGGGAGCTGCTGACATGATGCCCCCGGTGCAGAAAACACCATCACCAGCAAATTGAAAGCAAGAGATAAAAGCTAGTGGCAATTGATAAATTCAACAGAGAGACAGGTTCATGCCCTCCTAGAAGAAAACCCAGATAATTAAACTCCCTTGTTCTGCTAATGCTGTCGGTGAGGGGCTGGAGGAACCAGCCGATCAGAGCTCGTCTGCTCTGGAGCGCCGGGGGCAGAGGGGTGCTGGGGGGCACCGGCACCCGGCTCACCGGGACATGGGGAAGGGCAGAGGCTGGAAACAGCTCCGGCTCCTTGAAACCGGGGAGCGGGGCTGGGGGCTGCAGCGAGCCGAGGCTGTCCCCTGCTCCCCAACCCCACCGCACACCAGCGTCCTTCCCCGCTGGCTCTGCGTCCCAGCAAACCAATGAATTTTCCATAAAGTGCCCTCAAAGCACTCGCACTCCGCATTCCGTGGAAACCGGGGGCTTTCGAACCTTTCTGAGGCTCCAGAGAAGGGAGCGGAGCCGGCGACGCTGAGCTGCTGGATGCGCACAGAGCCGGGCCCCTGGGGTCCAGAATTAATAGGACAGAGCAGGGGCTGTTCCCTGCATGTTTTATTTATGGGAATCAGGCCAGTGAAGTTCCCTCAGCTCTCAGAAATAGTCACATCGCCTCTGCTTTGCGCTGCCCACGGCCGTGACCTTGAGAAATGGGTCAGTGCCCCCCCCCCCGCACCCGGGAGGACGCTCGCCCCATGGGAGCCGGCCGGGCTCCCTCCCCACCACCCCCAAAACTCAGCCTTGAGGTGCCCCAGCACCCCCCACGAGCGCCGCGGGCAGCCTGCAGCTGGGAGCCACCCGTGAGAAAGGACCCACGGGAACTCCACCAAAAATCCCCAAAACACCGAGCGAGCGCCGGGCACCCCCCGCTCCCCCCTTCCGAGAACGGGGCACGCCAGGAGCCGTCCCCCGGCACCGAGGTGACATTTGCCTCTCGCACCAAACCGAGTCCCTGGGGCACCGGCTGCCGGCGAGGCTGGAGACCCCGAAACAGGAACCGCGGGTGGGGCTCGGCGTGGTTTCTTTTTTGTTTTCTTAACCTGCTTTTTTTTAGCCGTTTGCCGATGCCCGGTGGCAGGCACGGCCTCGCCCGTGCCCCATGGCAGCTCCACCGGTCCCACTCGGCAGCCCCGGGGCCACCAAAGCATCCCCGCGGCGGTACCCGGAGGGGAGATGCTGATCCAGGGGTCAGATCCTGCCGGGGAGAATCCGAGCGTGCTCCCCTATTTATCCAGCGGAATTGCGGGTTTGCATCCCGGGAGTGGGGGGCAGGAGGGGTGCTTTGCCGGGCAGCACCTTTGGGTGCTTTCGGCACAAAGGCGGGCAGCGCCGGCACCGCGCCGCAGGGACGGGCAGGGGTAACTGGCGAGGAAGCGGCAGCCGAGCGGCACCCATCCCCTCGCCCGGAGCCCTGCTGCAGGAGCTCAGCACCCTGCCTGCAGCTGGGGGCCTCATCCTGACCCCCTGCCTCCGCTGGTCTCCTCCTGATCTCAAACCCACTGGGGAAAATGTAGAGTAAAGCCACGGAGCCCAGTGGAAATGCATTAGACTTGCACCAGCACTGCTCAGGTCAGGATACGGCCGGGCTGGATGGCTCCCGTCAGCGGGGGCTGAGCAGGCCCTGGCTGCCGTTTGGGGCCACCCAAGAGCATCAATAAGGTAGAAAACGGTGTAAAACACACGCTGCAACTCGAGCAGGCGAGGATGGGCCTCACCCCGCGCCGGCAGCTCCTCCCTGCTCCTGCACCATCCCCGTTTAACCGGGAGAGATCCGAGGCTCGGCACAAGCGCGGCAATCGCTCCGGTCAACCCGTGCGACTGCGGAAAGCGCGTCGTCGGTGTCCGGTCGGCGGCGATTAACGGAGCGAGGCGGCTTTCCCAGGGCTGCCGGTGAGGCGGTGGCGGAGCCGGGAGCAGCACGGTTCCTCTCCCCACCCTCCGGCCCCGGCACAGCATCTCCCTCCCCACTTCCTTCCCTCGCCGATAATTAGCCGGGGTTGATTCTCCCGCAGCCTTCGGCTTCGCGGTTCCCGGTGATTTCTCCCGGCGCAGCGTTTCCCCGGCCAAGCGTTGGGAGGGAGACGTGAGACCCGCACCCGCGCCAGCTCCCGCCGCGGGAAATGACCGTGGGTGGCCCCGGGAGCGGGGAACCGGGCAGGCGTTTCCCAAAAATCCCATGGCCGGGAGAGGTCCGGGCCAAGGGGCCGCGGTGCCCTTTGCCAGCGCAGGAAATCCGGGCAGCACCTCAGCGCTCCAGGCTCTGCCCTCCCCGTCAGCCCGGGGCGGCGATGGCGGGGGCAGGCGGGGGGTCCCGCACCACCGTCCCGCTCCGGTGCCCACCCACCCGACGTTTGCTTGCTCTGAAACACGGGCAGCGCCCGGCCGGTCCCCGGGGAGGGTGCGTGGGGACGGGGCCGTGCGGAGCCCGTCAAGGACCTTCACGTGGCTGCTGCCAGCCGAGGCCGACAAAAGGCTCCGGCCGCCCTTCCTGCGGCTCCCGGCGGAGGGGCCGCTTCCAAACCCACGGCCGCACCCTGACCCCGACCTCGGCCACTCCGCGTCCTTCACGGCTCAGGGTCCCGTGCGGCGCCAGGACCCCCGGGCTCGGCTTGCCAGGGTGGCTGCGGCCGGGGCAGGGTGCTGGGGTGCCATCGGGCCACTTTGGGCTCCCGGGCGCTGGCAGGGTCTGCTCTGCCCCACGCTCTCCCGCAGCCTGGATCCGCACCTGGACTCATCCTGCCGTGTGCACGGTGCTCCGGGACAGGCAGAGCCCCTCGGCATCCCGTCCCACCCAGGAGACACCCGGCGGTGACCTTGGCCCTGCCACCTCCCTGAAGACCCCTCCCCGCAGCCCCCTGCCCTCGGTAGGACGAGGATGCTGAAGCTCTGCCCCAGCACCCCCCACGAGCCTCTGGAGCTCGGCCCCTCCGTCCCCAAAACCTCTCCAGCACGTCCAGGGCCGGGCACTGCTGCTGCCCGCGGCTCTGCTGGGGCTGGGGACGCGCGGAGGGTTTGTCTGCGGCCCCATCAATCCCACCGCTCTGCTGGTGCCGAATTTCCTTGAAAAAAGGAAGGGGTTCAGGCAGGGTGGGATGACCAGGGCAGAGCTCGGCACCAGCTGGGGACAGGGGCTGTTTCCACCCCGTCCCTCCGCAGCCACGCTCCCCCCAGCTCCCTTTGGGTCCATCTCGGTTTCACCGCGCAGGTGGAATATCCCCAGTTGGCATCACCTCCTACGGATGCCCAGCGTGCGGTACACGGCACGAGGCTGTTTACCCTTTCCTAAGGAAAAGAAGCATCTGAAGTCTTAAAGAAAAGGCTAAGAGTACATTAATCCGATTAATAAAAGGAGCCCCGTTAGAGTATGGATATTATTTACTGAAAGGGGGAATTTGCCAAGTATAATAAACCTGGAGCAATTTTCTCTCATCTTCATGGCTGTTCGTTATTTCCAGTGATGACATTTTTGTTTGTTAGTAGCCGGGCAGGACTCAGATCCCTTCCCCTGATGTGGGGTTTTGCCATACAACAGCTTCTTCATCACAAGGAGAGGTTTGCCGTCCTGCAAGCCGCGTGCGGGGGGTCTGCCCTTGGAAGGGTACGGACCTGGAAGCGTTGAGGACACGTGTGTCTCCACAGAAGGGCTTTCTCCTCTGCTCCAAGCCGGGGTTGCATCCTTCCCCGCTGCCTCCCCAAGGACTTGAGAGGCTTTACCCGGAGGTACGTGTCCTCTGGCAGTGTCTGAGGGGCTGAGCAGTGAAATCAATAACAAAAATGATGCTCAGCTCCTATACGGAGCTTTATGTCATCAAAGCCCTTTACTGGCATAAACTCATTAACGGGGAGCAATCGAATTCCTAGTCACACAGGTCCCAAGGATGCAGATCTTGGGGGCGATGGAGCGGAACGTATTGTAATAAGAAATAGCTGCTGTCGGTGGCCCCGCGCGCAGGAGGGCCCCGAGGAGCCGGCGAGAGCAGATGGAGGAGGGAGGCTGCGAGGGAAACGGTGCCCAGGGCGGGCTGGCAGCATCCTGGCAGCAGAGCCGCTTCCCCTCCCTGCGGCAGCCGGTGGGCCAGGGTCGGGGAGCCGGGCCCCCGCGCTCCCCACGGCCCCCCGGGGTCTCCCAACGCGATGGAGAAGAGTCCGGCATCATCCCCTCCACGGCTGCGCTTCCCTTTGGGAGCATCCCGCCCCTGCTGAGCCCCTCCATGCCATCCCCGCTGGAGCATCCCGGTCTGCTCCAGCCCTGGGAGATTCGTTTAACACAAGCCAAAGCAAATGGAAAACTGGGGATATTCAACCTGGATCGACTGCGCGGCCAGGGATGGGGGGGGTGGGGGCTGCAAGGTGGGGAGGCGGGGGAGGGCAGCAGCCCTCCGTCCCTGCTGCATTGCTCAGCGCTGCCGTACCCAGCCCAGAGCATGGCGTGGGACGGGGTGGGGGGGGTGCCGGGGTGACCCCCTGGGTATTTATTACACCCCGCTATTTCTGAGGCGTTGGGCAGCCCGGGCAGGCTCACAGCTCGGCCAGGTCTCCTCCACAGCACATCCCAGCGCTGCGGCGTGGGCAGCACCCACGGGTGTCTTGCCATGTTCCCCACCTCCTGGGACACCCCAGGACCCCCCGTACCCCCAGCACTGCCTGCTCAGCCCATCCCACCCAGACAAGGGATTCTTGGGGATGGGCTTTAGCCAGGGTGTACCCCTGGGACTCGGGGCGCGCTCCCACCCATGGCCCTGGCCTGGTGCCCACGGTTGGGTGGGGAACCGCAGCTCCTATTTCTGGTTTTCTCCCTGGGAGGTGCTCCAGGAGGGAGGACGGGAACACCCTGACCTGGTCCCCGAGGTCCCCGAAGTCCCAACTATGGGATGGGTCGAACACACCCGTGCCCAGGGGACGGCTGTGCTGGGAACGGGGAGGGGAGGGATGTCTTGCACCTCTCCCCTTCCCCATCCCTGCTCCCTGTGGTCGGTACCTTCCCTGTCCCCATCCCTGTCCCAGTCCTTGGCTCAAGCCACCGCTGTCCCCACCAAGCCCTGGTGGCAGTGAGGCCCCAGGAGGCTCCTCGGCATGCGGGGGCATGGAGGGATGCGGGGGCACAGAGGGATGCGGGGGCACGGAAGGATGCGGGGGCACGGAGGGATGCGGGGGTACGGAGGGATGCAGGGGCATGGAGGGATGCAGGGGTATGGAGGGATGCAGGGGCACGGAGGGATGTGGGGGCATGGAGGGATGTGGGGGCACAGAGGGATGCGGGGGCAGGGAGGGATGCGGGGGCACAGAGGGATGCGGAGGCCATGCTCATCCAGGGTTACCTTGGAAACGGCGCCTGAGCCACACATCCCTGTCACCACCGAGGGACCGAGCCACAGCGGTGACGAGGCCAAACCCTGCTCGCCGGGTCAGGCTGACAGCAGGGGTGCCGGGAAGTGTGACCCCGCATCCAGCTCGATGGCCGGTGCCAGGCAGGGGGAGAGGTGGCTGCAAAGGGGGCTGTGTCCTCCCCCCAGGTAGGGGAGCATCGCCCGGCCCCAGGGGGGGGAGAAAAGCCCCTCAAGGGTGGCCGGTGGCTCTCCCCAGCAGCCGGATCCCTCCCTGCAGGTCAGGGGCTCCCCGCAAAGATGGAGCTTTAAATAAATAACAAGCTGTCGACATCTCCTGGTTCTGCTGGCAGCGCCACGCTGGGAGCCCTCCCCGGCAGCCCCCGCGCTCTGAACCGCACTGGGAATGGGGACAGCGGCTGCTGGGAGCTCGGGGTNGGGGGGTCGGTGGGTCCCTGGCAGGGTCAGCGCTGGCTGATGGCATTTGCCAACCCCCTCCTCAAAGCCTCCTGTGATGGAGCATCACAACCTCGCATCGAAAATGTGATTTAAATGCTGAAGGTTGGCGGGGGGAGAAGCCCCTCCGTGCCTGCCCGGGGGTGCCGGGATGGATGAGGGGATGCGGGCAGGGCGTATGGATGCAGGCAGGGTTTGGGGATGCAGGCAGGGTGTGGGGATGCAGGCAGGGCATATGGATGCAGGCAGGGTGTGGGGATGCAGGCAGGGCATATGGATGCAGGCAGGGCATATGGATGCAGGCAGGGTTTGGGGATGCAGGCAGGGTTTGGGGATGCAGGCAGGGTGTGGGGATGCAGGCAGGGCGCAGGCAGGGCAGGGGGATGTCACACATCCATTTTTCCCCGATGGAAGATGCTTCATTGCAAACAGGTTTGCCCAGTGGAGCGCTCCAGAAGCCAGCGCAGGCTGGGGGAGGCAGGCAGGGGCGCAGGCAGCCAGAGCCTGCAGGCAGGGTTCAGGCAGAGGCCAGGCAACCCGAGCAAGCAGCGCAGGCAGCGAGGAGAGGGACCGGCCAGCGAGCCAAGGAGCCTGAAAGGGCAGCCGCAGGCTTCAATTAGCCAAGGACCGCTGGCAGGATCCTGCCTTAAATAGAGCCTCTGCACCCGGCCGGCGGGCAGGCAGGGAACCGTGCCCATGGGCAGCGTGGCCTGGCACCCCGCGGCTGCCCGCACCCGGCACCCGGCACCCGGCACCCATCGCTCGCCTGGCCGCGGTCGGGGTGTCGAGGGGACGCTGGGGACGGAGGGGCCGGGGTCTGCGGGCGGGCAGGGGGCTGGCGTGGCTGGGGTGGGGGCTGCTGGAGGGGGAGCGGGGCCGGACTCTGCTCCGAAAGCAGCTGAGAGGAAGGAAGAAGCAGCTAAAATAAGCAGGTGGGTGGACAGGGAGGAAATAATAGTGAGGCTGATAAGGAACGGGCTGGGAAAGGGGGAAAAGAACCAAAATGTCCCCAGGAAATAGGAACCGGCCCCCGGGAAGCAGAGGAAGGTCGTGGGGGGCAGCGGCACAGAGAGGGCACCCCGAGGGAGGAGGGATCGGGGGAACCAGGAGGGAACCGGGAGGGAACCGGGGGGAACCGGGGGTCCTGTGCTCCCGGGGGGATGGGTGCGCGGGCAGGGGAAGGGCAGGATGCTCTGCCCGGCAGCGTGGGAAACACCGGCCGGGAGCGGGGTCAGCCCCGACCCCCCCCAAAGCAGGGGGACAGCGGGAGGGGGTGCGGGCAGAGGCACCGCCAGCATCCTCGGAGGGCGGGGGGGAGCCCCCGGGTGAGCCCCCCCGGGAGCGAACTGCCGGGAAGCGGCGGGCAGCACGGGGCTCCGGGGGCTGGTGCGCAGGCGGCTGCCGGCCCCGCTCCGGGAACGGCCCCGCCGGGGGCCATGGCGGGGGCGGGGGGGGCACCAACTGCCCAGCACTCAAGGAGCAATTTGGGCTGGACCCGGGGNCGGGGGGTGCGGAGCCGTGCCGTGGGGGGCGGGAGGAGGCAGCTTGGCCGGAGATGCGCGGGGCCGGCTGCGGCTGCTGCCCTGGGAGTTTCCACATGAACCGCACACTTCGCATCGCAGCATTTTCCCCTCGCCAGGGCCGCCGCTGCCGGGGGTTATTTCCTGCCCTTTACGCTCTCCCCCCACCGCCCCGGCCTGCCCGAGCCCGGCTGCTTCCTCTCGTCCGCCCCGGGGGCTTTCCATGCTGCCAGAAAATAAATCTCATGCTATTTATAACAGAGGGGAAAACGCCAAGGTCTCCTCCAGCCTGGGCTGCGGCGGTGCTGAGTGCTGGACGGGCACCCCCGGGGAGATGAAGGAGGGAGAGGAATGTGCGGGGAAGGATGTGGGCAGGCGGGGCGGGCAGGGCAGCCTGCGCCCCGCTTTCATCTCCCTGCCTTCGGGCAGGGGTTTGGGGAAGGCAGAGAGGAGGGTGCTGGGAGGGGGGCACCGGCTGGGTGATAGGGGACCCCCTTCCCCTCCGCCCTTTGCAGCAGCCCCTGCCACGGTCCCCCAGCCCAGCACCCTTTATTAATGTCACCCATCACCCCCAGGCAGGCAGGCAGGGAGGAGACGATGTGTGTGGGTCACCGCACGTCTGCCCCCACCGCCCCAGCTGGGAGGGGATGGGGTGACCAGGAGATAACACCCAGGCCCCTCCTGGAACGGGGGGGGACCCCCGCAGGGGAGTGGCCTCAGTGCCTGCCCCGAGGGACCCAGGGACGTCAGAGGGTCCCCTGGGGTCAGGGCTGGGACAGTTGCTGTTTTTAACCCCTGTAAGTGCCTTA
This sequence comes from Pelecanoides urinatrix, assembly GCA_013400755.1. NCBI lineage: Eukaryota > Metazoa > Chordata > Aves > Procellariiformes > Procellariidae > Pelecanoides > Pelecanoides urinatrix. The sequence goes on along the minus strand of VZTQ01009535.1, from coordinate 65,257 downwards.
GGGAGGCTGCAGCGGGATCAGCTGGCTAATGCCTGGCGGGGGCAGAGGGGGGCTGGGGAGCAGACGGAGCTGATGATAACTGGGGGGCATGGAGAGACCCCCCCACCTCGCCACTCGCTGAGGGTGGCTGTCCTCGCTCCAGACTGGGACGCTGCCATTCCCTGCCAGCCGTCCCCACTCTCATCCCACGAGTGACTTTCCAGCTGTAGCAACGCGAGCCGGGTGACTCGCACTTTCCCGTGACTCCAGGAGCTGGGGATTTATTCTTTGCAAGGCTCCTGCTAAAATCTTTTTGCCTGCGGGACCCCCGCCTGCCTCCACCCCCCCCCCAGCTCTCCCATCTGAGCGGGAGGAGGAGGTCCCCGCTCTCCTCCCACTGGGAGACGTTGCGCAAAGCCCACGGCCAGCGGAAGTGCGGGAAGAAAAGCAGGGAGAGCACGAGGACGGTTTCCAAGCGCCGGGTGGGAGGAGAGCAGAAAACAGGAGGTGGAGGTGAAAATGTCAAACCCAGCTCCCGCTCCCCCTCCCGGGGCTGGCTCTGCGGGGGACATGGCGCTCACCAGTGGCTTTTGGTCCTCGCCCCTCGTCACCGAGACCACCTTTGCCTCCCCAACACGGCGGTGATGCTGGCGGCCGCCTCCCTGCCAGCGCCGGCAGCTTCGGCTCAGCGCACACTGTGGCACGGCCATCGCCGCCGGCACCCGGGGCTCAGCCCGTGCTGGAGCTTTCTGGGAAAACCTGAGCTCCGCGTTCCCAGCCCGGCTGCCTCCGGCTGCCTTGGATGCCGCTTTCCTGTGACCCGGAGGGAAGGGCCATTCGACGCCTGTCCGTGTCTGCGCTGGGAGGAAGGGGGACGTGTCCCACCAGCGTCCCCCAGTCCTGTGGGCATCCCCTGGGGTGGCTGGCAGATGCCCGGGGCTCGAAGCCCCATGTGGCTCCTGGCCGGGGGCTGCCCAGCCGTGTCCCAGCATCCCCCCAGGCTGGGGGATTCCAGCACCGGGAGCGTGGGGTGGGACCCCCGCAGAGCTCCAGGCTGGGCTTCACCTGTGCCTGCCCCCGGCTGGGCCTCATCCTGCCCGCAGGGAAACCCCTGCTCTGTGCCCTGGGACAGCCCAGAGCATCCCTGGAGACTTGCCCCGGGAAGGGGGATAACCGGGGTTTGGGGAACTGTGCCCATCGTGGGACTCGCGGGGGTCACCCGGAGTGGGCCTGATCCTGCAGCAGGGACGGTGCTGAGGGGCTCTGCCTGCGGCCAGATGGCTCCGAGGAGCCCTAAGCTCCCCGTAATGCCCCTAATTGTCCCACAGCGCGGGAGCGGGCGGCCCGGCCCAGCTGGTGCCTGCGTCCCCCCGCAGCAATGGCTTTGGGACCTCTGGCTATTTTTAATCCCAGAAAGCTATTTTTGAGGAGAGAGGCTATTTTCCCTGCCCGCGGCTAATCCTGTCTTGCTTTTCAACCTTACCCAGCTATTTGCCAGGGCCGGGCGATGGGCAGCTCCCTTCCCGGGGCAGTCTGCATCCAGGAGGATTCGGGGCAGGAGGAATTGGGTGGGAAGTGCCGGCCGGGATGGGGTGGTCCTGCACCCTCTGCCCCGCGCTGCCGGGTCCTGGCTGCTGGGTGCCTGGCCTGGCGCTGGGCAATGGCACCACGGTGCCACGGAGGGGAACGTGCCCCATTTGGGGACACGAGCTGACGGTCCCCAGCCCCGCGGGAGCTGGGAAGGCCATCAAAGGATGGGGATGCCAGAGGTGACGGGGGCCGTGTGTCCCCTGGGCGTTGCGGGGACCACGGGGTCCTGGGAGCACCGGCAAACTGGGAGTGAACTGGAAGCAGGTGTTGGGCACGTCCCGGAGGAGAGGGGCCAGCGGGGAGGAAGGGTGGGGGTGCGGGGGGCTNNNTCACAGCCCACGGGGGGGAGCGGGGGGCACATCTGGCGGCGGAGGGGTGGCAGGAAGCATCGTGCTGGCTCGGCCCCCCGTGCTCGGCCGCCTCGGGGTCCCGGGGGGGCCGTGCCGCTGCCAGATGTTGTGCAGCTGTCTCCGGCGCTTCCTCTCCCCCTGCGTCCTCCGGGAAGCTCTCCCCTGCGCTTCCTCAGCAGGGAGAGTGGGGGGAGACCCCCCCTGACCCCCCGCCCCTCCGGCCCCGGCTTCCTGAGCCGCCGGGTCTGCTGCTCCCGCGTTCGGCTCTTTTGCCGCTGGCTCATCCCTCCCATCTCCTCTCCCATCTCTCCCCGACCCCTCGCTCCCTTCCTTCTGCCCGCTGCCCCCCAGCTCCCGGCCCTGGGGGGGTCTCGCCCCTCTGCTGCCTCCCGATCCCGGGCCGCATCCTGCGCTCCAGCTGCAGAGCTCGCCCCGCTCCCCGGGGCAGAGAGGAGGGCAGGGAGGTGGATGTGTCAGGCATCATTTATCGCTTTTCTTCCCTCTTCTCTCCAAGCATTTTGCATTTTCCTGCAGCGCAGGGGCTGGGCTGGCCGGATCCTGTCCAGCCCTGGCGCCACGGGCAGGGAAAAGCCGGGAGAGCCGCAGCGAGCGTGGCCGTGGGCTGCGGGAGCCGGGGGGGAGATGCCCGTCACCGAGCATCGGCTCACGCCGACCGCGGGATGCAGATAGGATTCGGGGATTAGAGCAGCTTAGGGAGCAGGGTTTTTCCAAGCGGCAGATGGTGCCGGATGGATCCCAGGGCGAGGTTAGCGGGGTGGGAAGCAGGTCCCCGCGCAGCCCTGGGCAGGGCAGGGGAAAATCAGGCAGAAGGGGGGAGGAGGAGGATTTTCGCCCAGCCCGTTTCTGGACAGGAGCACGAGGGAGGGCTGGAGGGCCGGATCCTTCCCCCGGCTCCCAAGCGTGCCGGGTGCCGGTGAGGACATCCCACGCCGATGCCCGGAGCTGGTCACAGCCAGGGTGGCTCCTGCACCCCGTGCCCCCCCGGGGAGCACCCCTTGTGCCCCAGCTGGGCTGCGGTGCTCAAGGTCCTGGGGATGCGACGTGGCTCTGTCACCCATTTGGTCCTTCGGCTGCTCATGTCCCCTGTCCCCAGGAGCGCACGTGTCCCCACGAGTGTGCACGTCATCCTGTGAGTGCGTGGGAGGCCCCGGGACCAGAGGCTTCCCCCCACGTCCCCCTGCATCCCCCGGGGGGGGCTTGTGGGCAGCAGGGTGCTGCCGTGGGGCTGGAGCGGGGCGATCCCTCCTGCCCCACGGCGCTGGTGGCTCCCCGGGCTCTGCTGCGACTGCGGAGACGAGCAACTTCACCCCAAACGCTGCCGGGGGAATTCCTGGTGACGAGGGTGGAAACGACCTGGTTCAAGAGGCGACGAGGTGGGGACCGGAGAGAAACTCCACCGCCGGGGAGGCCGCGCCGGCGGCTGGCACAGTGTGCTCAGGCGGCCCCGGGAGCTGCTTCGGAGCTGAGAGCAGCCAAACGAGCTGGGTTAATGAAGCAGAAATCAAGGGACCCATTTCCCGGCGAAGGGGTGCAATGAAGGGCTCCAAAACCGGCCCCAGAGGAAGCAGGAGGAGGCTGCTCGGCCGCAGAGGGGAGTCCGACCTGCCCCGGCCGGGATCGGTCCCACGGCTCCCGAGGGCGTTCGGGGTGGGAGCAGGGGGAGCTCCGGCTGCAGGCGGGGAAGCCCAGCCGCCGGCCGGGGAGTCACCGGCACTTTCCGGGGAAGAGCGGGACCCGGGTGGGAACCCCTCGGGGCACATGGGGTTTTCTGCTGGAGGCGGGGAGGTGGGCGCAGGGACCCCCCAGGGGATGCCGGGACCCCAGCCCACCCCGGGCTGCTCCATGGGACGGAGCCAGGCGGTCCGTGTGCCCGCACCAAGCCACCCGCGCCGGCGGGGAGATGGCGACGTGGGGGACGTTGGGTTGCTCCAGGCAGTGAGCCGGGCATCCCGCAGTGTGGGTGCTCCGGATCCGGCCCACGGGCCCCACGCCTGACCTCAGCCCTCAGGCCCCAGCAGCTGCACCCACGTCCCCTGGGTTCAGCCCCACTCCAGAGTCCCCGTCCCTTCCCCAGCAGCAGCGGCTCGGAAAGAGGAAGCGTCGCCTCCGGCGTCCCCCCACGGCGGCCCGGGGGCTATTTTGGGTTTGGAGAAAAGCGGAAGGCAGCACCGGGCGGGCGGCGGCGAGCGGGCGATGCCCCGCAGCACGCGGGGGACGGCGGCGGGTGGGGAAAGAGGAACACCAACACCGCCCCGCGCCCCCCGCTACCGGCCGGGGGACGGGGAAAGAGGATCCGTCTCACCTGAAGCGTAAAAGGAGTTTTTTGGGGCGCACGAGGGGGGCTCAGGCAGCCTCTGGGGGTGATGCCTGGGGAGTGATGCTCGTGGGGGACCCCCCGGCGCTCCCATCTCCCAACCTCCACCTTCGTGTTTGCCAGTGCCCCGAGACCGCAGGAGCGAAGGACGAGGGGGGGCTGGTGCACTCACCATTTTTTAATGCTGCTTTTTGCTCTTAAGAGTGGTTTTGCCCCCAGCGCCCAGGTAAACGCCATCCCGTGCAGCCGCCCGGCGCGGGCGACAGCTCTCCACGGAAGGGTTGGGTCCATAACCGCGAGTGGGGTCTTGCTCTGCCGGGGAGTCACGGACGGGTGGATGGATGGACAGACAGGTGGATGGATGGACAGATGGACACAGGGAGGGAGGGAGGGAAGGAGGGAGGGATGGATGGATGGATGGACAAATGGATGGGCAGATGGACACAGGGAGGGATGGATGAATGGATGGGCAGCCACATGGATGCATGAACGGATGGATGGATGGATGGACAGACAGATGGACGGGTAGATGGATGGACAGACAGGCAGCACAGTCACGCTGCACCCACACTCCGCTGGAGGCCATCCAGCCGTGCCCCCTCCCCGCTGCACCCCCCGGCGATGCTGCACCCCCCGAGCACCACCCCACAGCGATGCTGTGCCCCCCGACTCAGCCCAGGCACCGGTGCCCGGCCAGGGCCGAGGGGTGGGACATCCCGGGGGGCTCGGCGGGGCGGGGGGCACTGCCGTGGGGGGAACAGGCAGGGCCGAGGGCTGGCCGCGGGCCATCACCGCTGCGTCTGGGCGCAGAGGTAGCCCCACCGGCCACCCCTCTGGCACGGGGGATGCTCCGTTAGCACCTCGTGCCTGGGAATCGTGCTCGGCCGGGCAAAACGTGTTAGGGCTCTATCAGCCGGCGCAGGCTCGCTCCCGACGGGGCTAATAGCCACTGACTTAACGAGCAGGAGTCAGGACCGCTCTGCTGGGCCCTTTCCAGCCGTGGGGAGGAGCGACAGGGAGAGCAGAGCCCAGCCGGCTTTGCAGCAGGCAGGGAAATCTAGGTCAGGGCTTGCTTTAAAAGGGGGCACGGAGCCCAGATCGCGTCGGCTTCCAAGTGAAGCCACGGAGCAGCGGCGCCTGCCCGAGCCCAGCGCGGATGCAGGGAACCGACGGCTCCATGCTCACCCGGAGCATCCCCGTCCAGGGAGCTGCGGCGGCCGAGGACGCCCACGGGTGACGCTTCCCGTCTGCGTGGCCCTTCACGCAATTCTTCGCTTTGCTGGGAAACAGCCGTGATTTGTAACTCTGGCTCTGCCAGGGCTGGAAAATAACGTGCTGCCCAGGGACATGCACTTTCCAGAGACACGGAGCGATGCCCGGGCACAGGGAGATGCCGCTTGCCTCCCAAATGAGACATCCCCCCACCCACCAAAGCTGGCCCCTTCCCTCCCCTCCGCCTCCACACGGCTGGAAGGGGATCAGCGAAGGGAACCGGCCCCAGGCCTGACATTTCAGCGCTCGCCAGCAAATGGCAAAACAAAACAAAAAAGCCCCAACCGAGCAAAAAGCCCGGTGGCAGCAAAAGGGGAACTCGGAGGAAGATGGAGGGTGCGAAGCTGCGGCTGCTAGGGCGAGCGAACGCCTCTGCAGACGGCGCAAACATTTTGCCCCCAAATTACTGCCCAGCCCTGGCTGAGCCGCAGAGGTTTCGAACAAAAGCAACGATCCTCCACAAAGAGGATTTTTTGTTTTCCCTCCCCAAATGCAGGATTGCTCTCCGCTTCCCAACACCCTTCAAGGGCTTGGGATGGGGAATAATTAAGTTGGCAGCATGATGCATTTAATTAAAAGCCAGCGCTTGAAGGTAGACCGAAATTAGCTGCTGGAGCAGTGGGTCTTCGGAGGGCGATCCTCCGCGTCCCCACGAGGCACAGCCTGATCCCCGGCCGTTCTGCGAGGCTGGACGTGGGGTTTCACGCCTGGCAGAGCTGGCAGAGGCCACCACAGCTCCCTGCGAGCTGCAGCCATTCTGGCTCCTCCTGCTGCAGTCACCTCTCAGGGCCAAATTTTCAGGAATCCAGGCTCTGGTGCGCCTGGAAAAATTCAGATTTTTCACATGGGCTCAGCATTTGGCCACTTCCTGGGTTTCCATTGAGCCCAGCTTCAAAATGAGACCTGCGCCGAGGCTTCAAACCTCAAAATAATCTCTTCAAAATAAAAAGCTGGGCTGTTAAAATGCTCCCCGTCCTTTCCAAGACAAGCAGACATGCAGGGTGGGTGGTGCTGGTGGCCGTGCCCCAGAAAGGGCATTTCCAGGAGCGCTGGATGCCGTTTGCTCACTGCAAACCCTCTGCTCGGGCGGCCGAGGCGGCTGTTGGAAAGGGTCCTGAGAAATTCACGCCCATTCCCCCACTTATATTCGCTTCCCTTTTCACGCCTCATCCTGGGCAACCCAAAGAGACCGAGTGGAAAAGTCTCTGAAAACGAAACTAGCTGGAAACCAGACTCCAACCCAGCGGGGTTTTCAATGAGGCGGGTTGTAAAATTGATGGAAGCGGAGCAGCCCAGGGCTTCCCCGCACCCTTCTGCGCCCTGACGCGCATCTCAACACCGAGGCAGACACGGGGTTTTGGCTCCCGTTCCACTTCCAGCCCCTCCAAAACGAACGGCAGGCTTATCGCCGGGCACCGAGCTCTGCCTGCCCGCAGCAGGGACGGGTGAAACCCGCCTCCCCCGCTATCGCTTCCCCCTTTCGGTGCCGCTGCCGCCAGCTGCGGGCGGGCACCTCCTGAAAATCTGATTTTTGAGGCACATCTGGAAGCGGGCAACGGCCCCGTCCCGGCGGCAGGGCACCGGGGGCGGGCTGGGGGTGCGGGGGAAGGCCCTGGGCACCGCAGATGGCTTCCCATCTACACGGGAGCCCCGAGCCCCGAGCGGCTGATGGGCGGGAAGAGGGGAAACGCAGCGTGGTTCGTTACCACGGTGAATTATCAGGGTTAATTAATGAGCTCGGCGGGAGTAGGCCGCCAGCACGGGCCTGCAGCGGCCCCCGGGCTGGATGTGAAGCCGGGGCTGCCAGGGGGTGGCCGGGGCGGGGGTCCCCGGAGCCGGCCGGGCTCTGAGGGGCCGGCTCTGCCCGGCGGCGCAGGCCGGGGCTGGCCCAGGCGGGGGACGGCAGGGCCCGGGCCGGGCCCGGGAGGCCCGTGCTGGTGCTGCCCCCTTCCCTCCGGCCGGGCGCACGGCACCGCCGGCACCGCCCGGCCCCGCTGACCCCCGCGGGAGCGGAGCGCCCGCCCCATGACGTCACCCCGCCCCATGACGTCACCCCCGCCCTGCCGCCGTTTCCGCT
>VZTQ01009535.1:37533-57646 GCA_013400755.1 Pelecanoides urinatrix | reverse complement strand
GGCGGCCCCGGGGGTTGCCGGGCGGGTGGGCCTCTCTGGGGGCAGCGGCTCCAGGGCCCCGCGGAGGGCGCTGGCGGCTCGTCCCCCCCCAGGGCTCGTCCGTTCCCCCGCCCCCAGGGCTCGCCTGGGCCCTGCGGGTATTTAGCAGCTGCTGCTGGGCAGAGGAGCTATTTTCGACGAGCAGAGCCCGGTGCTTCTGTCGCTTCTGATAGATGCTTATGGAGGAAACTCCACTGGAGATTTCTCTTCCTCTTTCTGTGAAGCCCCTCTCTTCACCTTTCCCGTCAGACTGCCCAGGTTTGCATAATGTCCTTCGCTTGCTGGCTGCTTATTCTGTCTGCCCTCTGCTCCTTGTCTGTGACAGATATCAACCTTAACTCTCCCAACAAAGGTCTGCTGTCGGATGCCATGACAGATGTTCCCGTGGATAGCGCGGCTTCGGCCAGGACCTCTGCGCCCGAGGGGCTGACTCTTGCTGAAGAGGAGGAGTTGAGATCCGAGCTTGCCAAGGTAACGGGGCGCTCGCGTTTGTCAGCGGGGCTGCGTGCGGCCGCAGTCGTGTTCTGTGGAGGCAGAACAAGCAGGAGCCACGGGAGTAGGACTTCTTTTTTTTTTTTTTTTTAATTTTGCAGTGGTGTTACTTTTGGATCTCTCAGCTTGTTGTTAAAATGCACAAAGCTGGCAGATACTTCAAACACTGCGGTATGTTGTGTGTTCTTTCCCAGAACGACTTAATTTAGAGCTCTAAGGAAATAAGTGGCTTTTGATGCCGTGAGCCTAATCTAGGCTTTTAGCTCCATTTGAAGTGAGAAAACACTTTAGGCAAGTGGTATGCAAAAGAAACTCGTTTTTCCTTAGGAAGCTGAAACAATGGAGTACTTATGCTTTCTTTTTCTACCTTTTTCTCTTAAATATTTATTACACTGTGTAGGCAACTATTTTTGGTCCCTATATGCTTTTGAAGAGCTGAGAGTTTGTAATGTGATATCCTAAATTTTGGCCACCTTTTGGGGTTTAAAGGTCAATTTATAATTTCTATCTGAAATGTAGCTGAAGGTAATTGCAGCTGTCCTTCTGTAGTCCTTTCTTTCATTTGAGAATCTCCTGGCGATTCTTTGACTTACAAGTTTTAGCAAGGGAGGACTTTGCTGTTAAAGTAGAAATGAACCCTCTCTGCCTGGAAACAACTCCAAAGTACTTTGAAAATGTTGTAAGAAAGATCTCTGAGGAAAAACTCTTTGTTTTAATGACATCAGAGGAAAAGAATCGTAAGAAAGAAACCTTAGTTAATAAGGTTTAGCAACTGATTTTTATCTACTGTTGAAATTACAACGCTAGAAATGAGTTCTGTTAATCTTGATGCCATTAAGTCGCCAGTACAGTGACGTGTATGGATGTTTTCCCGACTGAAGTCTGAGCTGCAGGCCTCCCGTTCCAGCACTGTTCACGTTCAGTTGAATTGTTCTGCATGCACCTGAAGTTCCTGCCAATTTTTTATGTTCATGTTAACGAAATCTTGCTAGTTTTGAGGGAGGTAGAAAGTTGGCTTAATTTTCAGAATGTTATTGAACTGTGATTTAAGACAAACCTCTGCCTCTCTCTAAGGTTGAAGAAGAAATTGGTACGCTCAGGCAAGTTCTGGCTGCTAAAGAGAGGCACTGTGGAGAGCTGAAGAGGAAGCTAGGTTTGACTCCCTTGGATGGGTTAAAGCAAAACCTGTCTAAAAGCTGGCATGATGTCCAAGTCTCCAATGCGTAAGTGTTGCTTGTGATGCACGTTTCATGTTTAAATATGACTCTATAGTAATTATTTCCAAGCAACATATTCCAGGGCTCTTCCAAGTGGCTGGAGGCTTTTGCTCTGATGGTTATATAGAGAAAAGGCACTTAAAACTATTTACTTCATTGCTTTTGCTAGTCTGTGTCTTTATGTCAGCGTAAATGAAACTTTCACATCTGTGATCCAGATAGGTTGTTGCTGAACGCTCTTTCCTATGACAATAGAGATCTAGATCGCCACTTAACAGTTCAGTTTGCCCACTTCTGCCCATTCTTTGAGCCGTAGGCTGCTGCTACCTTGTTCTGAACTCAGGCTCGAAGAGAAGTGCAAGAAGTTTCAAAGTTCTACTGCACAGTGTCAGTTTAGAAGGTATTTCCTGGGTCATATAGCTTGAATTAAAAAGCCTGCACTTCCTAGGAAAAAATGCTGTAACGTTAGTGTGCATTACGCATAGTCATCTCTGCCTAAAGAAGATCTGAAATTAGACTGACTGTTCCTGAACAGGCATTAAGGGTATGGTCACTGCAGTGCTTGACGGTGCCAAAAGGAGAGTCAAAGAGGTAAGTTTGACCCTGCAGTTGTGCCTGGATGTGAGGGACTCGCGGTACCCATAGAGATACCGTTCAGTCTAAAAAGTCTCGTATAACTTTACCTGGAATTTAGCACTGACAGTGCTACTGCGGGCCAGATTATTGAGCTGTTCATCTCACTGTTTATTCTTTCCCTTTTTCCTCATCTTCCCTCCTACATCCCTACCTGATTTCTGTTATTCCTTTGTAACTGAAATCTGTGTCATTGTCTTCTAAAAAATGAATATTAAAGTTATATTCATTAACACTTTCTGTTTCTAGTTATGTGAAAACATCTGAGAAACTTGGAGAGTGGAATGACAAAGTGACACAGTCTGACTTGTGAGTGCCTCGGGCTCCTCAGCAACACCTCCTTGCTCTTTGCTGCGTTCCCCGATTTGTGCTGCTACTTGTTCTCACAGGCATCGGGGGTTGATTGGGAGCTGGAGGCATGGTGAAGCAGGACTGTTATTAGCAGCATTCCTGGCTTCCAGCTATAAGCATCCCTCAGTTGCAGAGGAGATGAGTAAACATTACTGCTATCATCTCTCTCATGATCTTGCTATTGCAGAAGAAAAATTCCAATCAGTTAGACTTCTTTTTTTTATAATAATTTAAAAAAAAAAAGTTAAAAAATCAACCACAGTTTCCTTTTAGCTGGTCATTGGTAGGTTAGTCTGTTGTAATCAGATGTTGTAATCTGTCTTCACAGTGAAACTATTTCTCTTCTCATCACTGGACGTGGTAGGAATCGGTTTGATTATTGCCTTTCTGTATGGCTACGGGAGAGAGAGTGCCTGAAGGCATCTACCTGTAGCTGGAAGTAGGGGCTGTGCAAATGCAAATATGTAATTAGCTTTTGAAAGCTGCCACACCGTGGCTGCTCTTGCATTGATGTATGTGAACCTTTTTGCTGATGTCAACACTAGAAAGCCATGAATTTTAGTCTTTGCAGTATAGACAAGCAGGTGACAAATGCAGACAAAGAACATCTAGCTACTTTTGTCTCTAGAATATATTATTTAATTATATTAGACTTCCATTCATATTAGACATGAATCACTTTGATTCCTGCTGCATAGCTGAACGTAAGGGAGACCTGGAATGTTTTCTGCACTGAAGATTCTTTCCCTTCTACATCTTGTGTTGAAGGAGATAGTTATTTAGCTAAGAGGAAAATGTGGATTGGGAGCATCCCATCCGTAGGCAAGACAGCTCTCATCTAATGGGGGAGAGTTACACTTCTGGGTGACGTGAGCTGCCTGCGATATGTCACCTCCTCTGAGCACTTCTGTGTGTTGTCTGAGCTGGTAGCAGACACTTTCTATAGTATTTGTATTTGTTCTGTACCTCCAGTGTTAATTCTCACAACCCCTAAGGTACTTTTTTCTTGTAGGGAAACATGATTTCTAAAGATTAGAAAATGAAACTAAGTTTAATGGTTTGTCCAGGTCATGCTATATTGGTAAAATACAGCTTTGGGCGTGGCAGCCAGATTTTTTTTTTTGGCCTTGAGCTCAGTTCACTGCTCTGTGCTTTTGATACATAGCCACCACGCAGCATGTAGGAGGGGAGCAGGCGACTGTAGGACGGCAGCAGAAGAACCAAAGTCTTTCAATTCACGACACCTTCTAAACCGCAGGCATTGTTTCTTTGTGTTCAGTGCTTGAATGTTCTTAAATAAGAAAGAAACTGGGGCTTAGGTGTCTCCCCGCTTCTCAAACAACAGCTCTTTTCCTTCTGGCTGTAACAGAGAAGGGGGGAAGCTATTGTCAGAGAAATAAAGCCTGTGATACTGTCAGTGTAAAGAGACACTAATAATGTAGAAAGTGTCAAAAGAAGCATCTGTCATGAATCTTGGCGCTGTATCTAACCTCCACTGTGTTTGTAGATATCTTTCAGCCAGCAGCACACTGGAGGACTGGAATGAAAAATTAACTCAATCAGAAGCGTGAGTGTCTTAACTGTCAGTGTTAACAAATGCTTTCATGACAGTCTGCCGCCACTAACGTTCTGTGCCCCTGCTTACAGTCCTCTGCTTTGACTAGATCTATTTAAACATTTCTCTTTTTTAGCTTTCACTTTTTTAACCCAATAAATGTCTCTTCTGGGAGAGGGAGCTTTTCCTCAGGTCAGTATGTGAATGATTTCACTGTGGTCCAAATGCCTGCCTGCTCTCAGAGGAGAACTGGCTGAAGCCACCAGGTAGCCGAGACCTGTGTGCCACACACTAGAACTTGAGCTGCCGAGCTGTGGAATAGGCAGACTGACCTCTTCTTGTTACCCTCAACATGCTCTGCAGGGAGCAGGAGCTTTTCTTTTTGCTGTGGAACCTGGTGAGAACAAACAGAGCTGTAGTGTCCAAGGCAGCTGTTCTGTCATGTTGGGGCCCCAAGTGGACTTGAACAGCTTAAACCTCACAGCTGTTATACTCCATTTGTTGGCTGCTAAGGTCTTAGCCATGTTTTTATTAAATGCCTGAAATTAAATTCTCATCTGGACTAAATTATGGGAGAATATTATGGAAGCTGGCCTTTGTCCTTCTCACTGCATCTTTCCCACAGTATATAGGGGAGTCCTTTACAGTGATGCAGTGGGAGCAGGTAGGTAGTGTTGTTGTTTCCCAAACTGATTTAAACCATGGTAAGGTAGGTTTTAGGTAAGCCAGCTTTTCCTGTTCTCTGGAACGGGTATAAAATTAAGTCCTTTGAGCTGGCTTGTTACTGACAGTGTATGTGAACAGAAGGTTTTCTTCATAAGACGGGTGAAAGATGAGCGGAGATAAAAAGTAGGAGTATCAGAAAAAATTTTGAAGTATGCAGATTCTACTTTCAATGTTCCATGTATGTTTTCTAGATTAAGAAGATGTAAATTGTCACTATTTCACTTGCTAAATAGAATGACCTTGGTTTTTATGCTTGCTGACAGTGTGACTGACTCCAGCGGTGTTTAATCAGAGTTCCTCCCTGGGTGTGCCTGCTAGAATAGAAAACTTCTTGTTATATCTGTTTCCTTGTACTTAATAAGCACCAGAAATGTGGCGGAAGCGTGCTTTTGTAGAGCACTTGACGCCTGAATAGCTGTGGCACGCTAGTTTTCCTGCTTGCTTTGGCACTAGACGGAATGACAGTTCATGCTAGCAAGGTAGATACTGATTAAAATAGAGAGGAGAGGAGGATTGAAAAGCAAGATTTGAGCAATGCTTCAGAAAACAAACAGAATTTCTACTTCCTTTGTCTAAAGCTCAGCAAATGTAAAGAGTCAAGTTCAAGAAATCCAAGGATGAGGTTTTAATCATATGTTTTGGGTTTGTTATGCAAATGCATCCTCTTTCCTGTTGTTTGAGCTTCTCGGCATTATAACTAACAGGCATCCTGACTGAACTGGGAATGGGCCTAATTCGTGACCTTACGGGGCTTTTGTGCGCTGCTGAGTTTCCTGGTAGTTGCCATTCTTGGCCACAGACTTGCCCACTGCAAGAGGCACATAGGCAGGACAGAAATCAGCCCAATCTGTCCCTAGCTCCAGTTTCATTGTAACCAGGATGCAAGATGACTTAGATGGTTTGTGTACTTAGTCAGACAGCACAAATGGTGATTGCTGGATACGAGCAAGTGAGATGAAGCTGGTATTAATGGATACAGGAGGATTTGAGGGTGTGGGTCTGGCTCCTCCCTGTCAGGGTTTATAGGAGAGGGTGCAATGAAATGTTTGAATGCCACAGGATGAACACCACAGGGCAGAGATCATTTCTGCAGCTTCTGCTGCAGCCAATTGTCTGTTAGTAGAGCAGGGTATTAATTAGAGCTCATATTTATTACTCCCAGATTTGGATTATTCTTTTGTGCTTTGTACTGGTGCTAAAGGAAGAAAGTGAGTGATTGTGAATTTAAAGCCATGGTAAACCTGGCCGTGTCTGTTGCAGGAGAGTAGTTGCGACTTCTAGGTCAGGGCTAGTATTTAAGTTGCATTAAAGTCTTGTATAACCTGAGCCCTGGTTGTCACAGATGCAGCTCCACATGTGTGTCTGATGACAGTTGTGGGTTAAAGAGTTTCTCATCTCAGCTGCACTTTCCTGGCTCTGCAGTGGTGAAGGTGTGTACGTGTGTGTGAGCTGTGGATGCAGGACTAGACTGGCGATCTGATCTGGCTGCTCCTGTCTTTCTTTGTTCTTCCAAGTTTGTATTTCAGCCGGATCGTTTCCTTGATCTAGATCACTGTGTCAGCACAAACAGTTGCGCTGGCATCATGAAGGAGCACACTCGGGCAGAAGGAGCAGCACTCGAGTGCTAGATCTGCAGTGGTCTTAAGAATACTGTTAAGTGTGGAAAATACAGCTGGAAAATCTCTGGGCTTTATCTGCCGAAGCAAGACATAATACCTGGCAGTTTGCAGTGTGTGCATGGTGTGATGGTGTCCTTTGAGTCTGTAAACTGTTCCTCTCATTGCTGCTCTGGTGCTCAGTGCTGATCGCTGAGAGTTGAGTGTGAAGCAGATGTAGAGTCAGCGCAACATACTTCAGTGAGCACAAGGTCTTCGGTGTTTCTGTTGGGCAGCTGTAAATCAAACCCCATGATAGGATTTGGTCAGCCGGGGAGGAGCCTGACTGCTGAAGGCAGGGATTGAGATCCTCCTCTTCGAAAGCAGGTTTGGCCCTAGGATTCAAACATAGTTATTGCGATAGGAAGGCATGTGTTGATGCTGACCAATTAACTCCTAAATTGTCCTAAGATGACTATTTCTTGCAAAAGATTGTGCTGTGGAGAAACAGTAGTGAGGCCTTGCTGTTGGGGCACACTCAGGTTCTTCTGGAGTCCCTGAATTCAAGAGGAACTGGTCTGAAAAATGTGGAGGTTACAGGAATTTTCTTTCAGGAGCAGAGAGAGGGAAGGTAAAGCTGATGCCGTTTTGCCCTGTTCTGCATAAGTCTCGTGTACATTCTTGATTCAGAAATACTTGGCTGTGGTCTTAAATCAAAAACCCCAACAAACCAACATGTTGTAATTGGTATTGCTTGAACCCAGTTCAGGTGCTGTGGTGCTGTCCTCTGCACTTCTGCCTGGAGAGAATGAGCTGTAAACAAGTCAGCTGTCAGCGTGGTGCTTCTAGCTTTGGGAGCTCAGGCAGGAGAAAGGATCTTAGGCTGTTTGTAATGCCCTTCTCCTAAATATCCTAGTCAGGCAAAAAAGTAATCTCGAGCTGAAATATTTGGAGTAAGAAAACTTGGCTTAAATTGTTGAACCTGTTTTCCAGCCTCAGTCTTTTTTTATAATGTGAAGAATGCCATAAATCTAGATGTTAATCATCAACTGTGGAATAGCTTAGAGAGGATGAGTTACTGAAAGTGGCTCAAAGAATCTTTGTTCCTGAGATTAGTCTCATCGGAAGGAAACAAAGGTTCTCAAGTGTCTGTCTTCTTCGGCTTTGGTATAAACTCAAATGTAATCAGCTGACAAATACAAGCTGTCAGACTTCTTATGTATTGTGGTTAATGGTAACTGATAGGAAACTTCTCTACCAATTTATTTCTAAACTGCAAGTTGTAGACATAATGCTGATTCCTGCATTTCTTTTCTATACGGTGACGTTAGTCTTGCCTCTTTCCTCCATAACCTAACACTACAACAAAAGCTATAACTTCTTCAAGGCTGCAAGCGTATTATGGAATAGGTTCCTAGACTTATTTTTTCAAGATAGTTGTAGAGCAAACAGGATACGATGCTGTGGTATTAGAGTTTCCACATGGAAAATTGGGTTTCTTTTTTTTTTTTTATTTTTTGCAAGTGTTTGTCAGATTTAAGAACATATGTATGGTCAACATGGTAAAGTGAGCGTATGGGAAGGTGAATCCTACACTTGCTGCTTTTTTTAAAACTTCAAGTCTTTGATTATGTGCAAGACTGGAAGGGGCTTTTTCAGTGAAGTCAGTGCAGCTCACTAACCTAGCTTCTTTCCTTTAATACGGGTTCCTTTTTCAAAATGGAGGGGGGTGTGGGGGGGATGCTTCTTGCTTTCAGATCCTACTTGTTAGTTCAATTCATGATGTTTTTTCCTATTTAGTTATAAGAAGACCCAGGAAACTCTTTCCCAGGCAGGACAGAAGACTTCAGCAGCCCTATCCAATGTAGGTTCTGTTATCAGCAGGAAACTTGGTGACATGAGGTAAGGTTTCTGTTTTGCGCTCTGGTGCTTTGATCTTGGTTTCAAACAGTAATGATACTTTAGACAATAACTAGGCTTTTTTCCATTTTTCTGCATAGTTGGCAGCACATTGCTGTTGATGGATTACCTTCTTCTGTGTGGCCCTGTACATTGTAGTTTAGGACAGATTAAACACTTTATTAAAGACTTGTTGATGGGATAAAACCCACTCTAAGGCATTTAAGTTTGATTTGGCTTAGGAGAACTGACAGAACGTTTTTAGCAGCCTTCGCCTTTTTACTGTCATGTGGTTTCACTGCAGCTTTTATGTCGTATGTAAGAAACTAGTATTAACGTTTACCTTTTCCATTCCTTACTGGATTATGGAGGTGTGTTTTCTCTAAACAGTGTTACTGTTTAGGATTAGAAATGGGTCATCACTCCTGTGCTCTGTTATGCTTTAAAATGGGGCAAAGTCTGGATGCTGCATTTCATGCAGTTTCAAGCCATGTGTGTCAATCTTCCGTGGAGAAGGGCAGTATGCCTTCCAGGCGCAGTTGTGTCATGTAGATTGGAAGATATTAATTGATTTAGAAGGACATGACAACATCAAAAATTTCTTCTTCTGGTTGGTGGTTATCTAGATTCCTTAAGCAGGTGACTGCTGAAGTAATTGCAGATTTAAACCTCTCTGAATTGGAAAGTGGGGGGATGGTTCCCTTGGTTGTTGGCTGAGGTTCTTGCTCTATGAGATTCTCAGCTGTACAAAGTTGAAGGTTAGAACTGGTGATTTACCTGATCTTCAGAAATTTAAGCTAAAGATGGACATCACCATTAATGGGGAAAGCAAAGTTTTTCATGCAGAATACCTTGAACACACTTTTCTTGGAACTGAGAGCTAATTCTGAATATACAACCTGTCTAGGCTAGTAAGGAAGTATTCTTAGAGCTTGTATTTAACGTGATGTCTCAGGCCTTGGATTGAATGGGTAGCTGTCATTCTTTGTAGGGAATTTCCTATTCCACTGTGGCTGGGAGTATCCAAGTGGTAAGAACTTGTTGGCCTCTGATCACATAGTACTGATTTATTCTAGTTCTGTCCTCAGTGAGTTATTTACTGTGTTCCTGGAGGGTAATTTTTGGTGAGTGTTTTCAGTAGCTCACTTCTCTGAATTTGGCAGAGGACTAGCTGGCTTCCTACCCTTTACAGTATTCAAGTTTTAATTTTTCTTTCTTGGAAACTATCTAGTCTATTGGAAGAAGAGATTTACATGTAATCACAGCAGACTGATACGGGCGTAAGATATGGTGGTAATGGATTTTGCTAAACTGATAATAGTGAAGTAAATCTGGTGCCTGACATCTGCAGTCTGGTCAGGCTGTTGTGGCAAAAGGATGGGAACTGTGTTTTTTTGGACCAAACGGGGAACTCCTGAACCGGTGTTGCCACCAGAAGAAGCCGTTTTAACAGGCTTGGTCCTGCCTGTTTTCTTTTGGTTGGGAGAATCTAATTCACCGTGCAGGTGCAGAAGTGTTGTGCCGTCCCGGGAGCAGGTGATGGAGGGAGGGGATGCACGGCCGAGGGCAGAGCGTGCCTGTTACTCCTGGTGACGGAGCTGCCCTGACACAATCATAGTGAAAACTGGCTGTGGATGCTGGCCTGGCTGACTACAAACAAGATCTTTGCAGCAATGGTATTGCTCAGCATTAATCACCAATTTAAACACCTGCATTCCTTTTTATAGCTAATACCTTGGGTAATTTATTCTGAAATAGAGGCAGCTTCTGTCTCATAACTTGGGAATCCCTGCCAAAGTTATTTCAGCAAGGTTTGCTTTGTATATGTGGCCCTGTAGGGGAACACAGTAATGATTTTTTAAGACTTTCAGTTTTTCTATGCGTATTTAAACAGACTTCTGTCTCCTGTGCTGCATTCAAGTCTTGATATTTCTGATTCTGAATAAGGTTTAACTCTGAGCATGAGTTTCTGCAGGAACTGTCCTATTTTCTACCCTTGCCAGGAGAAACTCTGAATAGTGTTCTGATATGTGATCAGAGCTGACGAGGAGTGAAGCCTGTTGTATTGTTGCGATCGCTTCTCTGAACGAGTGGGGATGATCTCTGTTCCCAGAGAATCTCTGTTACAGGCTTTGTAGCCTACACTGCAACCCCTGTTACTGTACTTTCTTTTTTCCTCTTACACTACAAATTCACTTGTAAAGCAGGTTTATTTTCCATCACTGGAAGTGTTGAGATAACAGAAGGGATTTCCTTGTTTAGTCAGCCTTCACCGGTTGATAAATGCAAGGAAGGCATGATGAATGGGACAAACGCCTCCAACGCATGGAGGGCGTAGTCATAATTCCATTAAAAACGCTTGGACCAAAATGCTGTGAAATACAAGTAACGTGTCCCTGGGTTAAATCTTCAGGGTCGCTGGTCAAAATAATTTTAAATGTAATAACTGTGGATTGTTAAGGAGACATTGTGAAGTTAATGCGGTAACTGTGCACTAACTGTATTAATACTGTTGCTCTATTAGCTTGTCTTGAGGAGAGAAAATGTAGCTTAATTAGTGGGTGGGATTTTTTCAAATCTTGGCCAATTCAGTTTTTTCTGTTATCTCCACTTACAGTTAAAAAGTAAATTGGCTTTTAGACATTCTATTCCTCCATTTTACTGATCCCAGTAAACTGCAGAATTGAAAGTGTTTCCTTTTTGCTGGTAGCAGCTTGCTTTGTCGTTTTGTGTCCCCCGTACGCTTCGTGTTGTCTGAAGTTGGCTGCTGTACATAATACTACAAGCAAATTCCTTACGAAATGTTAGCCTGAGCCCCAAGGGTGCCTGCAAATTCCTAAATTTATGTAAACTTTAAATCCTTATGGAAGGAGGAAAAGGTCCAGGCCAAGATACTGAACAAACGAACCAGTGCTTGTGGTATTGCATACAGAGTAGCATGGTGCATGGACATGTGTTATGTGTGTTCTTCTCGTTCAAGCAAGAGTAAGTAGAAAAGTAATCTATTTCACATGCAAAGACAGCATTTCAAGGTGTCTGCCCTGCCAAAGAGCTGACTTGGATGCATGGGGAAATGAAACCACAAAGCCTAACATCTTTGCTTAGGCTGTAAGGAAAAGCCCTTGTACTCCTTTGCCAAGTACTTTGGATCCAGCTTGCCATGACTGCTTCCTGCTGCAGAGACAAAAATTATATTTAAGTGGAATAAAACACTGCTTCTGGTAGGAGGAGCTCCTTTAGAGCCTCCTGGTGATCTTACTAGTAGAATTAGGAGACCTTGGTCTGTCACTTCAGACTGCTGAGATGCTGCTGCATTGTAAACTCACGTGGGGAAATCTGGTAACCTAGTGGGGGATAGTTTGCCTTGGAACCTAAAAATGGGCAATCAGGTTGTGGGGTGAACGTGATACCTTTTACCCAGATACTTTTATCTTTATTATGCTGAGATGTATTTGTTCTCCGAGCTGTAACTTCGAGATCTTCAGGTTTAGCAAGATAACGTGCAGGTATCCATTGCAAGTTCTTTTTACAGAAGTTCTCAACTAGAAGTCCTAGCAATGCTGTCTTTGTGTGAGAGCTTGTGGGGGGGAAATGGGGGAAGGAGGTATCTTTACCACATCAGCCAGCACTTGGTAAAACTCTCAATTTAGGAAGACATGCTCTTAAAAAAAAAAATATATATATCACATGAAAGCAATGGATAGGGGTAAGTAAAATGTTTTGGGTTGTTGTTGCACACCGGCTCCTTGCCCTCCCCAGCACCCTGGCTCAAAGTTGCTGTAGGTGCCATTTTTCTCTGAAAAACATCTTAGCTTGGCTTGAATTAATGAAAAGTAATTGGTTTTTGCTTGCTTCTGTAATTTATTTCGAGAGGCTTCCTCCTGGGTAGTTGACTTTGCTGTCCCATGATCCTATGACCATGTCCCTGCTTAGCTGCCCTGCATTTAGTGTCCGCACAAGTGTCTGACTGTTGCTTCCCTTTTCTCTCTGCTGCCCGTGGCTCCTCCCAGGGCTCACCCCTTCTCACACTCCTTTAGGTAAGATACTCTTCAAGGCTGCTAAAAGAGCAGATGTTTCTATGCCAGGCCCTTGCAGATGTTAAAGGGAAAGCTGGTTATTTAAGCACTTTTGACACAGATTGAGAAACCTACCACAAACTAATGCCCTGTAATTGACTTTTGTATCACAGTTGCAGTTTACAGTTAAATACTTCTGCTTACTGTCCTATGTCTGGAAAACTAAGTTCTGGGCTGCAGCTGTTAAATTAGAGAAGAGAGGGCTGGCTCTTACTGCTTCAGTGCTCCACGGCAGCTTGTGTGTGGAGAGTAAATGCTTAAGAACCAGGGGTATGCTGCTTTTGCACGGTGTCTGTCTAAAATTGTCATTTTAACTTTTTCTTCCTTATTCTGAATGCTTCCGAGTAGCAGTTACTCCATTCGCCACTCAATAAGTATGCCAGCGATGAGGTAACGTAGCAAATACCCATGTCTCCTGAGTGGGGTCGGTGGGAGAGTACAGCTGACTCCATTATTGGGCTTTTTGTTCTGATTTCTACAACTGGTTCCCTTCTTAAGCAGACCCCGCTCCTAGTACGGTTCTGCTGGTTGAGTAATTCAGGGTGTTTTTTTACCCAATCTCTTTTTGTGGTTATTAGCACCTGTGTTATTCTTGGACTAAGCGCAGTGTTGCAACTGTACCAAATTGAAATTCGCAGCTTTCAGAAATCTCTGAAGGGCAGGGATTACAGTCGTCCTCCCGCAACGTACAGCGTGGCCGTTGCTAATACTGAGAGATGAATCGAACTTGAACCCTCTGTCTCCAGCCTGGAAGCTCAGTGCCCTTCCCAGCACGCCCTTGCGGTGCATTAGGTGGTGATCTCCTTGCAGGAGAAATGACTGCCAGGGCTGGACGAGGCCTGCAGAGCCCTCTCTCTGTTCATCCTCGTTCCAGATCAGCGGAGGTTATTCTATGGGCACAGATATAAAGTAATTCTTTGGAACAAAAATAACCGAGATGAGGCTAGTCATCTCCCAGCGCTCCCGCAGCCTAGCCCGGAGAGAGCAGCTCTGCATGAGTAATTGCCCGGTCTGAACGCTGGTACAGAGCACTGCCCTGGCATCGTTCATAAGCAAAGAAGCTTGTTAGGTTGTCAAACAATCGACCTGGGTTTCTTTGCTAGAAATATGAAATCCTCTGATTAATTTATTACACTGTGGTTTTTATGAGCATTTCCTGATGCAAATGATCGCTCCTGTAGTAATGAAATGCACATGGCCCTTCCCCTTCCAGCCCGCGGGATGTAATATGGGAAACTGAAGCCTTTGTTTTAAACCCTTTTCAGCTTTTCCTTTCCATTATTTAAGATGGCGTGCTTTTAGTTGGAAGCCTTGTAAAACTAAGAGCTAGTTTCTTCTCTACTTATCGTGCGTTGATTCCCTAGTGAACTAGGACTTGTTTCCCTCAACATTTCAGCTTGAGCAATTGAGTGGATTGCACATGGTATAAATGTTTTCCTTCAGTGGTTGTATGTGGTGTTCTTATCTGGTGTGCCTGGGAGATGTGTGCCAAAGGCTGAGAGGAGCTGGAAGTGTTCTGGGTGCTGCTGTCACTGCATGGGAATGGCCAGAGAGCCCAGTCACGCTGTGCGACTTGATTTAGTTAAGAAGTAACTTGTCTTGATTTGTTCTTCTTTTTTTTTTTTTTTTTTCCTCTCCTTTCTTCAAGGAATTCTGCAACCTTCAAGTCATTTGAAGATAGAGTTGGGACCATAAAGGTAACAGTCTGCTTTGTCTTGTAAATATATAGTGTGAAGCCTTATGCAGAAACTTTAATTTCTGCAATGTTTTTCTTGTAGACTAGTATTCGGGCAAATGGCCTCTCAGATATGTAAAGTCTTTGCTACAGTAGGTGACCCCGACAAGGGGGAATTGACTTGGTATTCGCACTGCTGGATTCTTGTTATCCTTACTCTCTTCTCTCCTTCCAGTCCAGAGTGGTGGGCAGCAGGGAAAACAGCACCGACGGCCTCCACTCCCCCTCGGGAGCTGGAGACAAGCCTCCACAAGACAACGCTCCTTTCTAGACCTGCGATGTGGCTTTGCACGGCTGTGCACAACTGTAAGAGCGAGCCCCCTCCCTCCCAAATCTTCACAACAGCAACAACACGCAAATCCAAGAAGGGGCTGAGGGCCAGTCTGGAGAGATCCATCATTCATTCATAGACACTGCTGCTGGATCTAAGTCAAATAAAGAGAATGCAAAGTTTTGTACACAAATAATATTTTACACTAAAGTTTGTAGACTAAATGTATCACTGCTGTCCTTTTGGGAGAGCATGTAAGATGGAGTTTCCTTAAAGTAGCTCAGAAATGCCACTGGTATAGATAAAACCAGTTTCCCCTTGTCTGATTTAACTTGGAACAGGTACATCGCCCCGAGCAGCGTGAGGAGGGCAGTTATTGGAGAAGCCAAGTGCATGGGCATCTTAGCTTCAGCTTCTGGCTGTGTTCTCTGTTCAGGGCATGCCATGCAGCTACTCGGTGAGCTCCCAGGCTTCTCCCGTTACTGTTTTCTCTGGCTCTCATTGGAGTAGTCTAAATGGGGTAAAGAGTTAGGTTGTTTTTTTTTTTTCTGGGCTCCCAAAAGGGAAACTTCACTTAGCAGCTGCCTCGTTGTTACACTAATGCTCTAGCTTTAACAAAACTAAAAATCTTTATTTTTAAATGCAATGAACTTTAAAGAAATAAAGCTTAAAAAAAAAAAAAAAGACGCTTCGGCATCATATTAGGGAAATGCTCCCTTGGACTCTGAAACTGAATTGCAAGCCTTACATCACCTTACGCTTTACTCGCTTATGATTTTTTTTCTATAGAGAAGACTGTAAGGATTATAAAGCTGGATGTTGAGCACTGGAGTTTTGCATCATACAGTAGTAGCAGCATGCTTATAAGCCAGTTCTTGTGTTAAATTCAGTGGTGCACTCCATTTCCTGAGTGTATGAAACTTGCTTCTCCCTTCTCAGTTTATGCCTTCGTTCTTGGAGGAAGAATTTCTGAAGGCTGCTAGCGACAGGGCCAGATTAAAAAGGCCAAAGCTGTCTCTAGCAATATTGGATGCTATGTTGGAGGGACTCTGCTCTCCTCTCTGTGGGCTCCTCCATCTGGTACATCTGACTGTGACTGGACGGGTTTTTTACTCGAAAGCCCCAGCTCTAATCTTGGTTTACAAATCTGGCAGAGAGTCACGGAGCTCAACCAGTTCCCCCGGAGCTGGATGTTTTGCTCTTTTGATGTCCAACTTCATTGCTCAGGAGCTGAAAAATTCTGAGTTTTCTTCTAGAGCCCTGATCTTATTCTAGGCAAGGTGCCTCCACATAGAAATACCTAGAGTGAGCAATTCTGTGCCTTAGAGGCGAAGTGGGTCTTACTCAGGTCTTTAGACTTGCTTATGTACATATCTGGGTAGTTTTAGTGGTTTATCACCCTGGAGGGACTGAACTGTCTCTGACCCTTTCTTAGAGAAGCAAGTTTTGACACTTACCTGCTGATTAATCCCTGTTTCCCCCACCCCTGCTCCCCTCCCTCTGCAGACCTGGGGATACAGGATGAAATATTAGAAGGCAGATGTACTAGGCAGTAGGTGGAGCGTAGAGTGTATTTAGTGGCGTTCCTTGTTTGACTGAAACTGGCCTCCCTGCGAGGAACAGAGCCAAACGGGGCCTGCTGGAGCTTCGGTATTGAGCTGTTTCTCTTTACAGATAAAGACTGAGGAAACTTGTCAATAAAGCATTCCTTTGGGAGAAAATGGGGTGAATGTTCTTGTCTTGTTCTATCTAACAGTACTGAAGTCTGTTCTGGGTGCGTCTTATGAACTTGTCGGGCAAATACCAACTGCCTGCAGCAGCTTGAGGCGAGAAGCAACTGAAATATTCTGTTCTGCCCTATCCCTCTGGCTTGTTTGTCCATTGCCTCTCCGGATGCTTTCTCATGAAGGGATGTACTAAATAATATTTACAGTCTGATGTTTTCTTTTCAAGATGCCGAACTCCAGCCGGTTCCTGAGACATACCTGTGCTCAACCAAGGGCTGGGGAGCTGCAAGCCCACAGTTACGCTCCAAGTACCATCCCGTTGCTCCCTTCACCACCGGTGCCGCAGGTGAACCAGACGTGCCTCAGCTCCCTCGCGCCGTTTTCCTGGACCGCAGTGGCAGCGGTAACCTTGGCAGTGGGGAGTGAGGCTGGAGAAACTTCTAATGTGGAAAAGCAGCAGCTGTGGTGCTGGCTTAGAGTTACGGCGTGATACCTCAGGGAATCGGCTTCTTGGAAGCTCTGGCAGTCGCTACTGATTTAAACAGCACAGTGCAGGGGGAGCAGCGAATCTATGACTGGAGTTGGGAGCTGCTCTCTCGTATTTAAAAGGGAGTGGAGAGCAGGCAAATGGGTTGTGAGAGAGGCCAGCGGAGGTCTGTAGCTGCTGGGTGTGCTGTGCTTTCAGAGGAAGGGTGCCTGGCCAGGTTTGAAGCAGCTGCCTGTGGTGAGGGTTTGGTTTTGGTTTTGTGGGGTTTTGTTTGTTTGTTTTGAAGGTTGGGGTTTTTTTGCTACTTAACTTCCGTAGGTAAAACTACATCTCTGCGACTGGGTCTAAGAGCACAGGGGTTGGTACGATCCCTGATCCTGGAGGAGAGGCGCTGCAGGGGGCCCCCAGGCTGCGGAGCTGGGGCTGCGAGCTCCCCTGCGCGAGCCCCAGGGGCAGGGGGATGCTTTTCCACCTCCCTGGTCCCTTCCAGCGAGGGATCTTGGGTGTTTTGAAGGAAGGTTAATTAAGCCTTCCCTTCCTGATTACAGACTTGAGGCTGGTTTTGTCGCTTCCCGGTTTCTAAGCGTGCTCCTGGCAGCTCTCGCAGGTGCAAACCCCCGGTTCCCTTCAGGGCTGGGCTGTGCACCGCAGTGTCCCGTGCAAAGGACAAGGGGAACGTGGCTTCCTTCCCTGGAAAAACCCAGGACCGGGGGCGTACAAAGCCCTGGCAGCCTCGTGAGCCCCCGCCTGCTCTGTTGTAACCGGGGGAGAAGGCTTTGACAGCAATGTTCCTCTCCTGTTCATCCCCTGCCAACAGCCTCGGTGGGCCAGAGCTGCTCAGGGGTCTCGGGGGCAGCCGGTGTCCCTGGGTGGCTCTCCTGCTGCCTTGGAGCCTGGAGAGGGTTTGTCATGGAGCTTTTTCAGAGTCACTTCTCTCTCCTCCCTCTTTTTCCTGTTGCTTCCCTTAAATGAAACATCCCGGTATTAAATCTATGCTAACGAGGCCAGCACACGAGACCCATCAGAGTTGGGATCTTTGCAGGCAGCGACAGAGCCAGCAACCAAGACAGCGTCTCCTCTTTCCTGCTGCTCTGGTTTTACCGTGTGGTTTTCCTTTTCTTTCCTCATCGCTGAGGACTTGCTGGGCTTTTTGACTGCTCCCGTGTTTCGGGGGGGTCCACGCTGAGCTGACGTTATTGACCAGGGACGCGGTAGCTGACGAGAGGCTTTTCCCATGGCGGTGCCTCCGGCGCTGCCGCCGCCCCAGGAGGATGCTCATCTCTCCCCGCACCTCCCGCTGCTGCGGTTCGTCTCTGTGGTGCAAAGCACGGGGCCAGGTGATGGAATACAGCCCATTCCCGACATGTTTCCAAGCTGGATGCTCGTGCAGCAGCATCTCTGCATGGCCGGGTCCCACTGCTGGCCTGGGCTGCTGTGGCAGCGGGCAGGGCTGGATGGGTGCGGGGGATAATTTAAGTCCGTAACTGGACGAGCACCCAGCAAACAGCAGGGAGCCGAGATTCACCGGGGAAGGGAGAGCAGCAGGTGCTCCCGAGAAAGCCCAAAGCCACATTTTGGGGTGTGGTGACACATGGAGGAGACTCGGTAGTCATCATTGTCCTCCACCAGCAACCAGCCAGGGACAGGCTCACCCTGTTGGCTTGAAGTGAAAACTTCCTGGGGGATTTGTGACGTTTGTCTCCTGCCCGTGAGGAAGAGGATGGGAGCCCTCATCCCAGCAAAGCACCGACCCCTCGCTCCGACATCACTCGGAGTTTCCAAAACCCCAAAGCACGAGGTGACATGTGGTGGCCGGGCAGCGCAGCGTCCCGTGCCCTTGCTCTCGGTTTGTGCACCGTCATCGCCCGGCTTGGAGAGTTTGAGAAAACCCAGTGCGGGGCACTGGAGTACCTGGGCCATCAAAAGGAAATCTGCGTTACTTCAAAGCAGAGGGCGAGCACCCATGCCCGAAGACGGGACGGCTCGGGCAGAGGAACACGAGGTGTGGAGGCTTCATCAGGAGCATCGCAGGTGAGGGGAAGCCGGATCGTTCCATCCCACAAAGTGGGAACAAGCAGATACAGCAGAATCGAAAAGTAACTTAGTGCAACAAGCGAGAAGGAGCCACTTCTCCCTGCTGGCACCACGTCCCGATCCTCAGCCAAAACTGGAGAAAACAAGCGTTCTTTAAGGAATTTGGCATTTATGCTTGTGAAGGGGCTTGCACAACTGCTCCAGCAGCCGGGAGCTTGTGTTCGTCCCCCCGGGGCTGCGTCGCTGGCCGAGCGGGCAGTGTCCAGAGCCAAGCTCTGGCCCAGGGCTCCCAGCCTGGACCCGCTCGCTGCACCCCTGTGGGTGCGAGGAGCCTGGGCTGGCCCTGCGTGGGCGCTGGGGCGGGTTCAGCATCTCTTCACGGGTGCAGACTCCGAGCAAGGTCCAAGGCGCAGTGTTGGTGCTGGGGAGCCCTGCACATAGCCGGTGTTTTGGAGGGGGAGAGGTACCGGGTGTCCTCTGGAGCATCGGTGACGGAGCTGGGCTGGGGTTGGGGACTCGGCAGCTGCCGAAGGAAGCTGGGCTGGAGCGAGGCGAGGGTGCGGGCGCGTGATTAACGGTGATGACTCCATTGGCAAATGGGATTCATCATCTTTCATTTCTTTAAAAGGTGAGTCAGAGGCAGCGGACGGGAAAGGCTGTTGGAGCCCCGCGGGGAGGTCACGGCGGCGGGGCCGTGCTGGGGCGGCGGGAGGGACGGCCGGGGCGAGCTGCGGTGCCCGGGCAGCGTTCCCACACCAGCACTGGGACACGCTGGGTGGGGGAAATCGGCTTTCACCCACGGCAGAAAACAGCAGCGTTCCCCAGGGAGCAGCCAGGAGCGCCAGGAAACTTGAGCAACTGGGAAAAATACTCAGACTCTTGAGCTAAAAAACACCTGTTTTCCTCTATTTGTAAGTGCTCGTTTGTTCATTAAAAGGAACGGGCTGAGCACCGCGCTCCTGGGGCACGGAAGAGCTGGCAGCCCGTGTGGGGATGCGCCCATGTGAGGCGCCCCGAGAAAAAGCGCAGATGACGAAGGTGCTGCACAAACCTGATTGAAAACCGAGGGTCGATGTCTGTGAGCGCTGGGGCTGAAGTCGCCTGGAAAAGTAGCAAACTCCGAATCCGCAGCCGAAAAGTGACGTCCTGGTCCTGTCCCCAGCCCCGCTGCTCCCCTTGCTGCAGCCCCCGGCCCCGCTGCTCCCCTTGCTGCAGCCCCCGGCCCCGCCGCAGCCCCCGGCCCCGCTGCTCCCCTTGCAGCAGCCCCCGGCCCCGC
>VZTQ01009535.1:532-37490 GCA_013400755.1 Pelecanoides urinatrix | reverse complement strand
GTGGAGGCCAAGATGGAGCTTGGTGCTGCCGGCGGTGGGGGGGCCCTGAGGGGAACGGGGCGCGGGAGGGGGACGAAGAGGGGACCGGCGAGGCGGGGTGCCCCGGGGGAGGGTGGGCTCTTCCCGCCCGTGCCCGGCCGGCGGGGGGTGTGGGCGGCTCTGCAGGGCAGCCCTGCCTGGCCGGGAACCTCCTGCCCGGGGGGGGTGCGTGGAAATCCCGGCTGCCCTCCTTCCACCCACCCGCGCCTTCCTCCGCGGCGGTGTGGGGGCTGCGTCCTCTGCCTCGGAGCTGCAGGGGTTGAGGGGAAAAAACCCCAAACAAAAGGCCTGGAAAGGTGAATTCTAAATGAAAGTCATTTGTGCGGTGTGCGAGCCGTGATTCACGATGACTGGTTTTTTCACTGGAGGGATCTGGGATGATTTTTCCTTCCCCTTTCCTTACGTTGTTCTGCTTAATTTAGGAAGAAAATAATTTGTAACTGCTCAGATTATTATGTGCTTAATGAATGACGTATTAGCAACGGGAAGTAAATCCAGCCTTTATAATGAGAAACTTGCAAAGGCAGCATAATTCTGTTTATTTGTGCAATGTCTTCTTGTTGTTGAATTAAGAATTCCAGTCAGGTAATTGTGGTCATACTGAATGCAACCGGACGAAACGGAGATAGCGAATTCACTGATAACGCCTCGCTCTTGCTTTTATGCTTTATCAATATCTTGCTGCTATACACACGGTGACACAAAGCCGTTGACTTTATTACTGGAGTATATTACACTGATGGAGCTGTTTCTCCCTTGGAGAGCAAGGTGAAAGCCATCCGTACGACACAGAAAGGAAAGCCAAGCGTTTTTATCTTTTTTAGGTTTGTTTTAATCTGGGTTTAATTTTCGTGGGCTGTGAGACGTTGCTGTCGAGCTGTGTATGCTTAATATTCTCTCTCCTGCGGTAAAGCTTTGAAAAAATGGCATAAATTTGGTACCTCCTCTTACAGCAGTGTGAAATAATATGATTCTCCTAGCTGATGTCTGCCTAATGTTCTCATGCCAGCTTATCTTAAGGAAACAGAAATGTTACATGTGTGTTTAAATACCATGTTAGGTTGCTGCTATTGAAGCAAAAACTTGTAGGCCGCATTCACCCAGTGGCTGGCCGGTGGCGTTTCACCCGTTTCATTGGGTAAATTAAGCTATCAAAAGTATGGAAATCTGAAAGGATTTCCTTTTGAAATTCATCACGATTGTACCTATTTAAATTCTTGAATAGTAGCAGCCGCCTTGAAGTGGAATTTGTTTTTTTGACCACAATTTCAGTAGAGGCATTTTCAAGTTTTAAGGCATCTGTTGGTTTCAGGCTGCTTAGGATCAGTGTTTGCTTTTTTGTTTGCTTTTGATAGAAAATGATAGAGTCCTAACCTGACTAAGAGATCCTGAGAAATACATGCCAAATTCATTTGCATTAATGAATTAGTTCTAATAACTCAAGTACGCTGTGCTCTGGGAGAGAGAAAAGAGGGGAAGCAAAAGCTGGAGTCGAAGGGAAATCGAATTTAATATATAGAGTGTAGGATGAAAAGGAGTTTATTTTTATTGAGCAGCTTCCTGTGGTTTTCTCATGGAGCAATAAGGACTTGGGAGAAACTTGTCATGATGCTGGCCGTGCAGAATCTGCTTTGTGGATAACCCTGAGTTTGGAGGTGAGATTTTTCAGTCAACCAGCTTTTTATAAGCATAAATAAATGCTTCTTTCCCTCCCTCCTTTACTTCATCTTAGTGATTGTCCATGACATTTAAATGAAAGGGGAGATGCTGCAACGTGGTCATTTTCCTCCTAAATTTTTGATGTTCTGTATTGATAAATTGCAGGCTGTAGGTTCAAAGCGCTGGTGAAACCAAAGTGGAGGTTTCCCAACTTCACAGGGTAGCTGTGTGCTGTATTTAACTATCTTTTATCAGTGACCGTCTGAAAAAAATGATGTCTTTGCAGTGTGTTTAGTCTCCTAGCGTAGACCTTATATCCGTGTTGATTATTCCCAAGAAGCATAAACAGTCTTTCGGTCTTTCCTAAATGCCAGGCAGTCCTCCTCCGGGTCAGCTGGTGGTTAGCGTGCCTTCTTGTACGGCTGGATTGCAGTAAGTCGACGTGGTTTGTGGCCGAGGTGGCGCAGGCACCGACCTGACTTCGGTTATGGAGTTACCCAAGATGGTTGGAGCCTGCCAGAGACTTGTTCTGCAGCGGGGGATCAGAGCAGGGGGCGAAATACAGCTGTGATGTGGACAGGCTTTTTGTAGCGTCCCGTGCTGACATCCACCAAGTCAGCGGTGTTCCTTGCATCTTCGTACTTCGGAAAAAATTGAGCGGTACCAGAATATGACTTAGGAACCTAATAGTATGAACGTTGATTTTAAGACTTTTGGCCTAATGTGCAGGTTATGCTGCTAGGGAGGTGGTAGCTGTTGGCAATGGGTGTTGTTAATCATCATATTTCTTCTCTTTGTGAGCTTCGAGAAGGATTTTTGTCTGTGTTTAAGCGTTTTGATGTTGAATACTAATGGAAGCCTAACTGGATTACTTAAGAAATCATGTTTTCGGTTAAATGTGAAAAGTTGCTGATATGACTTTCTTTTTGAATTTACGAATTCACTTCCCAGAATGCCTCTCCGGGGAAGTGGGCATGATTTAAGAATGGGAAGTGGTTCTGCAAATCCTGTCTGTCTGTTAAATGACTTAACTTACAATAACAGTACTGCAACTGGCCTGTGATAATTGCCGTGTTTCCCTCTTTTGATCAGTTTGCCCGTGTTTTCTCTTTTTTAAGTATCATTAATGTTAATAACCAGATAAAAATATTTTTTTCTGTATGTTTGGGAAGGGGTTGGCAGAACTTTTCTGCAGAGCTTATACATAGGACTGAGTGCCAGTATCCTCCCCAGAGCATGCAAAATAGCATCTGCCAGCATTTTCACTGCTCGCCCATCCTTGTGCTCCAGTAATTGAAGTAATTTGAATTAAGCAATATTGGTTAAGAAGTGTCCATGTAAATACTTTTTGCATATTTAACTCTCTAGCTACCTGTCCCAGCCATCAAAGCTCTTCCACACATTCAGGATGATTTGGTGACTGACTGGACATTTGCAAAAGAAAAGACTCGGAGCATAAAAAGGAAGTTGAGGAGTGATCTTGGTGCACCTGGTCAGCGTATGCTGTCAGCAGATTGCCAACGCCTATAATCTCTCAAGAGCTGTTTGTGAATTCTTACCATTGTTCTAACGTATTTTTTATCCTCATGGTTTTGTTACTATGTCAACTACTATGTGTTGATGCTGGTTGGTTAACCAGTGACTGCTTTTAGTCTTGAAAGACAGGCGTTTGAATAGTGCTGCATCTTCAGATTTACTTAGAAGTTCAGTTAAAGTATTTTCTTAATCAATAAAAACGTACGAAGCACAGTTGTTAGAAAGTACATGTTTTAGCTTCAGAGGCACTTTGTTTCCTATTTCAGTGTAAACTGATAGAAAAGAACAGCATTCCAGAAGAGAAGTGCCTCAAAAGGTTGTTTAAATATTTTTAATGAAGTGATAGTAGCTACCAAAAAAGTAACTTTTTTTTGTGTGTGTACATAAAATAGCTAAATAATAATAATAATTATTGGTGTTAGATTAGCGCATTGTGGATGTGTATGTTTTTCTTGGCAGAACGTGGATAAGATTGCTTTAACGTACATCCAGATTTCTTACAAAAGCACAAACCAGAGATCCAGCCAGCACCCCGGGCTTCCCCCCACCTGCCTTCTGGGCTCCCTCCTCCCTCCGAGAATGTATATTTATGTACCTGTCAAGAACCGTTTTTAACTGCTTGCTCTAGGAACGCTGACTTACACCATCCTGCTTTTGCTTTTGTCACGTGGGACTTCACAGTCCTTACTTGGTTTCATCTGTGTCGTACTAAAGTTGTGTTAGGTGGCAGTGATTCTGGAACATTTGTGGCTTTGACAGGACAATCTGTAGAAAAGGTGAATATATAGGACCTATACGTTAATAGTATTTTGCAGTGCGGATAGGAAAAGTCCAAAGTTTGCTGATGTCATTACCACAGACAATTACGCAGTTACAAAAAAGTAGAAAGTTTCACTGGTTTTCTGTTTGCTTTTCTCCTTTAAATTTAAATTTTTGGCTGTATTCCACATGAAAATATTCTTTTCCCTTCCATCTGTCATTACATATTTTATGTCTTAACAGGATTTTCTGTTACTGTGATGGTAATATCTTAGCAGTTTTATTTATGCTCTGAAATAGTTTGTCATTTTTGTGTCAGAGTTCCAGTGCATGGTGTGTAATGTGGGCCTTGGCCTAGACCGAGTCAGTCATTAAAGAATTTTCCTTACGAATCTGCTTTTCACGGCATGAGGATTTAGGGACACTTACTGCAAAAACATAATTAGGTTTAAAGCTCCTTGTAGAGGGGAGGGGAGCTTGGGAAGCCTAATTCCAAATGTTTTCGTGGGCTGTTACTAGCACAATGTCTGCAGTAATCTAGAAGATGCCAAGTTCAGGAAATTCATTCCAAGACTAGGTTGCACAAAGTGAGATATTTATAATTTCAGTTTGCATCTATTGTTACTTGATGGTGTGCACTTAGGGAAATTTTTTTTTAACATATGTTAAGAAATGTCTTAATTTTTCTTTACTTCTCTGTAGTTACGAGGTCAGCATGAAAGTTGGCGGTCCTGCTTCTGATACTTAGAAGTACGAGAAGGGGGGTGAGCAGACAAAATGGGATCTGTTAAGATCTCGTTCAGATACTGGAGTGTGGCAACGTGTCTTTGGGAGACATGTGACACACTGATAACAGTGGGTAGAAGGGGAATAAAATTAATGAGTGTTCCTGCGCTTTTACAAAGGGCATACAGGGTCCTCGTAAAATCACCTGGTATCTGCACAGGGAATTGAAGCAGAACTTTTTTTTTTTTTTAAGTTCTGCTCTAGTTCAGGTCCATCAGGGACTGGACTTATCCTGATGCAGTTCCAGGGCAGACTGATAACTGCTTTGATCCGAAACAGTCGGACTGATCCGATACGCCTCAACTGACTGGATCTACGTGACGTTTCAGGCAGGGAACCCAGCTGCGTACCGCGAGCTCTGGAAGAGGGTGAGAAGGTTCCGCCTGGCTGGTGGGAGCTCGTTGGGAGCAGGTGTCTGTTTCTTTTCCTTCTTGCCGGCATGGTTTAGCTTTTGCTGCTCTAGATCCTCCGCTCTTCCCAGCACCCCCTTGGCATCTCCTCGCCCGCTGCTCCTTGAGGAGGAGGGAAGGGACCACGAAATTGTTCGGTGCCTCCATTGAATCTGAGGTGAGCTGTTTCTCAGAAGCTATAACCAGACATATTTCCTATTCTAAATTGAGTTAAAAAAACGGGTTCAGTTACTGTTCAGAGCAGTGAATTGACTTAAGTGCCAGGTTCGTTCTGAGTTGCTATTCTTTGTGAACTTTAGGAATATTTTCCGTCTGATAACTAATGAGCTGTGTCGCACAGGGACCCTGCTTCTCCGCACATGTACCATTCTGATGTGCGTCTCAAGGAGTTATTCTGGTCTGAGTGGTGAAAGAAAAATAGGCGATGAACCATGTCCTTTCTTCAGAAAAGAAGTCTTTAGTCATCCTTGGGGTTGGTTTGACAAATGACTAGTCAGTCATCATTCTTTTGAAGGCCCTAACATTCATGCTGGGAAATAAGGTTCTTGCTTTGAGTAGACCATTTTTATCACATGGCAAAACGAATGCATATTGAACAGAAATATTTTACCTGGACGGTAATTAGTGAAAATATTTATCTTTAATAACTGTCCTTTGTAGTGTGATTCCACCCTGAAAACTTAGTTTATAAGATCTGTATGTGTTTGGATGTTCTATTTTTTATCCCAATTATAATTTTAGAAAACTCGGTTACAATTAAAGTCTAGAACATGGTTTTTCCTTAAGTGCCAGGTTTGCAAACAAAGTGTACGGTCTGAAATTCAAGCTGTGTCTTTTCTTGTTAATCACTAGTGACTTAGTGGGAGAATCAGTATGACAAATACCATTCTCAGTTGCCTTATTATTTCTAAATTACAGGCTTGCGCCTTTTTTTTTTTTAAGCAGCCATGAAATAGTGTTGCCAGACTGAATGGCGGAACTGAGGACATACTTCATCATGCAGTTTGCAGATTAAATGTATGCAGAGTGAGGGAACAGTGGAAATAAATATCAGTGTGGTTTCTGTAGGAGTAGTACAAAATAAATCTTTTTGTTGGTGAAACCACACTGTTTATAGTTAGAAAATACCAAAGAGTTTATCTCCTGTAAGAAAATGTCAGCTTAAATTAAACCCACTTTTAATCCAACTCTGTGATTTGTTTGGGTATTTCTAGCCAAATGAGCCGGGTGGAGACAATGTACAAGGTCTTGGGTCCTGAGCACCTGCCAATCCAGACGGACTCAAACGTATGAACTGTACACTCGTTCATGTGTTCTTGGTGTGTTTTAAGAATATAGTTACATTAGCAACGGATTCGCAGTGACTTTCTTCAGTGCTATGAAAACTGGTTTTGATTGCTGGGATTGTGTCCTGTATCCCAAAGTGCTTTCTGCGGTGTCTTGCTGTGTCTTTACCTCTGGAGGTGGGCTCTGTTTTTGTTGACCTAAGTAAGATGAAACAAAAATATTTGCAATGCAGGCATGCCCCTCCAGCATCACCCAGCCTTCAAAAGAGAAGGAATTTTGTTGTATTTTCCTGCTAAAACAACAAATAAAACTTCGAGTGATATAAGCTGTGCTGGTCAGTTCAGATTTTATTGTGAAAATCTTTAGTCTTAACTTTTTTTCATGCTTTTTAAATGTCCATGTGCTGGGGAGTTGAATGGGGCAGGTAGGAAACTCATCTCCTTGTGCCTTTTAAACGGTTTTGTGTAACATCTAACACTATCGGGTGAGGAAGAATCTGTGGTATGAAGATGACTGAAGAATGTCTTGCATGTCCAAAATAAATAAATACATATATTTTGTTTGTATCAATTAGTTTAGTAAATCTGTATTTATGACTTGCCATTCCACTTGCAGTTTTTTTCAGGTCTGTCCTACCGCTCTGTGTTTGTGCAGGGACAGGTCTGCAGAATTGGGGATGTACGCTTTGAGGTCTTGCAGTCGCTGGGGGAGTGTCGTCCTTAATTCAGATGAGAGTGGCTGTGGAAAAAGCAATTTGAGGTTTCTCTGTCAGTTGGCGAGTTGTGTTTGGGGCAGAGGTTTACCTGAGGGCCTGGAGATGGTCTGTTTGGGGAGCTTGGTCTGCTTGGGTTTGTGCTCACCCCCCCCCCCCGTAGCACAGTGTTTGAGTTCGAAGGGTTTTTATCCGACAGCCTGTGCCCTCTTTGTAATCAGGGGACTGCTTATTCCTGGTGATGTCTGGTTTTGGGGTTTTTTGAGGCTTACCTGGCAGGCAGTACTCATGTCAGTATTGCAGCCTGTTCACACTACGGTTCATGCGGAGTCTGGTGATCCTAGGGTAGAAAAGAGCATGCAATTTAAAAAACGTTCTTGGTGTGATTATAATTTTAATCTGTAGTTTTTTGAAAGCGGTGGTTTTGAGGGTGTTTTTGAAACTTGTCAAAAAAGCTATTTGCAACTTTAAACATCTTTTACAACACTGATCGCTCTCTCCTGGCATATGTTTCTCAGCTGCAGGAGCGACTTCCTATTGTGTTTGTGATGTTTGACTAACAGGGAATGGTGGTAATCGGTGCTTCCACGCCAAGGACGTGTCACCTGAAGGTGCTGTAGCTCTGCTGACCTGGATTCCTGAGCTGTTGTCATGGCTTGGAGTGCCTTAGCGTGAAGCTATACCGGCAGATCGCTCGATTGCCAGATCTGCATCAGAAAGTTGTGTCAGCCTGTGTCTCCTGAGTAGAACAGGCTGTTGTTAAAACTCGGGTTTATTGGCCGATGGATGTCCTTACCAGGCACGGCCACGAGCACAGCGGTTGATCCCCAGTACAGCTCTTCCCGTCTTTGATCAGCTCTGCTGGCTTTTCTGGCTGCAGCTTGCAGTGTTGGATGCAGCCTTGCTGTTAGGAAAGGAAAATGAGTGGCGGTTTGGTTTTGTTTTTGTGGTTTGGTTTTTTGTTGTAGTGGTTTTTTTGTTTTGTTTTTTACCATTTCTTATTAGTATTCAGTCTTATCTGAAAAGAAGACAATCTGTTGTGCTGTTTTTGCCTTTGTTTTTTTATGGTCTAATAAAGAAGTCTTTGAATGTATGTTAGAAGCCCATGTTTTTCTGTTTTTTACAGGAGGAAATTAAAATGTTCTTTTCTCTGGCAGTTTCTGTGAGGAAGTGAAATAACGAAATGGTGAAGTCTCCTCCACACTCCACAAAAACTGGGGAAATACAATTGAGCAATTAGGAGAAGAAAGGGGTTTTAGATATGCTTAGTTTTAAACTTTACAAAAGAAAAAAATCTTTGGAACAAAGGTCTTCATGACTCAGCTGAGCAGACACAAGTGTTGCTTGAATAATTATGCATCTTCGTAGGCTGGGAGGATCTGATCAGATACATGAGGTAAAAGTAAATTGGGGAAAAAAAGTTTTTCTGTCTGTATTATTAAAGAAATAAGCTTAATTTTTGGAGTAAAATCTTGTAGATTACTAAATGCTAATTACCCTGTGAAACAGAAAGAAAGACTTTGACGTTACAGAGGCAATTACGTTGGATTCCTGGTGGTCGTATAAAGGCATTTTAGCTTTTCTTTTCCTGAGCAAGGTGGCTTGGTGGGTGGCTGTTTCTGGAAACTTGGCTTTATAAATTCTGCTGTTCAGTTCTGCTTGTTTTGCTTTTTTGTTCATAATTTTCTGAGAAGATTTGTGTGCTTGGTGTGGGAAGAGGTAACTGTTAAAGAACTGAATGGCAGAGATTAATAACCTGGAAACAGAAGTAAAGTTTCTCAAAGGGAAACTCCAGACTTGATCATTTTAGGTCAGGTTGAGGATCTGTGAATTACCTTCTGCTCTCGGTACAACCTGGTCTTCGTTTTTGTTTTTTTACCCATTAAAATGAACTATTCGTTTCAACGTCATTAACAAAAACCGTTCATGATTGAAACTGCCAAGAGTGTTTATTTGACAACAAAGTGATTCCAATAATAAATCAGTTGTGAAATAATTCTGGTCTGCATTTTGCAATTTGTAAAACCATACTTGTACATTATTTAAATTTTGAGGGGGGAACCCCCTTATTTACCTTTTCATCTACCTCCACAATTGATAGCAAAAGAAGATAGGGACTTACTTTTTCCCCCCCCCCCTCCATCTCAGCTTCTGTAGGTGAGTAGAGAGGGTAATCTTCCCCTGCCCTGCCTTTCCACATTAATTTCTGGTAAATCTTTTTCTTTCCCTTTACCGACCAACTTTTAATGTGAAAGGTGCGTTCGTGTTTGGGAAGATCACTGCGTCATTTCTTTTGCTTCTCAGACTGCTTATATGGCTTTTTTAGATGTACTCTCTAACCTCACTTTGTTCCTTCTTTTTGACCAGGCAGAAACTGCCTGTGCTGTAAAAAGGCGCCGCTTAGACCAGCGTTGTCTCCTTAACCTGTTATTAAAGTTGTTTTGATTCCTGTATTTTTGTTGCACAGTTACTGCTTCATGCCACAGAAAACCCATCCTAACCCACCGAAAGTGGCAAAGCGTTCGGAGCAGGCTGTCCAGTGGTCAGTGGTCACATTTTGACGATTGATCCAATTGCTGAACCTTTTGTCACATGAGTGAGTAGATTTTCTTTTATTGCTGTTTAAAAGCCTTTAGTTGTCTTACCTACAGGTGTGACAAAATACTATAAATCCCATTTTGATGTGAGTAAACCCATCTGTTTGTTCCAAAACTTTCTGTATGTTTTAAAGGTTTAATGCTTTGACTGTATTGGTATAGTCATTAGCAATATGATTTTTTTTTTAATTGATATAGTTTATTCAACTCACCTAGCACGAATGGAGCTGTACCTCTGCATTGATGCTTTTAAAGAAGTGTAAGATATTTCTTCTTTGGAAGAAATAAGTGACATCAGTATCACTCCACCCACAGTAGTGAATGTTGTGGTTTTTCTGATGTGTTCTAGTGAACTTGCATGCTATGAGTAGTCACAGCAATTCAAACACTGCATAGGTTTACATAGAGAGACAATTAAGGGTAATAATGAGACAAGCAAACAGAACTACTGTTCTTTCATAAATTTTAAAACAGCTGAGTAAGCAGATGTGGGTTTTTTTATAGCAGTGTACAATTTGTGACACTTGCACTCTGCCATATAAACTACTGTAATGCTATAAACAGTGGTTTAATTTTGCTGAAGAATTAAATAGGAGCAATGAAATCCTAAGTAGGGAATCCATTAAAAAAACTAGGGTTTTAAAGAGTAATTCTTTTAGTTGAGGAGAGATGATAGAAAATGTAAATCTAATACTTTACATTTTTTCCCCCTAGTATGGAAAACCTTTAGTAGGTTTGAATCTTACTCTTGTATAGGGTACAAGGACACAAGTCTTTATAACAGGTTGGTCAATCAGACTTAAATGGCTAAATTTTAATCTGCTAAGCTTATTAGAGAAACAACACTTGTATCACTGTAGTTAAGTTTGTCACAAGTTTCAGTGTAACATCTCTTTCCTTACGGATGGATGTTACCTGAATTTACATGTGAATTTTGCAGAGATGTCGTGTTGTCTGAGTTTTCATTTATTTAAAAGCGGTGTGTTTCTGTGTTTTGTTTTTGTTGTTTTTTTAACTTATATTTAAGATAATTTAATGAAGATTTTTAGTGTCACATTCTTTCACTGTTGGAGACCTATCTTCTGTTCCAAACGCAAATTAATTTGGCCGTAGTGAGATTCTTTTTTTGTGGGAGAAAGATGCATACATTTGAAACCAATTCTGCAGATACTAGGTTAGCTTTACATCAGGATTTACATGTTAAAACAGAATGTTTTATGGATAGATTTCTCACAGGACCTTTAGCGAAAGGCTACAAACTCAATAGTAAAATTTAGCTAAAAGGCTTTTGTGCTGTGATATTAAAAAAATGTAAGCAACATCAAAACACTCACTCTTGGATGCTTTAATTAATAGGTTAAAAATTACTATTTCAAGACAGCTAGAGGAATGTTCATGAAGAGTACTTTGAAATAGTAGTAGTCTTCTGAGTGCACTTACTAGCCAGTTTGATTTACCTTCAGACTTTTCACATAATTTTTCCAATACTCGTTCATTTTGCAAGTGATGTGAGCGAGTAAGGATGTAAGAAAATAAAGACTTGAGAGTTTCTGTTTTGTCTATTTATTTATTTATTTATTTGCCTTAACTGCAGTGTTAATTCTTTGAATACTTGATAACTATGATATAGCTCATGTACATGATGGAGAAGGATTATGAAGCAAGGTGTCCTAAAGATACTTACCTCTTTTTGTTAACAACATACGGAGCAGGATGATGAGAATTCTCTTAATAGAACTGTTAAATAAAAATGGTTCTCCTGTATCTGACAGAGGAGGTTAGAGTAGACAGAAGACACAGATATGCTTTTTATCAAAAAGAATAGATCTGAGAACGTGTCTGATTTCTGTAAGGAAAAGGTAGTATATATCTCTTGGTTAAAGGAAGAAAAGGTGCCAAGCACTATTTATGGTCACAGTATATGGGGAAAATATAATATTAGATAAATCGGATTCAAATTTGCAGGACAAATGAGGCTAGAAGAGCTTTTTTTGGTATGAGCAAAATGGTTGAAAGACCAGGCAAACTTCCTAAGCATATTTCTTCATGTTACAAAACTTACCACAATTTTAATGTGTTGCAGAATTTAGTTTGCATTCATGTAGCTTTGCTTGGTTTTGTTAACTTATCTTCATCATTCTTTAATCTTTTCTT
The DNA here is from genome assembly GCA_013400755.1 of Pelecanoides urinatrix. NCBI lineage: Eukaryota > Metazoa > Chordata > Aves > Procellariiformes > Procellariidae > Pelecanoides > Pelecanoides urinatrix. Next base: position 25,551 of record VZTQ01009535.1, on the reverse strand, counting down.
CTGATTTTCATAGTTATAGATGTGTTCTCTGCCTCTTAAACAATTGCTTATTCCCTTCCCCAGGCTTTTTTTCTTTGAGTTTTTGTGGGTTTTTTGAAACCGGGTAACATCCATTAATCTTGATTTTAAATGCTTCTGTTTCTTTTCCGGCATCTGTCCTTTCATTTTCTCTCCTTTTGTTTGTATCGTGAATATCGTGTAATAAGGAGGGAAGATATTTACAAGTAATTACAAGCAGGGTGTTATGTAGAGCTCTGGGTCAGTGGATCTGGCCTGCTGAATAATGAGATTGGACGGGCAGATCAAAACATTCCTGAGTCACTACATTAGAACTGCCGGTTGCAACAGAAACCCAGCGAGCAGAACCCCGGAAAGCCGTGCTGCGGCCGGCCGCCGTGCTGGCAGCGAGCGCGCGCGGGAGGATGCGAAATAGCTGGCACGGGTTTCTCATGGACTTGGATTTTTAGAAGAAGTAGTTTCCTTTGGAATTTATTTTGGTCTTGTTCAGTTATTTCCAGCTGTAAACCAGGCTTTCTGCTGTTAATGAAGCTTTGTATTGGCATAACTGAGAGACTGAAGAAAATCTTGCTCCTTGCATCCGTATTAAGATTAAAAAAATGACTTTTCTGTATATTCTGAGTTCTGTGCTCAGCTAGATATTGTGTATCTGTGCTATAAAAATAAAGACTTTTCTTCTGATGGAGTTTTGAAGACACCTGGACTGGAATCTTGTAATTGAACTATTTGAAGCTTCTATCCACACATCATTGTATTTTCATTTACTTCATTGTATGCCAAACGCTGACTTTAGCAGGATAGCTCATTTTGTCAAAGGCAAGCAAGTATAATCAAATCTCCAAAGTACATTTGCACTTTGCTTTCTTCTCCTACTTCGCTCACAGATTTCCAGCTGTGTACACCCATAAATTGAGCATACTGTAGCTGTTTTTCAGTTTGACTGTCAACATTTCTGAAGCTTAGGTTGCTGTCTGAAACAGAATTAGTGGTTAATTTAAAGATGGTCTTCATCTAGGTATGAAGGCAGAGCTAATTTAGGAAAAAAAAATTACTGCGTATCTGCTAGCTAGAGATTTGAAAGAGAAGATTCACAGTGACCACAGGCAAAACTGGTGGACTCGTCCATCTGAATAAGTCTGTTCTAGTCCTCGGTGTCCCAGGAGCCTGGGCCATAATTCTGGTGGCTAACCCTGTTACCATCCGCAGCTTTCTAAAGATCACTTTAAAAATGTTCTGTTGTTGATTACTTTGTAATGAAGAAAGCGGTGGGCAGGGAACCTGGAAGCTTTTCTAGATTCACAAAACAGGACACTTTTCATCTGAGGGGTAGTCCACCCTTTCATATATCTGAGTGCAAAAGTTTAAATTCTGCCTGTAGCTTGTGCACTCTGTCTTTCATTTTTCAGGACGAGTCTTTTGGCGGTATCTATCAAATGAACTAAATGGATCCATCAACAGTAAGCTGGTTATTTAGTTGTAGGTTGGTTCATTCTTACTCGTTTATGGATATGCTGCTAAGATCCAGCAGCTTCTTACAGGTCGCATAAAACAAATTGTGTTGTCAGTAATGCCAACAGCTTACTGGGTGTATTCCCAACATCTCTGTTGGCCACACCAAAACCTTGACGTTCGTGAAGGCGTACTTTGAATGGGGAGTTTATTTCTCAAGTGCATTCAGAGCTTGTTTTTTGGAATCTGTTGAAGGGTTTGGGTGATGATTAAGCGATGACTTGCCAGGTAGAAGCTGCTCTGAAGTCCCACTCATGAAGTTTATTGTTTGGTAATCTAATGCATAAGTGACTTTGTGATTAATGACATGGGTTAGATGTGTCCTGTACCCGCTTAATCAGAAAGATATTTTAATCTGTTGCAGTGATTTTTCCCTAAATTTTTCATAGCATCATTTCCTAGGCCCCTCTTGCCCATGCATTCTCTTATTTTCGTGTGATCGGTGATCTGGAGCGATCTGTCTAACTTCGCCTTGACCGCTGAAAGAAGGGATTTGTGTTGCTGGGTCATCTCAGCTTCTCTTCCTCCTTCTGTGCTGAAGTGAGACTTGTTTGTTCTTTGGATAATCTGCTTCAGGATGAGGGAATGAGAATAGAATAAAACTGTAGTTTTCCTGATGGAAATTTGTCCTGGCAAAATGACCTGGTATTGCTCTATGGTTTAAGCACCTGNTCGTGAGGGGCCCAAACGGCATAGTGACATTCAGCTACTCCATGCACTTGCACGTCTCCTCCGTCTTAGTTGCAGCGCTGTTAATAACTCGTGAAGAAAGGTGCTGTACAGACAATACTGTGTTTCTATTGAAATCTAAAAAAAATGATGTGTATTTGTCATGAAGGCGTCTGAACGCCACTAAACCTCTCTGGGCTGTGGCAGAGTTTTACTCTGCTGTGGTCGCCTTGCTCTCTGCCCGCTGTGCCGGCGCGCCGGCCGCTGTGGGAGCTGAGCCGCTTTAGCAGTCTCTCTCTAACAACATTACCGATTATCAAGTCTTGAAAAACACACTTCTCTTGTTTTAAGTACAGATACTTCACAAATGCCTAAGTTGAAAAAGTCCAAAGTCTTAAAAAGATAATGGTTATTAGAGTTTCTGTGCGACTGGTATCTTTGTTTTAGATAAGTGGGCGTCTTTCATGTGGTAAAAGCTTTGGGAAAAGAGGCTGAAGCTACAGATAAAAGCACAGAGCCCTTGAATCTAAAATTTTAAATACTTGTAACTTACTTTGACAGCTAATCAATTCTGAAGGTAAGTATTTACATTGTGGAGACTTAATGTAGTATAAAATATTTTGGACAGTAAAAACACGCATGTTAAGGCGGCATTTGAGTGAAAGCGTAATAATAAATGCAGCCTTTAAAGTGTATTCTCTGATGCCGGCTGACCGTGCTGTAGGAGGGTGCTTGCCTGTTCAGTGTGTCCAGACTGCAGCATGCCTCCGCGTTCCCAGTGGCTTCAGTACTTACCTGCTTTAAGTGAAAATTCTGTGTAAGTATAGAAGGTTACATTTTTGTTATTTCACTTCCATCTTGTCTTCAGCATGTTACGAAGGATTGCTATAATAAAATAATATGATGATGATTTTGGAATGAGCCCTCAACGTAAGAGTTAGTGAGCAATTGATTTGCTTTTGTTTTGTCTTTAGGAGATTCAGTGTTAGAGGTGTGTGGAGGCTGTTACCACTTACCTTAGAACATTCAAACTAGACACCAGGTAAGTACTGTATGTTTTGATTTCTTGTAGCTACTCTTTTAAATGCAAAATAATGCCAAGGAAACAAAGTTCAAAGTTTCTTACAGAAAACTCTTAATACCTCACGAAGCCAAGCTTAAAACACCTCGTATTTTTCTTGATAATACAATCTTGTATATGTTTCTCTCCTCTCCCCTTTAAAAATGATTTTTTTTCACCCTTGAAAAATACCAGATTGTGAGAATGAATCTGAGACAGATGGACAGGATGCAGAGGCCAGTGGTGCTATTTCATTTTTGTGATAAATCAATATTTACTAACGTGTTTTCTGGCTTGATGTTTTTATTTAGACTTTTACTAGTAAATACTGGTTGAGAGAGAACAATTTAGTTTAAGATTAACACCTATAGTTAATTTTCTGCACTGGAAATCTTTGAGAAGCTAGTAATCATAAATTTAACTGACATTATATTTTACCATGTAGTCAGTAACCAGAAATGCTTTGTGGAATACAAATCTTTCTTAAAATACTCTAGTGCTTCCTAAAGTTGTATAATAAAGCATCAACTGAGCATAATTTTTGTAAGAGCTGGCAAAACATCATTTCCAAGCTAGACTCTTTAATCATCTGCTAATACGCTCTTAAAAATGTAATTGCAGAGGGCTTGACAGCATCATAGTTGTCAAACATAGTTTGTAGTAAAGACACGTGCAGGGTTGGTGCCTCGGTGGTGTTGGGCTCTGCTACGAGCCTACCTCTCCTTCTCCTGTCCAGCACTTCCAGCATGGCTTTGAGTTTGTCTTTCTCATTCCTGTTGTTTCTTACTTATCCCTTTTGGGGATTTCTCTATTCTCTGTGTTACTGGCGACATACGGAAAGACTGGGAAGCTGGTTTTGTTCCGGTTTCAACAAAACTTGTTTGCAAATGTGCCGTTTGGATAGGGAGTATCCATTAAGATTAATGACCTTCCATTAACCTATGTCTAGTGGATAAGTATCATTTACCATGTCAGGAGGGGGTGGATTTTGTCCGTTATAGCAGGATTTTACTTTTTGGAACAATTGTTGACAGCCAGATTCTGCATATTGAAGACAGACACTTCACTAAAATTGTTATCAACAGCACATTTAAAGGTGTGTGCATTGGTGCATGCATTCATGGTGTGATTTTTTTCTTTTATTTTTTAGTAACTTAAGCTTACGAATATACAGGTATTAAGAAAATTAAAATTCTGATGAAGATTGCACCCCAATGTCCTGCTGTAGTAGTATTTTTAAAGTTAACGTCGTTTGGTTTCCTCTGCCCCTTCTGATTTTTATCAGTGGAGCTGAACAGCCACAACTCCTGTCAAAAGCAGCCTTTCCTCCAGTGAGGAAATTCAAGTGAATCGCTGTGCCTTTGTGACTTACATGGGAAAACGTACAGAATTAATTGGAAATGTGAAAAGTGATATTTTAGACAACTTGGTACTTCACAGTTTCCAGAGGTTTGTTCATGAGTAAATGCCTAATGCTTCATTCTTGAAGTGAAATGAAAAGTTTCGCACTGCTTTCGGGTGCGAACGACACTGTCCGTTGGGTTAGCCCTCCATCGCTTTGTCGGTGCAAGGCGGTTCTTTCCAGCCGGGCTCTGACGGCTGCGATTCAGTGTTGTCAGAGCACCCGCTCCCTGCGTGAGCAGCGTCGGTAACCTCCGCCCTGCCGCACAGCTAAGCACGTTTTCTTGGAAAAGTTGGTTCCCCCTCGCTGCCCCCTTCCAGTTAAAATTCTTTGCAGCATTTTGTGGTGGGGTCAGATGAAGTGTTAGTCCTCCCTCCCTGCTTCTGGCTGCCTGCTGTCACCCTTTTTGGTGCTGGCATTTATTGGGATGTTCTCCGAGTATTTAATTCCCTAAACTGGCAGAGAACTATTCATTTTTCTTGGCTGTAATAATAGTTTGCCATTTTAAAGAGTTAAATACAACTTACAAAAGGGTCAGCGGAGCTGGCAGAAACTAAGATATCACCAGTTTCATGAAACTTCATAGGATTCTTTTAGGAAGCTAAAAAGAAACTTAGTCTTTCTAAGGTTCAGTTTACTGTTGATGTATTTAAAATGTTAAGGCTGGCTTCCATATATAACCTACGAGGTTTAATCTAAGTCTTTTCAGCAAGGTGAAATTATACTTACCAATTATACTTACCTGGCCATGCTGAAAACAGTTGCATTTTCTGGTAAAGCTGACTAACGCAGGATATTCTGGTACACAGATGGTTAAAAACTGTGCTGTTTAATCCAGGGGATTACCTTTCTTCAGAGCCTTCTGAGAGGAAACCTCTTCAGGGCATCCTGCTTGGTTAGAATATGTAGCAGATGGCTTGTTGCTGCTGAATACAACACTTTTTTAAAAAATACAGAGCAGCTTTCAGTACTGTGAATTAGAGCCACGTGTAAAAACAGTAGGATAGATAATATCCTGGTTTATGAAGTACTCTGAATTTAAATAACTTGCACCTTTATTGTCTGTTTCATATTTGAAAAGCCAAAGGTTGCATTCCTAGTAATAATACCATTCTGTTGCCTTAAATAACAAACTTCCCAGATGAATTCCCATTACCACCTTGTCCTCCACCCTTCTGCCGAGGCCAACGTGTCCATTTCATACCAGTTTTGAAAAACAGACACCCCATTACACTGAACTCCAGATACCCTGAACTGTTCAGATTGAAGCGATTAAAGACTGCAGCAGCATGGAATTTTGTTCCTGTGCCTGTCTTTATTCCTGACAGGTAGCCTGCAGACTGATAGATGTCACCTGGATCAAATTTAATTCATTTTGATTAAACAAATTGGCCCTAATTTAACAGTGGAGATTTTATTAAGCAGAACATAGTGTATACCTGTCATCTGCAGCATCTGTGCACCAAGGTTATGCTGGATTGATTTTAAAGGAAGCTTGTTACACCTAAATAGAGCTACAGACTTTAAACAACACAAATGTTCGTAATGCCCTCGAAGCTCCAGTTTGAAGCAATACTTGTGGAAGAACTAAGTTAACGTGTACAATCTCAACCAGGATGCTTTATTTCCCCCCCGCCTCCCGCCTTCAGGTGAATCCCCCAGGTCCCTGGCAAAGAGCAGTAGCGGCAGACGGGCTCCCCTTGGCTGGGTGCTGCTAAGGGGTGACCGGCGTGACAGAGCTGCGGGGGAGCGTCCCGGGGCGGCTGCGGGGAGCGGGGCTGGGGGTCGGAGGGCAGGAGGAGCGGCACGGGGGAGCCAGGGCAGCGGTCGGCGCAGGCCTGTGCGATTAGCTAGATTACCAGATAGACGTCAGGATCATCAGTCTTTGACCTCAGCGGTGGGACCGCTTGGGTGGAGGGGGCTGGGAGGCTGCGGCCAGGTTGACCCGTAGCTGCGGACGGGAAAAGGCCGTCGTGGAAGGTTGTGCCTGGTGTATTCCTGGATGTGGGATTTCTTTCCTGAAATTTTTTCTTTTTTTTGCCTTTCCCTGAATCAGATTGTGCCCAAATAAATGAATTGGTTGTATTGTGTCTTGCAGCACTCAATAATTTTCGTCTCATACAGCAACTTTTGGTAGCTGAAAAGTATCCTTTAAAAGAAAAGGTTTTCTCTCCCTACCCACATATTCACCTTCCATATTTGGGGCGTATTTTGAATTCTAAACCAAAGCACTAGGGTTTAGACCTTTTATTATTATTAATAATAATTTATAGCTTCCTTATTAGGTAGCCTTTAATTAAACTTACCAGAGCTGCCAATGACGACTTGAAGGAAATTAGATGAGGGTTTCCTAGTTTAGCTGGTGTATTCCAGTCGAAGAAACTGGATGTAGTGCCCAGTGCTAAACTAATCTAAAGTTGGAGTGGCCAAATGCAGAAGGGTAGTGAACAGTAGGCTCTGAGATAAACAAGAAAGTTGTAATGTCTATATCCGCGTCCTTCCCACCCAGTCACACTTGTACAGGCAGGACGATACCAACTGTTCGTTGGTACAAACAGAACTGTGTTTTTTGTGAAGCGTATCAGCACTGTGAGGTCATACCAAGAACCAGGCAGTGCAAGATGCGATGTCTGAGAGTATTTCTTGCAGGTAGACTTTTAAACTGAAGTTATTAACTTTGTTGTATAAGATAAAGGCTTAAATTAGAAAAGTCTGGTGCTTTAAATATCTTTTTCAAAGACTACATAATCTGGTGTAGGCTAACGGTAATGACATAATCCAAAAATAGCCAATAGTCTTCTCTTCGATGCTCATCCTTGCTGCAGTTCTGCAGCTGAAGAATGGCAAATGCTAATCCCCTCAGGATGTTAGAGGACACAACCATATCTGTCCCTGGCATGGCACAGGGGAGACCTCTAGGGTCTTTGACGTTTGAATTTGGAGCAGGAGGTTAATTCACATCCAAGTAGCATGATTTTAACTAGAGTACATGTCAAACGTTTGATCCACGACTTTAAATTATGCGAGGGGAGATGCCCTCTCTGAGAGGGCAGGCGTCCCCTCTCTCACAGAGGGATGCACAGGCCTAGGCAAACTGGGTTTCGTCTAAAGGATTCTGCTCGACCTGGTGTCAGTGACAAGACGGGCGGCTGGGGTTTTGGGAGGTGCGTGGAAGTTTGAGGTTGTTTTTTTTTTAATGTAACAGAATGTCTGCAATTGAAAATACAAATGAAATAACTTACACCTATGCAAGTGTGGTGCAAAAAGGCAGCCTCAACATCATAGCAACCTGTCTGTTGTCAAGTTGGTTTTACAGGTATTATCACAAATAAATTATCTTAATATTAAGACTAAGAAAGAAGATGGAGTAGCTTTAGGGATGTGTATGTAGTACATATCTATAGCTATACCTCAGCTGTTGATTTTAGGTTTTTGGAAGGAAAAGTTGAGTCTATACAGTAGTGATTCTAGGGTGTTGTGCTGAAAACATAATAGTTGTTTTCACTGATAATTTGCTGAGTTTTGTATCTTTTTAACTTCCACATATGTTAAGAGCCTTTTCTTTTTAAAGCACATTTAAACCTTACAAAAGATGAAATTTCACGTGGAAACTCTGTTTTCAAGGCTGATGTTATGAATGAGGTCGGTGTTCTTCTTTGTTTAAGCATTTCTTAATCTCTTTTTTGGCAGGGCCCGGTTCTCTCTTCGAGTTAGTTCAAGATGGCAGACCAGAGGCAACGTTCGCTCTCTACCTCTGGAGAATCGTTATACCACGTGCTGGGGTTGGACAAGAATGCCACTTCAGATGATATCAAAAAGTCATACAGGTAAAGGTTCAAGTTTTATACGTGTTGCCCAATAGCACAAATAGCTATAATTAAGTGTTCAACAGATGGCATGTTTATTTATAGGCTCCAGTTGGTTTATTCAAACCTTTTGCAAGAAAAACATGTAAGAAAACCAGGTGAAAACCTGGTTGATTCTTGCAAAAATTGGTGTGAAGATGTGCCTAGACTTTGTATATAAGTGCTGTTAAATTTTCACATCTCATCTCTAGTAAGTTAAATTCTCAAATATGCAGTATCATTCTGAAAGGTCTTTATCTAAAGTTGAACAGAGCTTTAAGACAGTGTGATCAGAGTTAAATTCTTCATGTTACGTAGCCTTATGTCTGGCTTACAGAGACCACAGATGTGCAGTATTGCCCTTTTGTCCATCATTTCCAATTCTGGCACAGTGAGGTGTAGATTGAAGATGCAAATAAGGATGAAAACTGAGTATCAACAATGACTTTTTTCTAAAAATCCATTCAAAATTTCTTATTCTATGTGGAGTTACTATTTTAAAAGAGGATTTTTTTACTTTATTTCCTTTCTTAAAGAGTTAGGCACGTGAAATGGCTTCACATTGACCAAATAAAAACAAAAAAAGAGTCCTGTAACATCCTTCCTTCCCACGTACCCCCAAAATCTGCTTATATGCAATTGCTTCTTTACCTGAAGCGTGAGTTACCTCTTGTACGACTATTTGACAAGTGGCAATGTATTCAACATTACACTAGGGGTCAGTAGGAATCTTCACTTGAGGATACTCTTTTTTGAAGTTGTTTTCTTTTAGCCTTTAACATTTACTTTGAAAGGGAAAAATTTTGGTAACATCTTAATACTGATGGCAGCTACATGGTGAAGTCTATGAATAAACTGGGTCCCCAAGTTCTCGAAAATTAGCTGTGTCTTCCTACAACCTTTAAGTGGAAGTTTGAATTGGTAATCTTCAAGCCTTAGCAACTGGAAAATAATTTACCTTCCTGGAAGAACGATCCAACTAGATCCTAGGGTGAAATGTAGCTGCTTTATACTTACCTGAACCTTCATCTAATTTTGTTTCCTCTGCTGCTCCTTTACAAAAGGAGGACTGACACCTCCTGTTTTCATTCCATTTGAACCTCCTTTGCTGGCCTGTGGACTATGGGGTTTGTGTATGTGTAGGAAATGGGAGATGAAAAATATTTGTCTGTTGCAGACTGATAGTAGCTAAGCCCTTTCCAGGTTTATATAACTTCCCTCTAATTATAAAACCTGTGATTATTTCAGTCCTCACTGAGGTTACGGCATTAGTGGCAACCCTGGACGTTATATATCCAAGCAACATCATTTACAGTTTGAGTATTTCAAGTGCACACTCAATTTATGGTTTGAACACTGTGATATACTTTCATGCATGTCCAAATTGCTTGCACAGATCTTTATTTTATGTTTGTCTAAATATTTCCTCACTGCAAAGTTGTCGTGTAAACGTCTGCAGGCTTCTGGTGTATTTCCCAAATACGGGACTTTGTGGTAATCTTCTGTAGGAGGAGAAATACCTTTTTTGGTGGAGGAGAACTGTTAGCATTTTCTGTATCATTTTTCTACTTGAGAGCACAAATGGCTTATATTGCAAAACAGCAGTTTTTCTGTTTATAAGGAGGTGTTTGGCCAGTTATTTCTATGATTTCTGTAAATAGCCTGGGCCATGTCAGCCCTAGCAAATTTATCAGTGCTTAATCTGATTTTTTTGTGTGTGTGTGCTATGTTCAGAGATCTTGGGGACTCTAAACTGCTGTTATGTAGTTGTAAGAGATCTAGCATGATTAAGGGAGGTATGTTGCGATTTCCTGATATCTCGAAACTCTGAAGCTTTTTCTATTCTAGCAAGCCTTGGACTGAAAAGTACTTTGTTCCTGCACAGGAGTTGGTGAATTAACCGCAAGTGATTGTCTAGTGTATTTTTGTGTTGAGACACTGCAGGCTAGCTGTGGCAGCTTGCTTTTATTTATTCTTTGGTACTGTATCTTAGACTTGTGGTGTGTCTTTTTTCTATTAGCTTGGTCTTTACTTTAGCAGGAGCAAAACTTACTGATGGAAATTGCTGGAGCTGAGGGGTGAAAAACAGCACTACTTTTCTTCCACGTCTCTCTTTTTTTCCATTGGATTTCTGAGGGCCAAATCCAGTAGTCTGAAGTCAATCCTGTGAACTAAGTTAGACAGTGCTGTAGCCTTTTGTTATCATCTAAGGAAGTTGAATCACAGATGAAGGAAACCAACTGGAACTTGAAAGTCTCCCTTGAGTGACAGGCTATGGAATTAAAAAAAAAAAAAAACTAAACCAAAAAAAAACCCAACAACAAACAAACCACAGGAACCCAAATCCTGGTTTTTAATCTATAATGATCTCTTTTTTAATTTCTGCAGGAAACTTGCATTGAAATATCATCCTGATAAAAACCCTGATAATCCAGAGGCAGCAGAAAAATTTAAAGAGATCAATAATGCACACGCAATATTGACGGATGCCACAAAGCGAAACATTTATGATAAGTATGGCTCTCTGGGTCTGTATGTAGCAGAACAGTTTGGTGAAGAAAATGTGAACACATACTTCGTGCTATCCAGTTGGTGGGCAAAGGTAAATAAAAGTGTAAAGAGAAGTTATTCTGGATTGGCATTTAAAAGTCTTAAAGAGCTCCATTTGATAATTGTGTTTGTTTTTATTTTTGGAAATTGCTGGATTTCTGCCACCTGGTAATTAACCTTCTCTTACTGTGTTGCAATCTCTAGTTCAGAAGTATTTTTCAATTATCTTTCAATGATATGGCAAGACTTGCATTATAAGCAAGACTTGAATTACTAAGAGAAGCTTGGACCCTTCTAGTGGATTTAAAAGCGATGAGGATTTGGGGGGGTATTCTCTTTGGTATTATCTGCTAAACGATTTTGCAGAATGGGTCCTGACTGTGAACTTGAGTTCACAGAGAAGATCCTGTTTAGAAGTATGCTTACAAACTTAGAGAGGCCTCCCTGAACAAATGTCACTTCTTCAGCTCTTCTCTGATTTGAGAGACTCCAGGTTATTCGTTCACTTGCCCATCCTTGTTTCTTGTGCAGCAGGAGGAGAATCATCAGTGTTCCAGAATTACACTGCAAGCTCATGTTTCCTCACAAATGCGTGCAAAAAGCTGTTTGAAAGCATTGCATGCATGCAGTAGATGTAACAATTATTGTAGAGGTGCCTTCTAGGAGTCTTCTGCCGGTATCAAGGAATTACCATATTTTACTGGACTTGAATTATTTTAAAGCGTAATATGCTTCTGTCTTTTTAAGTAATACATTTTAAAAATCACCACATTTCTCAAAAGTGCAAAAAACCCATACGTTGCACATCACACATTTCTCATACTGAAATTGTCCAGGCTTTTGCGTTTCCGAGTTCATGTGATTGCAGCCTGCTTGCACAGAAAGTAATAAGTAAAAGACAGCGTGGCTACGAAACTGAAGTATGAAACCATAACTGCACCAGCTTACTTATTTAGTGACATGACGTTGTTCAGTGCTTTATGGCCAATTAAAACCTTTTCCTAGTCTTGGCATTTCATTTCATAGGTTCATTTTTCTGCCCTTTGCTAGCATTATCTCCATCTCTTGATTCCCCTGCAGTAAGGGAATGGGAATATCACTGTGCTGGTTTGCTATTTTTAAAATTATTTTTTCAAACAATTACACAGTGACCTATATGAAAATTTTGCCCGTTCACTGTGATAAGCCCTGGGCAGACTTGGCTAGCTTTGAGTTGCCAAGGGCTCACGTATTAGTAGCGTCTAACCCCAGCGCCCCAAACTTCGGTAAGGTGAGCTTTGCAGGCATGCCTGCAGCCAGGGTAGGTCGAAGTCCGTGCCGAAGGTAGATCACAACCTGTACATCAACTAGCTAGCATAAATCTTTTCCAGGGTTATTTATGCAAGCTACAATCTGTCCTAAACTATTGTACCTCTGGATTTTAGTACAGATACACTTCCTAGACCTGTATCTTCTTGCAGATGTAGCAGAATAGTCCACTTAAACCTAAATTGTAGGAATTTCTTCAAGTAAACCAGGTTGGCAGCATTCACCTCCATGTAAAATGTTCATAGCAGTAGTCAGTTTACACATAATTTTAAATATATCTTGGGGATAAAGTACAAAAAAGAAATGTAGCCAGTAAGTTTCTGTCGTTACATTGCTGTATTTTTGCTCTCTGGTTTCCATATCTGAGTCTCACAGACTCGGTGGTCGTGTGTGGTAGGCACAGGTTATGAATATTTCTTTTGTCTTCTGTCCTCTGCAGGCCTTGTTTGTGTTCTGCGGGCTCATCACAGGCTGCTATTGCTGTTGCTGTCTGTGCTGCTGCTGTAATTGTTGCTGTGGGAAGTGTAAACCTAAACCTCCCGAAGGCGAAGAGCAGGAATACTACGTCTCTCCAGAGGACTTGGAGGCACAGTTGCAGTCAGATGAAAGGGGTAGGTAAAAACACTGTGAGATTCTAGAGTGACCGTGGCATCAGTCTCTGCCCGAGTGCTCAGTGTGCTGGTTCAGGAGCAGCATTTGCTTTGTAGCGATCAGCACAGGGCTCGGGTTGTAGATGATGGTGAGGGAATACTTGTGGCACAAGAGTTACGTGGGTGACGCTAACACTGGAGATACGTTTGCTGAAAACTTCCGGAGGGTCTTCATTGAACTTGGGGTCAGCTTCAGAGCAGCAGGTCACCGTCATTTAGCTTCCTTCCCACGTCACTGGAGTAACGTTACCAGCATGTGATTCCAGAAAGGGGCTCTTTTACCCCAAAGGATGGGGGGTGTCAAGGCCGTTCTGTTAACTACGTCAGGCATAAAGGAAATGGGACTGCTACCCTAGTAGCTCTCTCTCATACTGTTTGTGAAGATACAATGCTATTTCTGTAGAATTGAACAGATTATTTTAAAAATTGTAGAGTCTTTTGTGTGCTCTGATCACGTTTTTAATGGGCATTGCTGAGTGGTGGGTGAGGATCAGCTGCTCTTGCATGAAGAAGGAAATATAATAAATGTTCCACATGTAGACTTGAGTCAAATGGTATTGGTGCAGACTGAAAAACAGGAAATTAACATCGTGCTCTTAGAGCAGTGTAAAATCGTGTTATCAAAGTGTTGTAGAGAGATGTAACTTATGCTCACCAAAACATACGACGCTGTTTTTTTTTTCCCTTGGTGTGCTAAACCTTTTGTCTCGCTTTTCAGAGGCCTCAGACGCACCTATTGTGATACAGCCAGCATCAGCCACAGAGACGACCCAGCTCACAGCTGACTCTCACCCCAGCTACCACACTGATGGATTTAATTAAGTTAAGGAAACACTGTAATTAGAATGGATAAAAAAAATACATGGCCAACTCAACACTAGAATCATGAACATTAGAAGTAGAGATTGGGGAGGGGGAATAATTCTGCCACAGTAAGAAGGCAGCTTTCCAACCTGCCGAAAATATTTTGTAATCCCTTCAGCCTTTTGTCACCTTTCAGTGTCGTATCTTGATGATACATGAAGTGCTGTAGCATGCAGTATTTAAAGCAGTTTAGCTACGGTCTTATTTGTTTCCTTTTTTTTTTTCTTTTTTTTTTTTTTTTTATAGCATGTATGGAGTTATGTTAAATGTCTGTGGTGTAATGTATTGAGTTGTCACAATATAAGTATGATGGAGACATTCTGCATTTTAAGTGGTGGTACTGGCCTAAAAATGAGATTTAAAAAGAAAACGTTTCACAGAAGCCACCGTTCTTCCATACAGCTGAGCTGTTGAAGACCTTTCAAAGTTCATGATTTTCATTTGAGTGCAACAAACCACTTCCTTTATTCCTCCTTCTATTCCTGCGTTGTTATCTAAGCAAGTTTACAAAGCCAAGAACCAAAAAACGCCAGTCCTGCAGAGCTGGAATTCTCTTTAATGCTGGTTTTCAGCTTAAATAAATCTACCTTGAAAAATAAGAAGGGAGAGTTTCCAATCTTTGAACAGTAAATTGATGAACAGCTCTTTATGTGTAAGGCGATCTTCAGTGACAACGTAACCGCAAACTTGTTTGTCACAAAACCAACTGTGAATGGGCTTGCTTGGTGGTGGCGGTGGGATTTTAGCTTCAAGCACAATGCCCTTTTGGTTTGTGTGCAGTCATTTTCCTGAAATGCTAAAGACCAAATAGTGCAGCTTTTTTTGAATGCATGAGAATCTTAAAGTGAAACTGGTTAATTGGTTTTCACTGAGCAAGTGAATAAAATGCAGACAGTAGGCAACAGCATAAATGTTTAAAAAAAATTGGGTTTTAAAAATTTGTTCTAATAATTTGAGGTTCTAATAGACAAATGGGGTACTAAGTGTCTTTTTTTTGAAAGCTTTTATAATACACTAGCCCTTTAATTTTCTCATGAACATCTTTGTGGAGTACTTAAATGGCTTTTTAAGAACACAACACCTTTGTGTTTGTATTGTATAATTTGCACATTGTCTTGCACTTAGACTTGTTTACACCAGTGTTTTTCTTTTCCTCAGAACAACTATGGGGAAACCATTGAAAGGTTTCCTGTACTATTTTGAAACCAAATCATGTTTGAATACTGCTCTAGAAACTGTGGCTTATTGAGATTTAACTGTTAAAAAAGCATTTTAGGCAGCTGCTGAATTGCTGTTATATTTTGTTGTTAATAGTCTTGCTTTAGATGATACGGAGTTAGGATCTAGAAGAGCTACCAGAGAACCTACACTTGGCGCTTTTAGTGGCTAATTACAGCCTCTCTAATTTTGATCTTTATGGTTTTATATCACAATGCCTCTACTGTCCTTTGTATCCCCCATCTCCGCTTTTCATTTTCCGCCTGTTTCTGTTGAGAGGCTATTTACAGCCTTCCGCCCGGTGTTGCTTTGAAGGTCTTTCATGCTGCTCTGTTACCAGATCCAGGTGTTACTTTTGAACGGGGTGAAGCAGTGTCAGTCTGTACGAAAACCATCAGAAAATGAAGGGGACTCTCCTGCCAGAGAATCGTTCTGAATATATTTTCACGCTGGTTTTGCACAAGCTGCAAATGATGGAGCACATAAAATCTGATGTGAAACCGTCTTAAACATGCCGCGTAGAAGAAAATGTTCTTAACACAGTCTCTCAGTGCTAAGTGAGGGATGTTTGCAAAATCAGACTTCCCTGTAGCTGTTGGCACAAGCTCACGCTTGTTGCCTGCGTGTGAGCTTGGTGCAAATAAGCATGCTTGTGATACCGCACCGGGTCCCAAAAGTTCAAAAAGAAATGTTACTTTTAATTAACTGGCTAGAATTCAGTAGCACACTTGTTAAGTCATTTCTTCCTCGTCGATAGTCCTTTTAGACCTGAAACTTGGTGGTTTACTGGAAGATACTTTTAACTTTTTCTGTCTGGAAAACTCTCTTGGGTGGCGTTGAGGAGAGTCGTGTATGATTTGGCTTGAGGTTCTTATTTAATTAAAGTCTTTGTTTGACCCCTTGGAATGAAAAGCAATTTTTAGGCTTGGAAAAATGATGTCACATGGCTGTCCTTGTAGATTTTGCCTGAAGCCTGTTCTTGATGTTGAATTGCACGCTGGAATATGCTTGAATATCTGCAGGCTTTGTCCCCTAAAAACTCACTGGTTAAAATTGCCCTTATCTGTGCAAATTATGTTCTTGGTAGCAAAAAAAAGAGCGTTAGGGGGTTTTTTGGCTTTGTAAACGAGCATCGTTGATCAGACCAACTCGGTAGAATGAGGAAAAGGCTGTTTCCCTTGGACTGTCGTTTGTTATGCTCCGTCTCCCCATGTTCCTCTAGATGGGTAACGCAAAGCCGGTTGTTTCTGTTAGTGCTCCATGGCGGAGCAGCTGTGACCCCGAGGTTGGGGGCTGGTTGTCGGTGTTAATTTGGAAAAATACTCTATTTCTTAACCCCTCTGGGCTCCTTCCACTCAACTAGAAAGGCTGGCGGGAGGTTGTGGCTCCGGGGAGGCGTGTAACGCACCTGAAGTCGCTCCGCAGGCTCCTGGCGTCGGAACCGAAGTGTGGGCAGCAAACGAGGATTAGAGGCGATGCCGTTATCCGTGTTTCGCATTGCTTGGGAAAAGATGACATCCAGGATAAATTTGCTGGTTTAGTTCTTCGCTTAGCAAGGCAAGGGTTTGAGAGACACTGCGTTCCGTTCAGTGGTGTCTGTGGGTGGTGTGTGAATAGTAAATTAGTCTGTATGCTGTTATATGCCAGAATGATGCTAGATGCTCCGAGGGAAACTACTCTGAGATCCCAGTTACGGGGAACGATGGGAAAACACGTTTTTAGATGAATATTCATGGATTTTGAAACTATTTTAAATTTGCCCATGTTACTCCATAATCTCTGAATTTAAGGTTATTGTGTATTACCGTAGTTTTTCTTGAACTGTATAAGAAAGCTATTAAAACATTTCTTCTTTAAAACAAAACCTGTGTAATTGGAGGATAAGTAGGTTAACGCCCACCTTTTTTCTGCTCTTGTAGGTAAGGTACAAGAGTATCCCGGCCTCTAACGTGAGTTGCACTTCAAAATGGCCAAGTTGAATGCAAAGTTGTATTGGAAATAATGGTTAAAAACCCGGTGCAGAAGGTCACTCAGCAGTTCTGAGCTGGGGCGGACGGAGCTGCAGCGTCCCCACCAGAACTGCAATAGCGTAGTGGTGCAGGCACTGCAGCCCGTCACCTGGCTTACGTGCAGAATGTTTCCTTCCAAAATTAAACCTGAGCACTGTTGATCTCTGTTCAGCGTGTTGCCAGAATTAAAACTTGAGCTTTGATTTTTTTTATTTTTGTTTGTTTGGGTTTTTTTGTTTCTTAAGAGTTGTCTCATTTTTTACAAGTTGCCTGAGACCTCGGTTTCAGTATTTTGGCCGCCTCCATCTAGCTTATCGAACCTCTTCAGCACCAATTTTCTTGGCACTTGTAGCTCCTCCTGACGAGGAGGAGTTTCGGGGAGAATCTGATCTGGAAGAGCTTCCTCTGGCTGGTGTGACGGACCACGGACTTTATTCCTGGGTTGTGTTGCGTGGAGAGCCGTTCGTAGCTTAGGGTGAGTGGGGAGAGCTGCCGCCTCGCCACAGAGAGCTCCGAGGTGCCCTCCTGGCTGCGGGGAGAGGAGGTGGTGCTGGACCCGCCGTGCCCCGTCCTCCCCGGGGATGGCGAAATCCCCAACGCACTGTAGTACGACGAGTTGTACGCTTCACTTGAAGCGAATGAAGGGGCATTGCACCCGTTAAATGCCAGTTGCATTTTGTTAGTGATGTTTATAGGAACTTCTTAAATATTTATCTGTATATAAATTTGTTTATGTAAACCTCGGTGGAGTCCGATAGGGTGTAGATTTCTGCTGATTCCATGCAGTGATGTTTTAGAGCCATGTTACCTTTTTAGTCTTATTTTCAGATTTGTAATATTTTTAAACTGCTTTAGATATTAGTGCTCATAGTGTTCTTAAAATGTGACGCTCTTCGAGGTTTGGGTGAGCACAGCCTGCAGTCTGAACAGAAGCACCCGCTGAGGAGGAAGGCTTGAGCACGGCACTGAGAGAGAGTCCTGCAGCCGTGCTGTAATCGGGGAGTACAGTTTGCAACACCCTTCGTGTCAGCCTGTAAACGCTACGGCTGTAGCCAGGGCAGGAGCCTGTCTGAAGAGATACTCCTCTCCCATCCATAAAGCGGTTGTGTTGTGTGGTGTAGAGGGAGACCGGCGTGCTTTTGGGTGGTTGCATCAGAGCGTTGGTACCGTATGCACTCCTTGAGGTACCCCTTTTCTCAAACAGTTTGTGCCCTTTGTCTGTCCGCTGCCCTTCGGTGTTCTTGACATTCCCAGATGATTTAGGAAATGTGTTTGTGCTGCAGGTTTTTCCTACCCGATGCAACTGGATCTTGGCGTCATGTTTAACAGGAGACTCTTGCGAGGTGGTTAGGGAGGCTTTTGCAGCCTCTGCCTCACGTTAATAATTCTGGATACTGTTTAAATACGCATTAATCTTAGAGCACTGAAACGTAACCCCCCCAGTACAAGTGTTTATAGTGTAAGGTCGGTATAAACTTAACACGCTTCATTATTTGATGCCGCTTCTCTGTATCATAGTGGCAATCATCTAGTTTGTAGTGATCATTACACCAACAGCTGCTTAAAATGTCTTGAAAGAAATGTAACTGATACCTAAAAAGGTGGCAGGAAATTTGTCAGCGTTCAAGTCCTGCAAGAACTGTGGTCTGCTCCACGTCCTGCGTTGGGAGGCTCACGTGCTCTCTGGGACTCGGCAAGACTGAAATTCCCATTTCCTTCCAAGAAGATGCTTTCTTTACAAGAAGAAACTGCGTGAGGGAAGCTGTCTGTGTTTGACGTTTGCACGAGCCAAATGCCATAAATCTGGAAGACAAACCTTCATTTGGAAATCAAATGCCAATGTTACATGCACAGTTACTTTTGTTGTTAAACGGATAGATGCTGGGAATTTCTGGTGGTTATATATATATATATGTATATGTATAGAGGAAGCTCTTATATAAAATGGCCATTCATTCTCGAGTGCTGTTGTTTTCTCTGCTCCCTTTCCCTCCCAGCCAGCCGTGTGGGTGTACTCCTGCAGTCTGTGAGCAGTTGCTTGTCATACCCTTCCAAAAATTTAACCATCTACTTGAATTCTGTGAGCTGCCCCTTGTCCCCGGCCCCTCCGGCCGGAGCTGGGCTTTGCCTGCTCCAGCTTTCCCTCGGAGGGAGGAAGGGAGCCCAGCGGTAACGAGGAGGGCAGGGGCCGTCTCTGGAATGACCTGGACTTGCGCAGGCTGGTACGTGGGGTGTTCCAAATGTGGTCGATGCGCTCATCGCTAGAGGTGTAATAGAACATGTTGATTTGGGTTTTTTCCTTATACTAGTTTTCACCACGTTGTACTCTCCAAAGTGGGACTCGGTGAGCTCACGGAGCAAGGTCCGAACCCGTGCTGTAGGCTTTGGATTGCAACATCATGTGTGTCTATGTATGTATATATGCACATATGTATATATTTATACAACAGGTGTGCACCTAGTACTTGCTGCTGTTTTTTCTTTGGTGGTAAAAACATGAAATTCGGCTCGAAGTACTGCTATGAACTCTCAGCCAGACGAGCGGAAGGTGCGAGTTGTGTGTCCAGAATTGCGCTTTCTCCTTTCACCAAACAAGATCTGTCAGGTTAAATGACTGGTGAAGGAAACGGTGGAAAGATCCTGTTGTATAAATAAACGGGTGGTACAAGTGGGAGAGCCGTGCTGTTGGAAAAGGAAAAGCAATGTTCTGCTCCCGAGGTCTTCCCGCCTTGAGCAAGTTGACACGTGAACGACGTGGCGGTCCAGTCGCTCAGGTTGCAGTGCTTGCAGGTTGGATTTGTAAGGACTTGGAGTTGTTGCAGGTCATAGAACTGAAGTTATCGGTGATCTGTGTAAAGGCACAACGGTTGTGGCCAGCCTGAGGGTGAGTGCCCCCAAATCACTCCAGCCACGCCGGGTAGAGCCCGCAGCCGGCCCGCCTCGGCCTTTCATTCCAGGGGCTGTTGCCTGACGTACAAAACACCGGGGGTTTCAGCTTCACGGCAGCAATGGGGGAATTTCGAGGGGATTCCTTTATCGCTTACGCATCTGGGGTTCTGTTTGGGTCCAACACGGTAGATGAACTGAGGTTTGCCGAGTTCCGAACACTTGATGTTCCCTCGCCTGGGTGCGTGGCCGCCGGAGCCGGTGGCTGTCATTCCGTCCTTCCGCTCGTCCCCACCTTCGCCCGCTTTTCTGGGGCTGGTGTGGACGGTCTGGGTTGTGTTATCGCAGACATCCGAGCCGGTTTATATTCATTTTGCATGTGAGCAAGGCCCTGAGCTAAGTAATTCGTCGTGGGGTTTGGTTGTATTGGCCTCTTCATGAAGCCTGAGGGAGCCGAGGGCGCCGGGAGAGACGCGTTTTGCATTTGCACTGTACTTGACTCGGGCGGGGGGGGGAGCCCATCTTTAAAAAAGAAAAAAAAAATGTAAAAAAAACCAAACCACAATCGAAGTATAAATGCATCTGAAAAGCAATTATAATATAGACATATATATATTTTGTTATGTTACTAAAGGACCATACTTTGAATTGTATGTAAGTAGATGTGGCTGTCTGAACTTTGTGGATTGTAACACTCGATACTACTGAGCTCCTGTACATACACGCAGTTACGGCAGAAGGAATTATTTTATGTTTTAGCATGGTAATTTGTGTATTGTATGTCTGAATATAAACTAAAATAAAGATTGCTAAGTTATCTGAAACCACTGTTGTAAAATAAATGTTTTCAATGCAGAAACGCGCTTCGGCTTTTTCTTTCCTTATCTGCACGCCGGAACTCGTCACAAGAGGAAGGGTCTGCGTGGCCCGAGGTGCAGCGGGGCTGCGTCTGGAGCTGGCTGGGACGGGGGAGAGGTCTCCTGTCTCCGGCTGTCCCCTGGCAGGGACATCGCGGTGCCCCGCAGCTCTGCCACTGCTCCCTTCTGCCCCCTCTTCCACCCGCCACGGAGTCCCCGGCACTTTTTGAGCATTTAAGGCCAAAGACCTTTATATGATGCCGGACCATGGCAGGTATTTGGGATGTAAATTCAAGTTATAGTTGCCAGGCGGTGCGAGGAATGATTGCAGGGTGCCGGGGAAGGGGACGGCTGCTCCGGCCTCGGTGGAGGTCTTGCAGTAAAAACTATCTGTTTGCAGTAAAAATGGGCTTTTCTGAAGAAGCTGATGTCATCGGAGACTGGTTTTACTCCTGGTGTTGCTGGTGGAGAGACGGAAGCAAGGATGAGCGAAAGATGCGCCGAAGGCGGCGGTGAGACGTGTTTCCAAGCCGAGGTGGGACGGAGGCGGCGTAAACATGAGCCTGGGCCCGTGGTGGAGGGAGCTGCCCTCGCTGCGAGGTGGCTCCAGCGGCCTTTGTCACCCGCGCGGCTCCCTGGCATCAGTCGTTTCAAAGAGGTTAATTCCGCATTTGATGGAAATCCGCTGGAAGGGGGTAAGTGCAAAATCGTGATGTTTGAACTTGGTGTGTGTTCCCCGGCAGGACTCGCCCCGCTGTCACCGGTACGGCCCCGGCGGGGGGCTGCGCCCCGTCCCGCTCCCACCCCTCACCCTGCGGGACGGTTCCCCGGGGGCAGCTGCCTCCGACCACCCTCCCCTCGTGCCAAAGCCGAGTCACGTCCTGCAGCCACCGCCACGGGGCACCTCGGTGGCTGCGCTGAGCTGAGGAGCCATCGCACCGTGCCCTGCCGTGGGTGACCGGTGCCTGGGGACGCCTGGCAGCAGCGCAGGCAGGTTGGACACATCCAGGCGCAGCAGGGACCGTTTCGGCTGCCTTTTGCTGGGAAGAGGCGTCCCATCACTGGGCACCTTCTGGCCGTGCTGCCTGCAGGGTGCTGAGGGACGGAGCGTGGTGGGTCTGGCCATTTAGATAAAGTGACATTTTCTATTGGAGACTTGTGGTTATTTTTTTATTGGCTGTTTCCCCCTCATAACAAATTGAACCCCTTTACGTGTCGCTTTGGGGTTTGTACCACGGGCTACTTGTGTGTATGAATTTCATCTTCACCCCAGCTCAGGATGGAACCTGGTACCCGCACACGGCCCTTCGCCGTGGGCAGGCTCCGGGCTCCCACCCCGCAGCCGGGCGGTTGGTCCCACGGCTGAGGCTGCTGCCGCCTGCGAACCTTCAAACCTTCCCCTTCCCATCGCTTTGAAACGCTGTCGACAAACACTGGCCCGTGTGCTGACGGCCGAAGGAGGCTCTGCCTGCGTGCCAGCAGCTGAAGGACGCCCTGCCTCTGCCTGCCAGCAGCGTGTCCTTGGCTCATCCCGACCGGCACGAGCTGGAAATTGCGCTCTTGGAGTGGGAGTCAAGTTGGGCACCAGGTACGCTGGCCCGGAGGGGCCAAGGAAGGGCGTGATGCAGAGGGTCACACGAGCAGGAGGAGATCCAGAGCCTCAGGTCCCCCTCCGGGCTCTAGGGACCACCCTGAGCTGGGGGCCGTGGTGCTGCGGAGGAAGGGGCTGCAGGTTGGGTGGGCAGGGGAGGGGATGCAGCGATGTGGGGCCGGGGCCGGAGCGGTCCCTCGCTGCCAGCCGGTGTTTGGCTCATGGACCGTGAGCTGCTGCGGCCTCACTTGGAAAAGGCGCTGCCAGGCAGAGGAGAAAAGCTGCAGGGGGAGAGAAGACCCCAGGGGAAGCCAGGCTGGGGGGTGCAGGGTCAGGCTGCACAAAGCCAAGTCAAAGTTCAATTTGGGCACGTGTTCCTCATCGGCGTCCCTCGGGGCCGGCACCCGCTTCCCTGCGCTCCTGCCTCGGCACGGGCCGATCTTTTATCTTGATTTCTGTCCTAACCCCACAAGTTGCTGCTCCCACACTGTCCCCTCTCTGATGTCCCCAGGGGTCCTGTTTGTCCCCGTGCCCACCCCTGGTCGGTCACCCAGTTCAGCTCCATCTTGCCCCAGTGCTGCGGCTCGGCAGCACGGCGGGGGCTGGCAGGCAGCAATCCCCGCACAGCCTGCGGGCGAAATGGGTGCTGCGAGCCCGGGGCTGCGTTTGCAGGAGGGGGATTGAGGCCATGGGGGGGTCCATGCCCCCGTGCGAGACGCAGCGTGAGGAGGGAGGGGGCCAGGACCCCCTGGGGGGCTGTGATGCTCCTGCTGCTGATGCACAGTCGGGAAAACTCTTACATGGATGCTCGTCTTCCGCCAAGAGCCACCAAGCTCAGGTTTCGTTAAACCTTGTCCCAAACCGCCAGCTGTGACACTAAAAGGCGCAGACTCGCTGCAAGACCGGGAAGCGGCGGCTTTTGGAGCCGTTCGCAGCAAGACTGGAGGAGGAAAAGCCCCGGCTGGGTCTCGGGGCGCAGCTCCCAGCCCGGCGCTTGGAGCAAACCCTGCTTGTCAAAGCCGTGTCTGCCCCGGGGGGGCTCTGCGGCTCCGGGGGGGCTCTGCGGCCGCAGGACACGGGGCTGCTCCGGCCGGAGCTCACCGGCACCCTCAGACGGTGCTGGGTCCCTCAGGGGGCTGGAGGACCTGTGCCAAGCTGCTGTCCCCGGCGCAGCGTCCCACAGCCCCCCTGGATGGACCCACACACCCGGCTGTCCCCCACCCGTGTCCCAGGCCACTCCCTGAGCACTCGTCCTGCCTTAGGCTGCTGCTGGCACCCAGCAGCCTGCAAGCAGCAGAAGCCCTCCTCCTCCTCCTCCTCTTCTTCCTCCTCCTCCTCCTCCCCCTCCTCCCGCCAGGTCTGGGGGCCTCAGCTCAGCCCCCTCCTGCCCCAGCGAGGCTCCAGCTTTCCGGAGAGGGTTAAAAGTGCTTCTGAGCCGCTCCGGCTGCCTCAGGCTGGGTGCCATCGCCCCTGGTTTAACAAGCTGTTCCTCCCTTTCCCTGCAGTAATTACTGCTTTTATGTATTCCTTACCTTTTTTTTTCATAATGGGAGAAAATGTACCTTTACAGGAAAAAAAAAAAAACAGCCCAGAAAGTGATCACAGCGCGTTAGCAGTGCGAGGAGAAGCTTCGTCCCATGTAACCATCAGCTTCAGAGAAGATCAAACTTGGTTTGAGAGACCCAAGACCTGCTCTCCAGGATGTTTTTGGTTGCCAGCACCGGAGCTGCTGCTAGCGCAGCCCTGGAAGGAGGATGAGGAGGATGAGGGACCTTGGGGTCCCTGTGGGATGCTGGTGTCTGGCTGCTGATGGGCTCAGAGGTGATGCTGATCACTCATGGGTGATGGTGATGCGCTCCTGGGTGATGCTGACCACTCACGGGTGACGGTGAAGGGCTCATGGGTGACGGTGAAGGGCTCACGGGTGATGCTGACCACTCATGGGTGACGGTGAAGGGCTCATGGGTGATGCTGACCACTCATGGGTGATGGTGATGGGCTCATGGGTGATAGTGATGGGCTCATGGGTGATGCTGACCGCTCATGGGTGATGCCGATCCCTCACAGGCTGCTGATGGGCTGTGGTGGGACACGATCACCCGTGCCACATCCCGACCCTCTCGCAGGACTGACCGCAAGCCCCTCCCCAGCACGTGCTGCCCCATCCCCATGCCACGGCTGTTCGTGCAACCTCACTCCTTATTGTGATGGTGGTTTTTCACACGCAGGCGTGTGCACACACATGCGTGTGCGTCCCGTGCTCCCATGGCTGCTGAGTGGTGCAGCTCGCGCCTCTCCCGCCCGAGGAACGAAGTTCCTCGGGCGGGAGAGGCGCGAGCTGCACCACTCAGCAGCCATGGGAGCACGGGACGCACACGCATGTGGATGCACACGCCTGCGTGTGAAAAACCACCCTCACAATAAGGAGTGAGGTTGCACGAACAGCCGTGGCATGGGGATGGGGCAGCACGTGCTGGGGAGGGGCTTGCGGTCAGTCCTGCGAGAGGGTCGGGATGTGGCACGGGTGATCGTGTCCCACCACAGCCCATCAGCAGCCTGTGAGGGATCGGCATCACCCATGAG
>VZTQ01009533.1:64006-131290 GCA_013400755.1 Pelecanoides urinatrix | reverse complement strand
ACTCTGTGATTCTAAATATATATTTAGATAGGATAGAAATACATAGTTTACAGCAACGATCATATAGCAATTTGACCATTTCTCATTATTGGCAGGTTTAATAAAACAATGTTTGAAAGGATTAGCAGCCCCTTGTACTGTCAATTACATCATTATCAAATTTCTTTTCATAGCATTTATATTCTCCATATACCTAGTTTACAGTTATTACATGTGATTAGATTATCAATGCCTTTCATTAGCAAATGCAGCTGAATGAAATTCTGCAGGATTAAGGTCCAAAGGATGCATTTGTATTGACTAACTGATGTGCATCACCCCTAGTGATGCAAAATCACTGGGGTAAGAAAGCTGCCTACTTTGAAACTTAATATTGCTAGGTCTTAGATGAACAGCAGTCCAGAATAGTTTGGGAAAAAAAAAAAAAATCCTTATGTTACCTTTATTTAGATATGAATTCACAGGAAAAGAGAATGCATAAGTAGAAGATTTAAAAGGGATATATTTCTTTAAATCTATTTGTCCTCTCAGAGCACTATGCACTGCTTCACACATCTGAATAGACTGCCAGATCTGGTCAGCAATGTGTGTGGGATTAAGTTAACCCCTACCTGCAATGTACAATAAATTCACGTATTATTGCAACAGTAAGACTACCCCATGAGCTGCTAATTGCTTTGAATGCAAACCACTGGAATTCCATGTTTCTGAAACTGTATCATGCTTTAAACTGGTAGTTTCAGCTCAGCCTAACCCACCCGACATCACTCCAGTGAAGCCTTTCAGGGAGCTGTGTAGGGGATAGTAGCTGCTCTGAAGTAACTGAAATACAGGTGAATCAGAGGGGAAAAAAAATCCCTGTTTGTTTCTCTTGAAGTAGAATTTACCATTTGAATATGAATCTGTGAATTTGAATGAATCTGTCCCGCCATTTCACTCAGTTCATATCTTAGATGACGATGCCCTACTTGAGGTTAGGGCTTAGTATTCAAACATCCTAGAGGTGTACACATGTACTATTTTCAGAGAGACTGCTGCTGAAAAGTGATTAAAAATATATTTGTAAATGATAAACGATATCAATCTTAAGTTAAAATTAAACAAATATCAACATTTACTTCTGTAACCAGGGTTCAAACAATCTTCTGCTATCAGTGATTAAGACAAGACCTCTTGATTCTGTTTTGGTCCACACTCAGATGAGTATGTTAACTTTGGATGAAATGATTGCTTGTTTCATATCTTCAGATGAAATATCATTTATTCTTACAGCTCCAAGACTGCAAACAATTTCACATACTTCTAAATATATAAAGAACTTGTAGCTCTCACTTGCCCAAACTCTTACACATTTCAGTAATGATACCTCAAAATTCTTTTTTTAAAATCACATTGTTTCTAGTATGAATCCAGGCTACTTTCCTATCTTCGTAAGTGGTTAACACAAATTAACACTGTAGTCTTTAAACACTAAACTATACATTTTCAATCCTAAATTCAGCATACAGTTTGATAACATGATCTGGGATATAAATGAGTGGTTTATGTTTTTGTGAGTATCTCAAAAAACATATTTAATTATTTACAATAATGAATACTGTCAAGTGGATGTAATATATGTGTTGCATATGAAAAAATGAATTAGAGAATGTCTTACATTAAATTCATCAATAAATGTTTTTTCTCTAGAGATCATAACTTCTTCTAAAAAGAAACCAAACTACCTGGCAAACAATAAGCGGTAAGAACTGCTAATAAAATTATCTAATAAAAAAAATCTAATAATATCTAATAAAAACTGAATACCTTTAGACAAATGCATCAGTCACCTGAAGAATATGTGGATGATGCAAATCTTACACCAGTTTTAACTCTTGTGCAAACAATACAGTTCAAGCAAAGGGTAATATTCTATGTAAATTGTACATGACTAAATGCCTTCATAAGCTTATTTTATATACATCATAATAGTTTATTATTCTCTGTAAATCATGTTCGTTCAAAGAAGAGACTATAAATAGAAAAGCTGAAATAAAGTCCCTGTAGGCTGAGAAAAACAACTGTAATGAGACTGTCTTTGCATATATATCTATTTATAAATATTTCAACAGTAAATTTAAAAAAAAAAAAATCATAATACCAAGCAGTAAGAAAAGGTAAGAAGAAGTAAGTAGTAGATTAGACAGTACTTAAATAGGTTATGTACTTCTAAGTCTGTTTAGGCTGATGCAGACCTAAGATCCCCAGAACGGCTGGTATAAAGTGGAAGCCTTTAGTAGTTGTCTTGGAGAAATTCTAAAGGACATTTGAAATTTCAGAAAATAAAAGTGTCATCATACTTCCCATCTTTAAAAGGCAAGAACCAAGTGTTACATTTATAGACCTCTTGCCTGAAATCAATTCCTTAAAAAAAAAAAACCAAAAACCTACTAGAACAAAACTGTGTTAAGTACAGGGAGAAACAGAAAGAGATGAGAAGTCAGCATGGATTTGTCATGAACACACACTGTCACACACATTAGATTGCTAATCTCCCTCTCTGACATGATAGGAAACCCTAAGAAGAGAGGAAAAGCAGCAGATGTCATAACCTGACTTTCCTAATTCTTTTGATGTGACATTCTGACAAACAAGCTAGAAAAGCATGGTGCAAGGGGTGTAAACCAGCTGAAAACTGTAGTTGGAAAGCATTTGTTAGTAGTTCTGTGTCAAAAGGGAGGGCTATATCAAGTGTGGTTTTGCAAGCCAAGGATCTATTTTTACTATTACTTTTGTGAAGGGTAGAACAAAGGGAATACTTATGAAAGTGCCACATGAAGTGATGCCCTGGGGAGCACTAAAAGAGAGGACTAGGATGGAGAGTCGCAGACAGACCAGCCAGAGGAGTGGCGTGCAAGGTGGAAGCAGGCAGAACTCAACACTCCACACCTGAGAAAAAGAAATAAACTGCCTCCGTACAGTGGGGAGTAACCAGCCAGGTAGCAGTAGTTCAGAGGCAACCTGGGAATTTAGTACATATAAACTGAACAGAAGTTGAAATGTCAGCTTGCACAGGAGGGAGAACTCATACTACATTTGCAACATAAAAAGTCATCTTTTTCTCTCACATTAGTAAGCCTCATTTAGAGTGCTGCATTTAGTTTTAGGCATCAGATGGAGGTAATCAGGAGAGAGAAAAGCGAATGATCAGAGGCTTATAAAACATCACCACTGAAGAAAAATTGAATGAATGATGTCTGCTAAGCTTAGGGAGAAGAATGAGGAAAGAACATGATAAACTTTCAAGAGTAAGTGGATAAACTGCTTCCAAGTCCATGGAGAGTCAAACAGGTTTAACTCCAATAAGAACAGGAACATAGAAATACATATCCTAGAGAAGCTATGGTTTTCCAGAGCTACGTAACTCACCCTTAAAAATGTCTAAATATGTTCTAACCTGCACTGAGGAAGATATAATTGATCCTGCCTTAGGGTAAGCAAATGGCTTGAATGAGCTCTCTTTTCCCTTCATTTTTTATGACTGGACACCAGAACAGACATCAAAAATCTTAATACCTGCATAATGGAGGAAGTAAAAAAATTGTGCAAGTTCTACTTGCAAGGAGTCTATGAATTCATTCCTTGCCAGTGACTTGAAACATTCAGTTTATATTGATTAATTGTTTTCATTATGTGGAAAAAACTTGTGGAACTAATGATAATGCTAATTTTTGCATTTCAATGCTTTGAAATGACAATAGCATGATAATGATGAGCCTCATTACTTTGTGCATTTTATACAAGCCGTAGAAGATGTACAAAACAGATTTCTGATACAAGTCAGCCAGAAAATAAAGTCACTCCCTATGCAAAGTATTTGTTTTGGTCCATTTATGTCCGTTTTAGTCAATTTTCAAAGTAGTTGTACCAAATGCAGAGAGAGAAACTTGATATAGTTAAAAATGTAAATCCATGTTTAACTCAACACAAACTAATGATGAACTAGACATACTTCATACACAAATTCTATCCATTCATTTTTCTCTAACCATTATGGAAGTATCTGAATATGAATTCATAAATGTACTCTTGTGGCTGGAGTAAAATTTTCTTTGTTAGTAACAGAAGTAGTTTCCAAATATTGTCTTTTAAGTGTAATAAATGGGCACCCAGACAGAAAAAAAAATACAAAGTATCTAAACTGATTTAAAAAAAAATGTTTGTCCGTTTTCCTCACTCCTCACTGTTCTCTGGTGTGGTTGCCCTTTCTTAAATATGTTTTCACAGAGGCAGCACCAGCTTCGCTGGGAGGCTCAGCTCAGTCCTGCAGTGAGTCCATTGAGGAACTGGCTGGAACCGTCTGTGTCCAGCACGGGGCAGCCCTGGCCCCTTCTCACCCGCACCCCGTACAATGCTGAAGGGGACCACACACAACCTAAACCGATGTCTTTCCCCTCCCATTTGTGCAGCACTGAGAAATCATTCTCTTTTACAACTGCAATATCCTTTAGTTTGTTTTGAACACTTCAGTTTCAATGTGCAACTGCAGTTATCTGCAAAGAACTGTTTAACTTTCTTTTTTTAGTGTTTGACTTTTTGTTTCTCATTACCTGAGTCTATTCTAATTGGCAGTAAATTAAATTAATTTTCCCCAAGTTAAGTCTGTTTTGCCCACTATAGAGTTTTTGGTCTTAAACAGCTGCAACCATGGCACAGAAGACACTAGTAGACGACTGTAAGATTCAGAATTTATTCAGACTGAATTTTGAGGTAGATTACTCAACACCACGATGTCTAATCTGGCATGTCACAGATGCAGTCACCAAAACACCATCGTGTTCTGAGATTGACCAAATCCTTGGCATCTTTCAAGAATGTGCTTTCCAAAGTAATGACATTATCGGAGTCTCACAGACTTTAAAGCCTGGATTTAATTAGCAGTACTAGGTAGAGTATCTTTTTTTTCATGCACTCTGTTTGTACATGTATTTCATACAATCTGCCGAAAGCGCCATACAGCTTTCCAGGTTTTTCGTAACTAGATTCATTGAGCTCATGGCAGAGGAGAAAGGCTAGATATGAAATAAAGATGTTAAAATAACCTGAAATCAATAGGATAATTCTTATCTGGAGCTCACAGTTCATTTGAAATCTTGCTAAAAAAATGTCAGAAGATCCTACAGCAGATTTTCTTTTCTACCAGAGGGACCCAATGTTTTCATGTTGCTGAACCTACGTGTAAATAACTCTCTTGCTACCAATATGCACAACTTAACCAAATCCACAGAACAAGAGAACTGTTATACTATGGAACAGTACAGCAAGTTGTACAGAGAGAAAGACTGGACTTTAAAATTAACGAGAAATACAGAACATCATCACAGGGGCTTTGAATCCAGAAACCTAGCTACTATCAGAATAGAACTCCATACAATGAACTCCTAAAAGAGAAAACAAACAAACAAACAAGCAAATAAGTTCAATACAAAATAGAAAGACCTTGTAAATAAAACTCCATTTAACCCACTGTTGTCCTTACAAAGCAGATGTGCCGTCAGACTAGCAAAATCTTCTTTGGTCAAACTTTTGGCTCAACCTGTTCATCTCTGATCATGCTACAGGATCTCTTCTTTTATCCTTGCAGATTCTTCTCCATTTATCACAGAAAATTCTCCCAATTGAGCATATGTGATAGTTCCAACAATGGAACCATCTCCCCACACAGGGGAAACACCACTGTAAGGCTGTCCATCTTTCTCACAGTACACTGATTTGTGGAAGATACTCATTACAACATCAGAAAGGCATTTAGAAGAAAAGACAGAGAAGATGACTAGAAAGTAAAAAACCCTAAAGTCTTAAAGTAGCAAAGTTCCTCCCCAAGACAGTACAAGGCGAGACTGTATAGGAAAGGCTTTGACCCACTGCTTTTAGGGAGATTCTGAGCCACGAAATACATAAAGACAACAGCAACTGTAAATGGGGGCTCACAAGCCTCAGTGGCAAAACATCCTCCTGGAAACTGAAGACATCAGTGTCTACAAGTCTTTCAAATTCAACAGAAAGATGGCAAGAGTTTGGAAAAGATCCAACAAGAAAGAAAGTAGAGGGGAGAAAAAAAACAGTAGGAAAGCGAAAGAAATCTTCAGCAAAGGCCCTGTTAGAAAGCTCAAGGTGACTGAGGCTACTGACAACAAACCAGAAAAAAGTTTCAAAGCCACAAACTGCTACAGGAGCACAAATTACTAAAACTTGATTAAGATAAAAAAATGATGAAGCACAAGATAGCCAAGACTCATAAAATAGTCTTTCTCAAGAAATAAAACTACTTAAATAGAAAATGTAGTCTATTTATTCAAATACATGTAGACTAAATACAAGAACAGATGTAGCAAGCTGATCATATCTATTTATTGCTCATTTATTCCTTATAGGAGGTACATGCTGATCTTTGTTTTGATTGTCTAATTAAAATTCATTTTGCCTTTAGCTCGTCTCAAAGCTCTTTTTTTTTTTTTTCCAACTTATGACTATGCTTTCTCACAACTTCTTAAGGAGAGGGGGTAGGGAAGAGAAACAGCTCCCTTGTCATTACTGTATTTGCTCCATCGTATCTGACACTTCTCTATTATCTAGAGCTGATTCTCTCATGGATTCATCTTCCACTTCCACACAACAACAGATACCAATATTCAACTATCTTTAAAACAAAATCTTTAAAACAAAATCTTTAAAATTGTTAAAGTACATCCTTGTACATATACATTAAAGATCTGCTACTTTAATAAGCAACTAATTTTTAGCATTATCCTGCTCATACTGTAAAGTCACTCTACAGCACTTCAAGCTTCTCTGAACAACTAAGAATCTACAGAACTACCTGGGTTCTTTCATCAAATCTTTTTTAATTCCTTAACCAAAAGTTTTCTTGTAGAGATTTTAGGACATGATTAACCGACTGATGCACAATGAAATGTTTCATTTAGTAACAGAGATTCATTAATAACGTTATATAATAAGGTAAATGAAACAGCAACTGGATATTAAAAAAGAAAAAAAAACTAAAAAACAATGAGAGCTGCCATACATGATAATAATGGCAAAGCTATCGCCTTGATATACATAGATATATTGTGAACATAAATACTTACAGTCATTGCAATTATAAAATGCCTGTTTATCAAATATCTTTGCTGATTCATTCATTGATTATAAAGAATTTTCACTGAAATATTCAAATTAATTAAAGCACAATTTCACATTTAAAAGTACTGGGTTTTCATTATTGTTCTTTCATTGTGAGATTATGGTTGTGGTCCCCAATGCAGGATCTATTTTACCAATTGCCTTCCATAGACTGAATTGCTTCTTACTACTGTATTCCAGTTTAGCTACTATTTATTGTGTTTGATGAAAGGGACTACTTGAAAGTTCATGGTCTACTCTATACAGGAAATATGAATATATAAGCAGAATGGCCCTTTTTATTATTAAAAAAATCGTGAATCTATGAACTGAGTCCAATTTTAACAAGAATTAGCAGAGCTCAGCTTTACATATAAGATATATATAAACCTCCATCGTCCCAGTGAAAATGCTTACTGTTTCAGTATTTTTTAAAACATCTTGATAAAAGAGAGTGAATTAACTTCAATTAGTAAAAAAAAAAAATCATTACGCTCAGTAATGCCTATGGGACCATTAGCAGATTTATCAAAGTGTATGTGGCAGAGAAAGCGCATGAACCTACCTCTTCCCCTCAATGGTATAAACTTGACTAAAGGCGGGAAGCTATATCTCTTCTGAAACAAAAGAGATAGCAAGTTTGGAAAATCAGTGGAGAAAATGATGGCCTGTTCAAAACCATTTGTCCACTGCTTTCAAGCAAAATATTTTATGAAAGACTGGACAGGTTTTATTGTATTTTCCCCATTTGCTGGCTAGCTATTACTGTAATCTACAGCTCTCCTTAGTTACAAGGAGAGAGCTAATTAACAGAATGCCATGCTCCTCATTTACTACTGTCGTTCCTAGACTGAGTAGAAATACTAGACACGCTCTACTATTTCAGAAAAGAAAGGATGTTGCCAGCAAGTCATTCTCTATGATGGATCTTTAACTTTGTCTTTCCTTCCCCACCAACAGGTTATTAAACAGCCAGAAAAAATCTTAAACATTATCATTCCATAGCTCTTGATAAATGGCAAAGTGTAAAGTGACATGAGGTTTTGGTGAGTTATAAATTTTATCATTATGAGATATTGATGTGTTCATGTATCTATTGTTAGTATTATCTGAACTTTTATTACACACAGTAATATGTATCTAGAGTTCCTGGTCAGTTTTATTTACATTTGCATTGAGATTTTGGACAACTTTGACAGGAGCAGTCAATTATTAAAAAAGGTGTGTGGGAAGTATGTTGGATTTTTTTCTCTTGAGGCATTTGGGAAATTCCCTAGTCTATAATGAATATGGGCTGGTATTAATATTCTGAATTAAGACTCTGAAGCTTATCCACAACTTCACACAATTTACAAGAACAAATTAAAATCCCTTAGAATGTTCCTTTCCTTACTGCTAACTGTAGATCTAGCCTATGGCTCAAGACATAATTATAATAATATTGCAGTAATATAATAAAACTGAATACCTTATTGGTATGTGTCTGGATGAATTAGTTCAGATAAGTGTTTATCGCAAAATAAATCTGGAAGAGCGACACAAAGGAATGCATTAAGAATTTTATGTCTTGCTCAGTTATTACCCACAGAAATGTGTTAATTTTCTGGCAATTTTTTATGAAAAAGATATTTTAAAAAATGCAGACATAGATCACACCTTTTAGGGGACAAAGTATCTACTTTGTTCTACAAAGTATCACTCAAATTCTAGAGAAAGGCTGATAACTAGAGGAGTTTTAAATTCAAGCAGGAAACTGAACATGTAGACTTTGGAGATAGTTGTCCTGAACATTTCTGGATTATGCAGATGCCAGTAAGATTTAGGACACTCCAGTGAGAGTACCATGAAAGAGCTCTCTTTTATTACAAGGGATACTTTCCACGTGTATGATGAACACATTCACTTTAGAGTACTTGTATTTCAAAGGATAAGGCAGCATATACTAAAATTCCCCGTCCAATCATATATTTTTGTCTTAGGTGAGTATTTTATTCACTTTTTTATTTTACATAACGAACAAAGTGTAGCTGCTACATCACCTCCTCTGGCCCTAACAGAATCATGCAACTTAAAACTGTGTACACATCTTTGAAATATGAATGTAAGAAATCATTAAGGGGGATATCATGCCTCTTTTCTGACCAAACTGAGGCCCTTTTTTGGTGGGGTGAATTAGTTGGGGCAAAGAAGGGGACTGTATGATATATCACTTCTTTTTTTCCCTGAACAGACTATTTGCTATCAATGCAGAAGTACATTGTATACAACATGTTGTTGATACAAGCGGTTCTGCAAATGAAACTGCTTACGTTTACTTGCACAACATGTGTTCCTCATTTATGAGAGCAAATCCATGGTGTCAGAGTATCACAGAATCACAGAATAGCTGAGATTGGAAGGGACCTTTGGGAGATGGTGTAGTCCAGGCCCCCTGATCAAAGCCAGGTCACCTAGAGCAGGTTGCTCAGGGCCACATCCAGTCAGGTTCCAAATATCTCCAAGGATGGAAACTCCACAACCTCCCTGGGCAATCTGTGCCAGTGTTTGACCGCTCTCAGAGTGAAAAAGCTTTTTCTATGTTTAACTGGAATTCCCTGTACTTCAGTTTGCACCCTCTGCCTCTTGTCCTTTCACTAAGTACCGCTGACATATCACTGGCATCTGGATAGAAATTTCTTGATAAGAACAGCCATTTCTAGGTTGAGTTGGCAGATACCTAATAGCACAAATTAGTGCTCCAGAAAAATGAGCGAGATGGAAGAGAGGCTTGTTAGAATTGCTGAAGTAATTTCACATAGCCATACTTTTGATCTCTACACTAGAATTTTGAAAACATTAACAACTTCTTTCAAAAATGGTATCAGATTATTAGATCAGGGCCACTATGTTGTTCCATTTAAAAGGGCAAAAACAAAGCAACAGTGTTTCTTGACATTAGAAGAAATAACTCCATCTATTGGCACAATTCTTACAGCACTCAAGTTCCCCTGGAGGTCATACATAGTTCTTTGCTGTGCCAAGTCCTGCTTTGCTTGGCAGATGTGGTAACAACTTGAGGTGGTGTATCAGAAAGTCTACTAACTTTTTATTCGGTCTCTGGTTACTTAGGATCCAAACAACATTTTAAGCATAACACAAAGAATGAAACTGACCTCTCCATTTTCTCTCTTACTCCAGCCCGAAACATTTAACCTCTTATCATTTCACATAATGAAATTGTAACAAATCAGCAGGTAACCCTGGATGTTACAATAAAAGATATTATTTTTAATAAAAAAGCCTAACTTACTTTAGGATGAAAAAACTGATCTGCTATACAAGAATCTATCTTAAAATTTTAGAGCAGTTACTGTATATGGCATCTAAAATGCCTTAAAATATCATTTTTACTTTTATTATTTCAAGGACACAAAAAAAAATCCTAAAATATGAAACTTACCATGATGTCAACAGGGATTATATTTGTATATTTATATAGTGATTAAAGAAAAAACATGATTCCTACTGAAACTGTAGGCTTGTACTGTCAAGAGCAGTTGTGAATGGGTTGTACACAACACCTGGCATGTATATGTCTACAAATGCTGTATGTGTTACTCTTATATTGACAACGTGAGAATTATGTTCTTACAAGCTGTTAATAACAAATAGTAAGGATCCATGTCCTTTCAGCAGACTGCTAATGACCTCATTTTTTAAATTGTGTATCTGCCAAATGGCATAATGCTGACTGTTTCAATTGATAGCATTTTGCTAGATGTCTTCATGGAGACTATAAAAATATATCTAAGGTAGGAACAGGCAAGAACCCTTATATGGTCTGTTTCTTCCAAATTGTAAAAAATACATATGTAGATGAAGAAAAATTTGAGGGGTTTGTATTTTTGTTTTTTTTCACAGTGACCTACAGCAGCTGATGAAGCTTCATGAGTTTTAAGGCATAATAGAAAAGGTGGATAAAAATCAGATTTGTTGCATGGGTCGTAGGGTTCTCTGCAAGCTATGTTCTTAAAAATTACTGGAGAGTAGCCTTTTCATGCCCTTGATATATTGTACACAGCACTTTTTTAAAGGATAAGTATCACAAGATGATAAGATATGATGGCTGATGCTGATCAAAAGCAACCTTTCATCAGATATACTGGAGAAATCATACCAGCACAGTTCCTGTTTTTAAGGTCTTAAAAGAGTCATGCTTACTTACAACCTAACTTCAGACTTCGACACTATTTCACATTTGTTGGCTTTTCTGTTTCCACAAATGTAAATTATTGTCTTTTGAAGACTAACACATTCTCCAATATATTTGCCAAGTTAGTACTTGATTAGAAATGGTTGATACTTATTGTACAACAAAAAGCATGGAAATAGCAGAAAATAAGGAAATGTGGAGCCATGAAAACAGCTGGAATGAATCTCTGTGGCTCTCTGAATCAACTCTGCTGCAACCATACTCTGTAATAACTGAAAATCATGATTTAAAATGTGTTAGCATTTGGAGGTTTTTTCTGTTTCTTCCTTACCTTCCCCTAGTAAGATAGAGATACTTGAAGGATGTGCATGAGGGAAAATCTCTTATTTAATTTATGACTTTCTCTCTCTGTGAGATTCCCGCTCGCACTCACTTGCATAAATGGAGAATGATCGAGCAGGAGGGTGGAGAAGG
This sequence comes from Pelecanoides urinatrix, assembly GCA_013400755.1. Taxonomy (NCBI): domain Eukaryota; kingdom Metazoa; phylum Chordata; class Aves; order Procellariiformes; family Procellariidae; genus Pelecanoides; species Pelecanoides urinatrix. Next base: position 119,460 of record VZTQ01009533.1, on the reverse strand, counting down.
ATTGTTGAGACTATTGCTGCTGGGAAGTTGTGTGTACTCTGTCACCTTCCTAGCAACCACTGAGATCTGTACAGGCACATTGGAAGAAGGCAGGTTGTTGAAGCATGATAGACTAACTCCATCATGACATGCACTCGAAAAGTAGATCTTGCTCTTCTCTAAAGGCTGTCACCCTAATCAGCTATTTATTTTGCAAGTGCTTTGAGTTTGGTCTGCTTGCAGAAAAGTTTATTAAGGTTATTGTGACTGTCATCACCACATTGTCTAGACCTTATCTTCTCAAAATTATGAAAGTAAGAAATTAGAAAAGTATGTGTTCAGTAAAATTAGTTCAGTTAGAGTACAAATACTCTGACATGCATTATATCTCATATCACTATTAAAGATAGCATGAAGACATGGCAGCAAAGACTTGTCCCTGAGATGTTTACTTACAGGTTCAGATAGACATACCATGGCCATTTCACCACCTCTTCACTCCTATGAAGTCCTAACTTTATTAGAGAAAATTTAGTTTGTGCTTTCTGTCCCCCGACACTAAGGGGACAGCTTACCCTGCCAACTAAAATATCGTCACTTTTTTCAGTCTCAAGCTACTAATGGGAAAAATTTTAAAAAAGAAAAAAATCAATGAGAATTTTTGAGTTGGTTTCATTACAGCTAAGATATTATCTCTGGTTTATATAACATGCCAGCAAGCTTTTTATTTCAGAAAAAAACTCTAATATTTTATTATTACATATAAATGTAAAAATATTTTTGGAATGTCAAATGTGCTTATTCAAGTATGTTCCCTTTAATCACATTGGATTAAAGCATCAAGAAACTTAAACATCTTTGAGCAATCAAATATTCCTTTAAAATGAACCTTATGTTCTAAAATGTATATTCAGTCATAGTGTGGTGAATGTGGGAATCTCTGTAATTAATATCACTGGTATATTAAGGAGCCTGCATGTATAGATATAGAAGTACAATGCATGTATATTACATACATATAATGATGACAGCTGGTAATGACTATAACCTGAATGTGAATTATTTTGATAGAAATGCATAGTAGGATTTTTTTTTTAATGATGCTCAAAGGAAAACTTAAAACTATGAATTAGCCTATCTGCCCAAATATGGTGACACTGTTAGAAGACTTAGCTTATCATATTTCCTGACTATTAATCGACTAAAACTGTTAAGTCAATAAGAACTACCTTTTGATTTGGTTAGGAGCATATGCACCTGTGAAAAATTAAGCAACATAAAAATGAAGTTACAAATCATAAAAATGATGTTACAAATACACAGAACTTCATGACATAAATGATAGATTGGAATATTTTCTTTCTGATTCAGCATGGGAAAGCACATCCAGAAACTCAGTTCCAGCAGAAAAAACTTAAGGTACAGCAGAATATATTTTCTCTTACACTTCTCAAAAACAAAAATTCTTGAACTCTTATACTACGACAATAAAATTGTGTTATTGAATATCTGATATTCCAATACAGATGCTTCTTAATGGGAATAATGCAATAGGCTGTAGTATAAATAAATACATTTGATAAGATGCTAAGTTATTATTACTACTATAGTTAATAATACTATTAATATTCTACACTTCATCATTTATACCACTTCTTAAAACGCAATACATTTCAAAACAACAAAGTTCTATATTCTTATGGATTAATGTAATGAATAATAGCTTGCTTGAGGTAGCTAGTTAAAATAAGAAGAACGAAAAGCAGTTCTAAATTTCATTCCAAGTGTCTCTTAAATATTCTCAATTAACTTTGTCCAGGAACTGGTAAACCAGGGTTACCAGTGGTCATTGCAAAAACTGTGTAGCAATTCTCAGGGAGGTGATTAACCTTAGAACAGTAGTCAAACTTGAAGTATAGTTAATAGCTACCTCCCTTTTAAACATATTAACTTGAAACCAAGGTTTGCTTCTTTTACTTCTTACTATTCTTACATCTTGTATTGTCTGTAATTAATTTCTAAGGCAGGCAGGTGTGATTTAAGGGCACCTGTGCTTTGTTCCAGTACCATAGTAATTGTGAGATTTGATCAGTCAATGCTTGCAAAATCCATTGAGATACTTGGCTGAAAGACAGTGTTGCTCTAGAAATTTGTATTGTTTGTTCTTATTCACACATAATGCAGGCAGAAGAATAAAGAAATCCAGCATTGAAACAAAAAAGTACTTGATAATGTCATTACTGTAAAATTTTGTAGTGTTTTCGTGGCTTGATTCCTTCTTGCTTAGTTATTTTTCCATAGTAACTGGAATTCAAGTGTACAGTGAACTAATTCTCCCGAGTTTACTTAGCAGGATTTATGTTCACAGCCACATACTATAGTTTTCATTAAAAGGATAATGACAAAAGTCATGTCTTATCTTGAGTTTTGAATTTTGCACATAATAGAGTGGCACAAATCCCATTACTCAAGCAACATCTGCCCTTGGTCCCTTAATCAAAATCTCCCATATCATTCTCTTCCTGTAAATCTTCAAAGCACAACAGCTTGTGACTGTTCTGGGGGAATACAGTATTTCCCTTGGGCAACCAGATAATTTGAGGCCCCTTCATAATCAATTAATTGCCAAGCATCTTCTGTTTTGATGTATGTATTTCTCCTGATTCAAGATGCTACATCAGGGTTCTCAAGCAGTAAGAGGTCATCAAAGAGGAAGGACAGTAAAGATAGAAAATCCAAAACGAAAAAACACAGGTGATGTAAATGGCATTTACTTGCCAAGTCATGAGCCAAAGAATTGTCCAGGGGAACTAGCTGGTGCTGAATAACGAATATTCAAAATGTTAGCTAGCAGACAAGTACCCGAAGGAAGGAGAGCTTGTAGCACTCCATTAGCTGGCAGATTCAGTCTAATGGTGGCCAAAACACAAAAGATAACCAGAAGTTAAAACAAAGGAACGAACAATGAAAGAAAACCCCATCTTGTATCTAGAACGCCTACAAGAGTCAGGCAGTCTTTTACAGGGGATAGATGATGCTCCATTTATGAATCAAAAATACTGTCAGAATTTTTTGATATTTCAGTTGCAGTAAAATACCAATATTGAGCTCTGTTTAAGAATTAAAAAAATCAGTGGGGAAACATTTTTAATTAAACAATGTATTTAGCATTCCAATACAAAAAATCATTTTCATCTGGAATAAGATCACAATCTAAGCATTTAGTTATGAGTCCCACTTCATAAGGTATCTTGTCTGCCTTAACATACAGGGTTACAAATACATGTATTTTCAATACATATATTTCCTCAAATAATTGTGCAACCTAATCTAACTAGCTTGGGTAGTAATAAAAATGAATGTGTGGCTTTCAAATGTGCTAACCATCAGAGTAAAAACATTCCAGCTGGCTAACATACAATAATGACCGTAACCCTGTATCCACACTGCTTGAACTTAAAATAATTGCACACTTACTATGTTGGAAAGACCCCCCTAAGCTCTACTAGCACTGAGGAACTGACAAATGTTACAGTCTAGTTTTGTCATTGTTTCTAGTGCTACACAGTAAATAAGCTTCCCTCTGATTATGTTTGAATGTAATACTGCAATCCAGCCACAATAAATTATATGAAAGCATGTATGTATGTATATGTAAATATGAACTCCACTCTGGAGAAGAAAAAACATTTCACACTGAGGGCAGTCAAACGCTGGAACAGGTTATGGAAAGCAGTTGTAGAATCACCATTCTTCGAAGTATTCAAAACGTGACTGAATATGATCTCTGAGAATCCCATCTCACTTGACTCAGCTTTTNCTGGGGTTAAACCACAACAGAGAGCATGCAAATCACTGAACCGTTTTTCATATTTGACATCTACTGTGTTAATGTCAGCCACTCATATAAATAAGGTGAAAATCGGTACCTGCTACAAAACACCCAAGTAAATCGAGCCTTCCTTCGCTATACCCTGAATCACTAAAATATATGAACTGCTAAAATTGTGTCCACAGCATACAAGAACTTGGTGAGAACAGAAAAACTAAATTGTACAGAGATGTATGGGTTTAGTCATTTAGAAATTCACCAGAGGTGAACTTTGAAAACAGGTTCATCCTGAAGATTGGACTCTCACAAGAGGGGAAAATCAGGGTCATTGCATCCAAAAGAGGTCATTGAATGTACACTGACAACTTAGAAGTTTTTAAACACTGCACACACAAAGAACTATATGCTTTTCTCCTATCCAATTATATGCTTCTAATACTACTAAGCAAGGAAAGTATCTTTAAAAATACATGCACTGTCCTCATTTACATTAGGGCATTTCAGAAAAGTTTGCTGCTGCTGCTATTGTTACACTATCTGATTACAACAACCTAAGCAGCCTAGATACTGACAACAGTTTTAAGAGCTTTTTTCAGCATTATGTTAAATTTTCTTCTAGGATGGCTTGCTGAAACAGTGACAAAAATGTGTTTGCACTTGATTGCTCATGTGTGCCAATGTATTAACATAGTCAATAAAATGTAATAATACTGTTAATTATAGTTGTTTAGCCTAATCTGCTGCTAAATGGATCTCAGCTTAGTTTCTGCCTCTCTCCATATGAGGAACATCAACTGCGTGCAGTAGAAAGCATTGCAAAGACACGCAAGCTTGTCTCAAAGAGTCTCATGTATTTACTTTTAGGAGCACAGAATGTGGCAGAAGTACTAGCCTATAACCCTGGGGAGGAACAGCCTCAGGCACCAATCTACACTGGGGGCAAAGCAGCTGGAAAGGAGGTTTGCAGAAAAGCACCTGAAGTCCTGGTAGACTGCAAGTTGAACATGAGCCAGCAACGTGCCCATGCTACAAAGAAGGCTAACATCCTGGGCTGCATTAGGATGAGTGTTGCCAGCAGGTCAAGGGAGGTGGTCCTTCCTTTCTATTCTGCAATGGTGAGGCCACAGCTACAGTACTGTGTCCACTTCTGGGCTCCCCAGCACAAGAAAGATACAGAGATAGCGCAGAGAGTCCAGCAAAGAGCCACAAAGATGATGAAGGAACTGGAGCTGAGAGAAGGCTGAGAGAGATGGGACTATTGAGGGTACAAAGAAGACAGAGCCAGACTCTTTCCAGTGGTACCCAGTGACAAAACAAGAGGCAACAGGCACAAAATGAAACACAGGAGCTTCCGTCTGAACATCAGGAAACACTTTTTCACTGTGAGGGTGACTGAACACTGGCACAAGTTGTCCAGAGAGGTTGTAGAGTTTCAAAAGTGGTCTCGACATGGGCCTGGGCAACTGGCTCTAGCTGACCCTGCTTAAGCAGGGGAGGTGGACAAGATGACCTCCAGAGGTCCCTTCCAAACTCAGCCGCTTTGTGATTCTGTGAACCTCAAAACAGAAAATTAATGCAAGCCTATACAGAGCTAATAAACTTTGCCTCTCAGTAAGGTTTATTATCTGAAAGGCCTGGCAAAGCAATGAGTATATTGAACAATATTTTTTTCTGCCATTCCTCTTAGCAATATAAAGTCTGTCAACTTCTGAGCTCTTACTCATTCAGAGACACAAACTGCCTCTTAATATTCCTGTCTAACTTCCACAGATAGAGATATTTGGTCTTTCTACTGTCACATTGATGTCAACCTGTAATTACAGAACACTGGAGAAATATAAGAATTTTAAAAGTATTAACCTTCGCTAATTTCTTCTAATTTTGGAAAGTCCTAGTTTGAATATGACCACAGATTTCAGACAAATGTTTATTTCGAATTACAGCTCCTGTTTGGCATATGCAAGGCAGATGTGGCTTGTGGACCTGAACTTTTAGAAGCCTTTGGGTACTTTGTGAAGCTGGCACAGTTCAGTTACATCCTCATCCCACTGAAGTAAAGTGATCATCGCTCTCATTAGCGGTTTTGTTATAATGCTTACAGTGTAGTTTCATTAATTTGTGTATTTGTTTGTAAACTAAAATTTAAATGCTAAAATTGTGAAATCTAAATTTTGTTTTGCCTCTGTTTTTATTTCAACATGAAATTTTGGAGCAGGAAGATTCTAGCCCAGTCCATAAAATCAGAATCAGAAATCTGTCTCACACAAGGTCTTCTAAATTAATATAGTGTTCTCCACTCCTTGGCGATACCTCTGGTCTACTCATCATACCAGGGGTGTCACCCTGCTATCCATTTCCATATACTCTAGTTTCAAACAGTTTTGGAATTATGTCAGAAACCATTGATTCCGAGTGCCCCATTTTGAAGTCACAATACTCTTTATGATGGAATGCCAGATTAAACCCAGTTGGACCCTGTAGTTCTTGCCACTGAATTTCTATTTTGATTCTGCCCCTTACTAATTCCTCTAGCAGAATACATTACTTATTTCTGAATAAATATGTGGATGCAAATGTATGTGTAGCTATTCCATTTTAAATGGTTTTATCTTCATCATTTATCTTTAATTGCTTGGGTTTCTACTCTGAATCTGAAGCGCTCTACCTACACTGTTTCTTATAAAAGCATCCCTCAATTAAGCTCTGTGTTCTCATATTCATCACCGTCTTAATTGTGTCTAGATGTACTCTATCATCATAGCGTAATGTGATCCAAAAGCTCAAATACTAATCTGTTCCTCTATTCTTCATTACAAAACACAGTTTAACAATTTGAGCTGGCTCTAATTTCCAAAGGCATTTTATAATTCCTGGTGTTCAAACTGAATAATGTGTAATACCATAGTGGTTTAGTTGCATAGCACACAAATATTTTTTTTTTTTTTTAATAAAACATGTAAAAAATTTTTAAATAATTCAATTATTCATTGAAAGAATGATAAGAATGGCTATATGGAACATACACTGCAAAACAGATCTGACCTATGTTTAATACAGAGCAATAAAACAGCTTGATAAAATGCTATAAAATATTATTTTATAGCTGTGAATTCCTGCAAATCCCTTAGTTATACAAAAATAAAATTCTAAAAATATTTTTTTCAAATTATCTTTAAATAATACAAAACTAAAAAATAAACCATTCAAAGTTATTATTGTATTCATGATATCTGGTTTATCAACATTCTTGCTATTTATTTACACATAATTCTGTGGCTAATTTAAAACTTATTTGAGTTTAATTTTGATTGCACTGTTCCATACCACTGGTTTCAGAATTCCACAATGTGAGTTTTATCATCTTAAAAGAAACAGAAAATAATAAGCAGAAATTAAAGAATTAGAAGCCAAAGACAGTTTGATCTATAGTAGGTCTTCACTCTAGAAATGGTACAGATATACACATGTACGCATGTAGACCCTAAAAATAAAATGCTGTGGTTGCTTTCTGTTGCTTAATTAAGACTGCAAGATTAAGGATATAATCAAAATAATTCTGTTTCAGTGCAGATCTGAAATATCCTGACCACCATTTAGATTAGCTGATCTAGAACCAAATCATCAATGAAGCGATCTGTTAAAATACCCAGTATGATCTTCCAGAGTGGAAGATAGTATTTTCCTGAACTAAACAATTCCACAGCAGCAAGTTTCCCAGAATACAACTGCACCTCAGATTCTACTTCTTGATGCTTTTGCCCTTTTTTAGAGTAGAGGCATACCCAAAGCCCTGATGTGGTGTCTTTGACAGATCTACAGCTCTGGGTGGCAGTTGTGCACAAACTTATGCTTTAGCTTCTTTCCTTCTGAAAGCCACACAGAAAAAACATGCAGGGTTCTAGTTTATCTGAGAATTTGTATTTATTTTCCATAAACAATATTTAAAGACCCTTGGAAATAAATTTTTTTCAGTTAATGTTCACTCAATAATGGGAATCATAAGTATGACTCAAGTGAATACATGAGTTTAAAGTAGAAGAATATTCATAACCATTGTTTTCAGCTCTATTTTAACTTCTTATGTCTATAGGCAACTTCAGTGTACTGCTACTACAGATGGAGTACCTAGGCTTCAAAAGCATTGTGCAATAAAACTTTAGTATGATATATAGATTAAAAAGAACAATTCAGTCTTTAATGTGTGAACTAAGTAATGTAACAATGAATCCATGGTGACCATTCAAAATGAATTTCAAGAAAAAGAACAGTTTATTTGCTTCATAAAAACCTGTGAAGCATTCAGATTGAATAACGTAAGCAGAATGCTGCAATATAAATCTTCTTAATTTACATCCAGGGCTTCATTATGCATATTTTATAGCACTCCACAGAACTTTAATTTAGAGATTTTTGGAACATTACCAACCCCAAAGAAGTGCTAAACATGCCTGTTGGAACATTTAACCAAAGTCAGTCACTAGATATTTCCTTAATGAGTGCAGAATTATCATTTATTTGCATTCTTAGTAGATTTAAAGCAGTAAGGCCTATTAACAAGATAATGGTAAATGCTATTTGAAAGTTAGTCTTCAGCAAACTATTCACTAAAATGAATAACTCAATGTACAAATTTCATAGTATGTAACTAAATTGAGCCAGCATTTGCTCAGCTCATTTAGGTAGGTAATTTGACTCAAAATGGCCAGTTACTGAACAATGTGCAGCTGAACAGACTCAAGCAAATAACTCTAATAAAAACTCTAGAATGCACGTCTAGTCTTTGTCAACCTTTACTGTTAATTTTCCTAAATATTGAGCAGTATGAATACAGAATGATATAATAACTTGCCATTACAACCTTTGTATATAACTAAGAATATCTTTGCTGGTGAAGACATATCAGTAATAATTTTTTTACAAAACTGCCCACTGAAAAAAAATTGTAGTCTAACTGTGCATTACAATTCTACAGATTGGAAATGCTCTGTCTTCATTTCAGCTCTAGAAGCTATAGTGATTTTTAAGGGCTTGGGATAAGGAAAATTCGATTTAAGAACATAAAGATGACATCTGGTGATGGGGCAACAGTTATTTCTACGACAATATTTAATTCTAGTATCCATCTTAGTGACATAAACAACCTCTCTGATCACATATGCACTGGACTGACTAGTGTTTCTTACACTACCCATAGCTGCATAACTGATTTCCATTACAAGCTGGAGAATACATTTATCATAGCAGAAGAGCAGTTGCTTAGAAAACTACTGAAATTACAATGACTGAGCGGCATTATGGCCTATGTGGAATTACCCAGATCTCTGAACCCCACCAAAAAAAGTTTACTCTATGAGAGTAAATTTTGTTTCTCTCCCAAACATAATTCCTTATTATTTAACTATTTACTCAATACACTAACATTTTTTCCTTATTAGAAGAGTAAGTTTTAAATTACACTGACAGCAGGAGTCACAAAGTATCTAGTGGTCAGGTCCCAACGTGCTCCACAGTAGCACTAGATAGGTTGGTTTGGATCTTTACTGTTGTTATATTTTTCTTGGTTTGTTTGTTTGTTTGTTTGTTTTCCCCAGGTCCTACTTTTTGCTGTACTGAAACATTTGTCTCTCAAGCTCTGTGCAGTACAAATCCAGATGACAAGTTCAGGAAAACAGGGAAAGATAGCAATTTGGTCCTCGTTTTTCTACAGGGCTTCAAAGCAGACAACAAAGACCCCACAGACTCCCCCATTAGCAGAGTCATCAGCTAATTTAGGAAGCATTTAGTTGTCTTGATTTATCCTACTACACTACAGCTTTGTATCTGAGGCAGCTCAAGTTGAATTTGTACTGCACAGCAGGTGTAGTTCCTGGTATTTTTAAGTCCAGAATGAGTAGCTGATCAGAAGACAACACACCTCCTTTTGTATTTATACACCAAAGATATCTTTAAAGGAAGGCAGGGAATTGTAGACATCTATGTCCCAGTCTTACACACAGCTGGGACAAAGCCAGCATCTGGATATCAGATTGCAAGAGGTCCCACAAAGTGTACTTGCCATTCAGTGTGTTACCAGCAACTGTGCCAAATAGTCAGCCTTCATGCCAACACTTTAACTCTTAGACTCCAGAACAGGCATTATTTTTGAAAACGATATGTCTGACTCTACATCATTTGTATATCCAAACATAAATACCTAAAAAACACAAAAGGTGATGCAAGAAGGTTTACTTGCTAATTTAAGGATATTTGGCATCTGGCATGTTTTAATTTAAGTTAAATGTTATCTCTTTTTAACAGTGTAGATGAACTTGAATGCAATGATCCTTGGAGCTTCTATTACGACACATTCTGCTGGACCATGCTATGAAACTATGTCATGTAGAGGTTATAATTTGCATAAACATATAGAAAGCTTTTTAAAAAAACAAGCATTAACAACTAGATCAGCTGCATTAGATATTGAACATTTGCAATTTCTTTTTAGACTACTGCTATCTGTAAACAGTAGGGAATTTATGAAATATTTATACAGTGTATAATGAACGACCTCTAAAACTGCTGATTATCATTTTGTTGCTCAATAACCCTATTAACGTCTTCTCCAAAGACAAATGCTGAATCATGATCACATGCTTAAAGCTTTAGGATACATTTGGTTACAAGGATTGCATATTAATATGAAGGTTAAGTCAGTGCACAGAGTATCAAAGTTGGTGAAATGTACGTAAGTTTCACTACTATGGACTGGACCTGATATATGCAATTTAAAAATAAGCAAGGACATGGAATAAAAAAAAAATCCAAACCTAAAAACATGCCTCTAAAAAAGACAAAAAAAGTGTATAATAGCTTGTTCAAGTCTGTGATCATAATGGCTATAAACAAAATCTAAAAAACGTGACCAAAAGAAATGAGAGAAAAGATGAAGATACAGACAGCCCTGTGAAGTCTAAATTCATTTCAGCAATGTGTTGACTCCTAACTGTTATACATGGGTATATATTTTTCATCTTAACTGGCAGGCATGCCAAATTCTTGACTAACAAGCCGTCATTATGAGGTACAAAACAGGTTTCTCTTTTATTTTTCAGGATTCTGGCCCAAGAAATCTGAGTATGTAGTCCAGCTGATCTTACATCTGGGAGATGCAAAATGGTAAGCTGATACAAAAACAGGGACTATTTAAACTTCAAAACAAACAAACAAAAAAATCCAAGTACTGCTGGTGGTATCATGATTTCTTCTAACTCAGAAAATCAGAAAATGAAAATGTGTCTATAAAAACAGGTAGAAATAGGAGGAATGATTTTAAGGAATACAGGGTTAGCAGAATATCTGGCAACATGAATGGGGAATGTCATTCTCATGATATCTGTTATATATATGGGTGTGTGAATGTGTATGCATGCACATGTATTGCCTGTCTACTTTATAACATTTCTAGTGCTTTGTCATCTATTACTGCAGTTACTTAACATACATTTGTGCACTGTATCAGTGGATAGGACATTTTTCAGTTTCATACTAAATTCACAATGTTAGCTCAGTGTTTTATGCTCCTCTACAAAGCAATTACTGATTTTCCTTCTTGCTAGATATATTTTTGGAAGCTAAGACATTCCAGTATAATCAAGGGTTTAGATGACAAGCACCTTTGTATAAGGAACTCAATTCTTTTGTAACATGTACCTTTAGGCTTATCTTATGTTGTCAGAGACAGCAGCAGGCAGTAAGTTTTACTCACCATTAAAAATAAGAATGCTGCTGTTTTCTTTTAATCTGACATTTTATTACCAGCAAAAATTGTATCAATATATGACTCCCAAGCCCAGCATAGCTATCAAATAAATCCGTGCTATCAATAACTCTTACACTACTGCTGCTACAGACAGATTCAAACACATACACTAGTAAGTCCCTGCATCAGCATTAATAAATACTACTGCTTACCAACATCTATCACATACTATAATAGTGCTACCATATATAGGGGCTCTACTAAGATTACTGAAGACAATGTAATGTGAGAATCTCAGGAATGCTGACAGTTGCTTAGACTTTTGAAGACTATTTTTATCCAATGAAAGACTTTGTCATGAATTTCAGAAGAATCCATCTACATAGTGTATTTATTGACATAATGGCTGATATGTCCTTCAGGTGAAATCAGCCCTATGCAGGAGGCAAGCAGAAAACATAAATTACTAACTTCTTCTTCTGAAGCGTTAAGTGGAACATGAGAGTATCATCCTTCAAATACGGATGCATTACACAACACAGAGTTTCTTGAGCTCATTATTTTGCTGAAGAACTACAGGTCTAATGATCCTGAAAGAGATTTTCTCCTCTTTTAGTTTTGAAAATCATTTAATGTAAAATTAAATTCCAAGGAATGTTGTATTTTTTGAATTCTCAATTTTAAGTCAGTAGTGGTGGCATGCTGAAGTATGTCTTTCTGATTCTACCTATAGCTGTAACTCAAGATCCCTAAGTACTGCTAGTAGCATTTGTCTCCCACGGCATTCTCCTGGAGAAACTGGCGGCTCACGGCCTAGACAGGTTCACTCTTCGCTGGATAAGAAACTGGCTGGACGGCCGAGCCCAAAGAGTTGTAGTCAATGGAGCTAAATCCAGTTGGCGGCCAGTCACGAGTGGTGTTCCCCAGGGCTCAGTTTTGGGGCCAGTGTTGTTCAATATCTTTATCAACAATCTGGATGAGGGGATCGAGTGCTCCCTCAGTAAGTTTGCAGATGACACCAAGTTGGGCGGGAGTGTTGATCTGCTGGAGGGCAGGAAGGCTCTGCAGAGGGACCTGGACAGGCTGGATCGTTGGGCCGAAGCCAACTGCATGAGGTTCAACAAGGCCAAGTGCCAGGTCCTGCACTTTGGCCACAACAACCCCAGGCAACGCTACAGGCTTGGGGAAGAGTGGCTGGAAAGCTGCCCAGAGGAGAAGGACCTGGGGGTGCTGGTTGACAGCCGGCTGAACATGAGCCGGCAGTGTGCCCAGGTGGCCAAGAAGGCCAACGGCATCCTGGCCTGTATCAGGAATAGTGTGGCCAGCAGGAGCAGGGAGGTGATCGTGCCCCTGTACTCGGCGCTGGTGAGGCCGCACCTTGAGTACTGTGTTCAGTTTTGGGCCCCTCACTACAAGAAGGACATTGAGGTGCTGGAGCGTGTCCAGAGAAGGGCAACAAAGCTGGTGAAGGGCCTGGAGAACAAGCCTTATGAGGAGCGGCTGAGGGAGCTGGGATTGTTTAGTCTGGAGAAGAGGAGGCTGAGGGGAGACCTCATCGCGCTCTACAACTATCTGAAGGGAGGTTGTAGTGAGGTGGGGGTTGGTCTCTTCTCCCAAGTAACCAGCGATAGGACGAGAGGAAATGGCCTCAAGTTGCGCCAAGGGAGGTTTAGGCTGGATGTTAGGAAAAAATTCTTTACTGAAAGAGTGGTCAGGCCTTGGAACAGGCTGCCCAGGGAAGTGGTGGAATCACCATCCCTGGAGGTATTTAAAAGACGTATAGATGAGGTGCTCAGGGACATGGTTTAGTGGGCATAGGGGGTGTTGGGTTGACAGTTGGACTCGATGACCTTAGAGGTCTTTTCCAACCTTAACGATTGGAAAATGATTCTATGATTCTATGATTCATGCACAAGTTGTTCTAGAAATACACTGAAATTCAGGAAATTTCTAGGAAGATAATGGATCCATTCTTTCCAGAAGGCAATATGGACTTAATCAATTAAATAATCTTTTTAATGCAGAGTATTTTATATACATAAATACGTAGGTATAAATATATACCGAAAGATATATCTATATCCAAAAGGTATCTATTTATAAATTCAATAAATGAGACAGATAAGATAGATACCTTATTTTCCAACTGTATGAAACAGCTTTACCTTTTTGAATTATCATAAAAAATAACTAAGTTACTTGCTATAGAAATATTACCTTAAATCTTTTCTGTTGTTCATAAAAAACACATTCCTTTCTGTGATAACTTTCCAAAAAACAATATCTGACATTATCTAATAAACTTCAGCAGGTTTTTTATTGATCTGTTTAACACTTCTATGCCTTCCAGATTATGTGAAATCAGACTTTTGTTCTGAATGTTCTTCTTTTTAATACCCGAGGTACTTGGCAACAAATACCTATTTGAAAGAATTTTAATTCCTTTTTTTTTCCTGGAATACTTTTTGTACCGCCTCTATGGAACAGTAATTAGGCAATGAAAAATAGGAGTTAAATAAACACACGTATTTTGGCAGGTTACTAACACATATCACTGAAGCCTTCTGCAACCTTACTGAAGAACTCACTAAGCTGGTATGGAGTGGAGCATTCATCTCTCTACAAAGTTTTCACACTGGCCACTCTATAGGACAGAATATATATGGTTCAGTCTGCACCTATACACAAAAATGTTGACAGTAGAGAAAGATATGGGGAAAAAAGGTGTGATACAAAGCTGAAACAGACAGAAGGTCCACCACCACTCGAAGACAATACTCAGCTGAATCCATTATTTTTGTGCCTCAACATATTCCCCCAAGATTTATTTACAGACATGTATTGGGGGGGGGCGGGAACAACAACAAAAAATCAGGATATTACATTAAAAGTGTACTTGATTTAGTAACTTAATCTTGAAGTTGGTGGGAAGTAAGGTGCATAATACTCTTGTAAAGATGCCTATAGTCTGACAAAATCAGACACTGACAGAATGACTGTGAGGTACAGCATGAATTTAAGAATCAACACCGGACCTGGGAATCCTTTAGTTTGCCACATGTTTTCTATACATTATCAAATAAATGTATGTGCATCCTCAGATCTTGCAGATATTTTGGTGAGGGACAAATCCTTACTGCATTCTTCAGCTGTTATTTATAATAATTATAGAAGCCTACAGTATTATGGAGTATATGAGCAGATTTTACTCCCCTCTATGGCACACAAGGTTTGCTTGGGAAGTAACAGCCATAAGGAAGTTGGACAATAAATTACAAGAACAGTAAAGAACTTAAACCTATTGTTTCTGCATTCTGAAATGGTATTTAGAAATTCTATACGATGGCTAAATAAAATTTCTTGAACCTGAAGACACTTCACCATTTCTTAACGTTTAACTGTTTGCATTTTAAGATAAACTGGGAAGAACAGTAGTGGGAAATTATGACGACAAGTATGCGTAACAATAATGAACTTAAACTTTCTTGCCATTGACACAATATTCTTACAATTACTTGAGGTTTTACTTTTCAGATGTTTATTTAAAGAGAGGTACCCAGGCCTCTGCCTACACTGATCATGGAACCAAAATTACAAGCAGCAGGTTTTAAAAAGTCTCTGACTAGGTAGCTAGAGGCTAATTTGCTGTCTAATTAGCCAGCTCAGGTTGGAATGCAAAACTTTTGCATGGTGCAGCACTCCAAGTCACAGGCTTCTGTGGCAAACCGTATTAGCTTACTGTCATTCCATGTAAACACAGCATTTTTTCTGGACCAGAACTGGCTTGGTGCTCTAACTCTACCCCTGCTTTACTGGAAATACTGGTATCATGTTTCACGATTTAGAATTGTGAGCTTAGATTTTTTTTTTTCCTACCATGTAATTACATTCATTTTTACAGTGGCGAAAGAGTGAAGAACTAGTTCCATTATCTGTGGGAAATTTTATAAACATTGTTGGAGTAATCAAAAAAACCTAGAGAACTTTATTAACAGATTTGGTTTTTATCAATGTGTGGTGGACAAAATTTAAAGTTACAGTAAGCTTTATTTCTTGTTGTTATGGTACTAACAATATGCAACATGGCTACATTATTTTCTTTCACTGTCACTCTTTCTAGTGTCTTATTTTGTAGATGAATCTTTTTTATTTCAGTCAAATCTTGCGGTCTGTTAAAAAACAACTCCAAAATCTTTGTTCTGATAAAAACTAAATACTTATCCCATTCACATTTTTTATATTTTGCAAGTGTTCTAATTTTGCAACATGAAAAATTTTGCATAGAAAAATTAACTTAGTTGTAGTAGGATCTGATTTGTTAGAACAATGCAAAGTTACTATTCAGGCTTTTTCAGTTAAGCTTTCTGAAAAAAAGAAAATGGATAAAATATTTCTTATTCCTCAAATTACCGATACTAGGATAGTACATTGTTGCTCATGCACTCTACTGCTATGATAATAATATCTTTTCTAATTTTTCTCTGTTGTGTTTTAATATATAAGCCTGTGGGTGGTGGAAGTATTAAGATAAAAATTTAAGAATCTTTTAGTATTCAGAGGACGCAGACTTTGCTTTTTTGAATGTTTTTCTTTACCAAAAATATTCTTATTCAGCTTTCCACATATGACAATATTCCTGTCTTCACATTAAAAACTATCATTAACTTAAATATTTTAAAGACACTAGTATTACTATATGCATATGTTACAACTGATAACCTGAATGCAGCATCGCTGTTCACCAAAACCCTCATTGCAATACCCCAGGGCACTCAAGGCTAGTAGAAGATCTCTTACAAAATAAACAGAGTACTTCACACAGCACTGTCAACAGCAAAATTCTGGACGGTGCTGCTATAGGAGATTGAGGAGACAGAGAATATCAGCAAGTTCAGAAAGAAGAAAATTCCTGCACAAAAATCCATAAATGTATACTGAAAGGACAAGCTATGAATGTACTCTCTAATATCCTAATACAAGAGCTAAGAGAGAAAAGGGGAATAGACCACAGAAAGTGTCTAGGCTTCCATGCTCACCCAGAGCAATACCTCTTCTAGGCACTGCTTGAGTCAGAGTGAGGTAGATAGATCACCAGTCTGACCTACTAGGGCATTTTATATTGTTTTATATTATTATGCACAACAGCTTCTCACCTCTTACTACTGTAAACATTTTTCCCTCTACATCTATATGTTACCATTTCTGTGTCCTATATGTAGGCAGGAGTCACACCTTTTGTGTTTTCCTCCAAATACAGCTGAATTCATTCTCAAAAGTGGCCATAATTTATGGTGACAGAGGGGGCATGCTTTTGTCGTAGGTGACATTAAAGAAGGCATTCCCACTGCATTACATTACTCCATCCGATACAGTTATCAGTGCCAAAGGCAATTTCCCAAGATTGTGTATTCTGCAAAAGAGGTCACAACACAGCTCAGAAGCTGGGTTTCACTGCACTGTGCCATGAATGGCTAACTTCCCAGGATGCTGCTTTTTGCATATGCAAGGGTAAAGCCTTCAATCCTAAGTAAAAACAAGGGAGGAGTGACCTAAAGATTTTTGCCAGAAAGTAGGGAGTGCTGCTTAAACTGGATTATAGCATCATAGGATACTTCAGATTAGAAGGGACCTCAAGAGATCTCTAGTCCAGCCTCCTACTCAAAGTAAGGTCAGCCATGACATCAGACCAGGTTGCTCAGGGCTTGATACAGTCCAATCTTGAAAATCCCCAAGGATGAACACTGCACAACCCCTCGCGGCAGCCTGTTCCACTGCTTGACCATCCTCATGTGGAAAGAGGTCTTCCTTACATCCAGACTGACCCTCTCTTGTTTCCATTTGGCTGTTGACTCTGTTAGTACACTGCAAGAAGTTCTCAGACTGCTTTGCTGCCAGGGCACACTGCTGTCTCATGCCCAGCTTGCCAGCTATCAGCACCCCCAAGTCCTTCTCAACAGAGCTGCTCCCCAGCCAGTGTCATTACAGGGCGCTCTTCCTTCCCAGGTGCAGGACTTGGCATTTGTCATGGTCATCTTGGCTGAATTTCGTACAGTTCATAGTGACCCATTCCTTCAACCTAATTCCCTCTGAATGGCAGCCTTGCCGTCAAGTATGTCAACAGCTCATCTTCCCCTTCCCCTTCCCATACATACACATACACACACACACACACACACACTTTGGTGTCACCTGCAAACTTGATGATAGCGCACTCTGTTCACCTCCTCCAGGTCACTGATGAAGATGATAAACAGGACAGCAGTCCTGCAGTACTCCATTTTTTACACACCTCCAGGTAGAGTATAACCTATTAACCGCTACCCTCTGACAATGATCAGCGAGCCAGATTTTTAATGTAGTTGCATACCCACACACATCATAATGTTCTAGCTTTCATAAAAAAATATTGTGCGAGATGCTGTTGAAAGTCCTGTTCAAGTTTACGTAAATGATATCCACTGCTCTCCTGTCATCCACAAATCCATCATTTCATTACAGAAAGTAATCGTGCTGGTCAGGCATGACTTGCCCTTGGTAAATCCATGCTGACTGTTCCAAATCATTTTCTTCTCCTTTGTGTTCCCAGAAATGTGTTCCAGGAGGACTCACTCCATGATTTTCCCAGCTGTGTCAGCTAAACCAGGACATCTGGTCATTTTAGCCTAATTCCACTTTCAAATTAAACTCATAGTACAGGTCATAACAAAGTGAAGCCAAACATTCACCTTCAGACAATAGCATCTGTCCCACTGATGAAATTGGGATGATTTCACAAAGTTGGAGCACAGATACTCAAGCATGGAAGTGATAATAAGGTTATCTTTAATAACAAAGAGTTATTCATTGTAACCAATTTCAGTGACTGAGAAAGGAGCACAAACATGGGGGAGAGGGTCTAGACATTCATCAGAGGAGTGTATTGCATTTCTAATTTTTTAAAGTGTGGAAATGCCATATGTAGCTCTTTTAGATCTACAGCATTTCTTGTTTCATTACTCTATCTATAATCACTTGCTGGAAGCGTACAATTATCATACATGTTGATATTAGATAGACAAATATACACACTGCCAGGGTGCAGCTGGGGGCAGCCCCAGCCCCGGGCACTGGGCACCTCCCTGGGGACGGGCCAAAGCTGTGCCAGAATGTCAGCCCACAGGTGGGGGGTCAGGATCAGGCCTGGTGAGGGGAACCAGGCTCAACATAGCCCTGGAGACAGCTGGGCAGGGTCATTGTGCATGGGGCTGGGCTGAGGCCAGGCCAGGGCATTAGCTTCTCTGGGTTTGGGCTCAGACCAGGGGCCATGGCTGTGGATCTGCCATAGACCAAACACCGATGCCTCAGCTGAAAGCAGCCCCCAGGGGCAGGGGGTCAGCCCTGGCCTCGGCATCCCCACAGGGTGCCTCTCCCCACAGCCACCAGTAGCATGGGGCTTGCCCCTGGCCACACCGGCCCCCAGCCCTAGTGGCCCAACCTCCATGGGGACGTGTTCAGGGTCCTTACACATGCAAACTATACTGACAACTGCTGCTTTACTCATTTAAGATTTAGTGGGTTTTTTATATGGAAGCAGAACTGTTCTCATCCTCTCAACTTTCTTCATCAACAATCTCAAGCACCCCTGCCTGAATTCCACAAACACATTAAAAAAATTATGTGTACTTACATGTTTATATGCTCCATAACATTTACACATTTTGCAAACAGAAATTCAAGTGGGTTTGTATGCCTTCAAAATCAAGTATCACAACAGTATTTTAGAATCAGTCACGTATTGTTTGTAATGTCTCAAAAATTGCCTACACAAACTATATCAACTTCTAGTGTTTTCTCATTGCCCATATTCTCATTCTCCTGCTATGATGGTCATAAAAAGGGAAGATGAGGTTGGAGTAATTTATCCAGAATGATTTTTGCAAGTTCATCTGTTTACAGTTCAATATTATTTCATAAAATCATAGAATCATTTAGGTTGGAAAAGACCTCTAAGATCATCCAGTCCAACCGTTAACTTAACACTGCCAAGTCCACCACTAAACCATGTCCCTAAGCACCACATCTACACGTCTTTTAAATACGTCCAGGGATGGGGACTCCACCACTTCCCTGGGCAGCCTGTTCCAAGGCTTGATAACCCTTGCAGTGAAGAAATTTTTCCTAATGTCCAATCTAAACCTCCCCTAGTGCAACTTGAGGCCATTTCCTCTCGTCCTATCACTTGTTACTTGGGAGAAGAGACCAACCCCCACCTCACTATAACCTCCCTTTAGGTAGTTGTAGAGCGCGATGAGGTCTCCCCTCAGCCTCCTCTTCTCCAGGCTAAACGACCCCAGTTCCCTCGGCCGCTCCTCATAAGACTTNAAGCCATGAGCAGCTAGTTTCTCTAGAAGAATGCTTAGGAAATGGTGTCAAAGGCTTTAATAAAGTCCTGGCAGACCACATCCACAGCCTTTCCCTCATTCACTAAGCGGGTCACCTTGTCATAGAAGGAGATCAGGTTAGTCAGGCAGGAACTGCCTTTCATAAACCCATGCTGACTGAGCCTGATCGCCTGGTTGTCTTGTATGTGCCGTGTGATGGCACTCAAGATGATCTGCTCCATAACCTTCCCTGGCATTGAGGTCAGACGGACAGGCCTGTAGTTCCCTGGATCCTCCTTCCCGCCCTTCTTGTAGATGGGCATCACATTTGCTAACTTCCAGTCAACTGGGACCTCTCCGGTTAGCCAGGACTGCTGATACATGATTGAAAGTGGCTTGGTGAGCACTTCCGCCAGCTCCCTCAATACTCTCGGGTGCATCCCATCCAGCCTCATAGACTTGTGCGTGTCTACGTGGTGTAGCAGGTCGCCAACCATTTTCCCTTGGATCATGGAGGCTTCATTCTGCTCCCTGTCCCTGTCTTCCAGCTCAGGGGGCTGGGTAATCCAGAGAACAACTGGTCTTACTATTAAAGACTGAGGCAAACCACTCTCTTGCTACTGCATTGTTGCTTAAGATCAAAAACGTTGCGAGTCTCAATTTTGTAGACAAAGTTCATATTAACTTAGAATGTAATTACGAATGATCACTGCTCTGAAAAGCAGACTCTAATTGACTTATGATGTGTCTGAAACTGCTTTGACTACTAATTTCTATTAATTCCATAGCAAGTGGTCCTGATTACTTCTTAACTCACATATCTGAAATCTGTAATGCAGCTTCTAGCCAGTCTGAAACTTGCATGACATAAGTGATGCATTTGAAGAAAAGGTATATTAGATTGCAATATTGCAAAGTGCTAGGATTACTCATAGGATAGCAGTAAACTGAATCCAACCTAGAAAAATTACTACATGGGAGACACCATGCCACATATTAGTCTTTCTTGTTTACCATATGTCACACAGCCACACCAAAATACTTACCTGCTCTACAATTTAACAACTCATCTGCAGAGTTTGAAAGGTATTTAACTGAAAAAGATTATACACACCTGTTGCTTTCTTTTTATTACAATCTTCAAATGAAGTCAGTAACTGTGATAGTCTATCAATCTATGTTAATAGCTGATACATTAAAAGGAGATGGTGAAGTAAAATGTTCTCATTGGTTCATGATGAGGACCATAATTCACCAAGATGTTAAGTATATAGGCTTTTCGTTCCCAAGGACTTCTAGGGGAGCAATAAAAGACTTGCTCTGATTTGAACCAAAACGATTATGTCACCGTAATTTGTTCTCAGAATTACAGTCAAGTAGTCTTGTTGTTGTTGATTACGCATGCACAACCCTGTGGTGTTCTTTTTCATATAGTTACTCAGATATAACTGAAAACAACTTGTCCCAGTAGAGAAAAATCTAAATATTTCAAACTCTTCTAAGTTTTTTATCCTTAGTGCTACTTTTTTAACAACTAAGCAGGGTTGGTTTAAACATCACGATCATTGTGAACAGCAGTATTCTTGAGTGCTAAAGCAGTTACATTTCTCTGGAAAGCAGAAACAGATTGTCATATTTCCCTCCTTTACAATGTGCATGTAAACCTGAAGAGGTCGAGTTTTAAGGATGGAGTTCTCTACTTCTACCTATCATGCTTACATACAGGAAATGATGGCCCAAATGAGACTTTAATTATATCTTCACAGCAATTGTCTTTTCCCTGTATCAAATAATTTCTTAGTTTGTGTTTCAAGCAAGTTTTACATGTAGTTTTACATGAAATAATGAAGTAGTATGATCCTCATTGGAAAGGGAAAGCAGTACTCAACATATGTCGTCAGTGAAGAGTTCTCATGATCACAACTGCATTTTGGAGAATTTATTTGTGAAGCTGATGACAAAGATGAATGAAGGTTTCTTACCCTGTGATAAAACCTTAATCCTTTTTAACAGTGTTCACATGTCATTAAACTCCTTCCATAGTGCTGTGACAAAACTCAGTGAATTTCAGTGTGGATTCTAGAACTACAGAGGTTTTGGTGAGATACCTTTAATCGGTTTTCCTAAAATTACAATTACTGTACCTACTATAAGAGGATATAGGGTTGGTTTCAAATCAGAACAGTTCATATAGCCCACAGTTCTAAGCAACGATCTGAAATCCCAAATTTGGCAGTGGTTTGGAAAAGACAGAGAGATCCATGCGTAGTAATTTATGTTTCTTCCCTGTATGCACAGGCAGACAAGGAAATGAGGATAACTGAAATGGGATGTTTGATGTCTCAGTAACTTTAGAGATATTTTAGTAATACAGTCCCTTTCATCCAAAGGAATAATTTTAAATCACTTCAAAGCACTTCATAAACTAAAATAAGAAGAGATTGAGGATTGAGAATGTAACAGATTAGATAAAAAGAATAATTTAAGTTGTTGTTAGTGGTTTAACAAATCTTCATGAATAATAGCCAACTATTTCAAATACAACTAATGAATTTAGATGTCTCTATTCCATATAGCTAACATTAAGCCCATTAATGAATTTGACTTTTACAGAAAGTACAATCAAAGTTTTCTGAAATTGTCCCTTTTTCTGACATTAGACACATAAACTATTTCATTACTTTTGAAAAAAACCTGGCAGTTAACTGGACTTCTCACATGTCACTACCAGCTGTGTTTCATTAATGCAAGGATGACATCCTACCTGTACTTACAGAACTATTTTAATTCTTCATCTCAAAACATGCAAACTTTCTATATCTGCAAAAACTTGAAAACCTAGAAATACTGTATATATGTGTATATTCACATAAATGAACACCACTTCTACTTATATTTACAATTAAAATATTTGTATTTTTGGTTTGTTAATACATACCAAGATTTATATTACTTAGCTTAATGAAAAACAATGATTTGCTGTATATCTTGTGTTTTCAAACGTAACAGCATTTTTACAGTAGCATCCAACTATCTGAAAGTAATGTCTTAACATTAGAATACTTTGAAAATAAATATCATCACAATAATTGCTTAAAAAATGAGGCAGATTAGGATAACAGAAATCTGCAGTTACTTTACTAGTGAAATATAAGAAAGAGATTATTCTAAAAGCAGAATGATTTCTGTGTTTACTGTGTGCAGATATGTGGAGTTGCATAGCATGACTTGTGTTAAAAAAGAAATTGAATATAATTATATAACTTCAATCTTTTTTAGAATGTACATTCCCAAAGTGGTAGAGGTTAAGTAGTTTAATAAAATTTTACCTGTTTACCTTCTTTTGAATACAGTACTGAGAATTCCAAAGTTAGCTACATAAATCCTAAACATAAGTACTGTTTGCAACAGCCATTTGCAACTGCAGCAACTGATGAATGCTGCCACCCATTTTGTTAAGTATGCCCAACTCTGCCTGTTGTGAGGTCTCATTTTAACCTTTCCTAATTTTATCAGGCTTCAATCATTTGAATTCAATTATTTTGTGCTGATACATATCATTCTGCTATAATTTATTCATTTTTTTATCTTATTTTACAGCAAAATCGTACCTATCCCTGAGAGCAGAACAAGGAGAGATATGTCTGGGTCCAGAATGAAAAATGTTGCTGCTGTTTAAACTGAAAGACTTTAATATTTCAATAATTTAGTAGGTGAAAGTCTGCATCTGGGTCCTGAACCACCTTAAGCTGACAACAGCACTATGTTCTCAGTCAGAATTGGCTCATACTGCCTTTTAAGGCAACTTTCAAACTACTCCAATGTGCTCAGTACAGAGTTAAATTTCCAAAGATATTGAACTGCCTGAATACGTTTGTACTTTCCCACACTTTCTAATGATGACCAGATTTCATGGCAGCACTTAGAGAGTACCTTTTGGGGGTCAACACAGGAATGCAAGAGGAAAAATGCCAACTTGCCTTCTAACTATTGCTCAAAGCTTTCTCATCCTGGATCAGATCTTAATCTAATTTTGACTGACTCATGTACCAGCAGCCTGTGAAATGAAGGTATTTGATTCATATGTAGAAGGGAGGCTGACAGAAATAAGTAGACTGTGACCAGGTGTCATGGTTTAGCCCCAGCCAGCAACTAAGCCCCACCCAGCTGCTCACTCACTCCCTCCTGGTGGGATGGGGGAGAGAATCAGAAGAGTAAAAGTGAGAAAACTCAGGGGTTGAGATAAAGACAGTATAATAGGTGAAGTAAAAGCAGCGCACGAAAGCAAAGCACAAAAAGGAATTCATTCACTCATTACCATCGGCAGGCAGGTGTTCAGCCATCTCCAGGAAAGCAGGGCTCCATCATGCATAACAGTTACTTGGGAAGACAAATGCCATCACTCCGAACATCCCCCCTTCCTTCTTCTTTCCCCAGCTTTGTATACGCTGAGCATGACATTATATGGTATGGAATAATACCCCATTGGCCAGTTGGGGTCAGCTGTCCCTGCTGTGTCCCCTCCCAACTTCTTGTGCACCCTCAGCTGACTCGCTGGTGGGGTGGAGTAAGGAGCAGAAAAGGCCTTGACTCTGTGTAAGCACTGCTCAGCAATAAGGAAAACATTCCTGTGTTATCAACACTGTTTTCAGCACAAATCTAAAACATAGCCCCATGCTAGCTACTATGAAGAAAATTAACTCTATCCCAGCCAAAACCACCACACTAGGAAAACATAACAGTAGGACTAGAGGGGTATAGGTAAAGACACTGAAAACACCTGGACAAGAATACCAAACCTGGAGATCATGAGCGGGAAGGGATTCTGAGACTAAAGGGACCAGAGCCCTAAAATACAGAAGCAGGAAAGTGAAATAGTTGAGAGATCTGTGCACAAGAAGACTGCAATATTACATCATTGCCTTCTTCTTTATACAATATTTTGGTAAATATTCAGGATTTGAAACAGAAGCGTAAATTACATGTAAGATCCCCTCCACTGTTTGTTTCGGTAGCTGGAAATTACACAGCACCTGAAACAGGAAGTTACGAGAAAAGAAATACTATTCACAACGATAAAGGAATTGAATGTTACCCTGAAAAATGTGCATGGCTGAAATTGCATTATTTTTTCAGTGTTCTTATGAAATAAATAGTAAATCACATACATTTTTCCACAGTTCATCACTAACTTGATACTTCTCTATCCTTGAATGGTCAACTAAGTGGCCAGCACTTCTGCAAATCACATCTCAGCACAATGGATATCTGTGCTGTAAAACACTAACTCATCCTAAAAAGTTCAGAGGCACCAAAGAGGACATTGAAAACTAGTGGATATTATTTCCCTGTACCTCTGTGTCCCTGAGCCTTACCTGGAAAAACAGGTTTAAAGTAAAAGCATATTGTGAGGATAAATGAACGTTCCTGAAGCACTCCCATACTACAGAGGTGAGCACCCCAAAAAAATCTCATAAAACAATTATTTCTGAGTAGAATTTGAGTTGTGTGCACTATACATTCAATAGTGAGAGAAAACAAAACATTGTCTAGCTGCTTCTAAAAACCCAAAGGCAAGGTGATGTGCAATAAACAGTAAGTCATCCTGTAGTTAAGCACTGTTCACACAACCAAATTAAGATTAAAATCCTAACTTGATCATATCTTCACTGTGGACTGTTTGACTATGCCATCTTAATAACATTACTTGAGGTTGATGGAAATAAACCAATCCAGAAAACTTCTGATAGGTGATGCAAAAAAAAGAGTTGACTCTAAAAGAAAATACAAAGGAAGCTGTACTAGTGATAAACTAGTAGCACAATGTATTGGGTTTGCATGGCACGGTTTTGAGGGGGGGGGCTGCAGGCTTGGCTTCTGTGAGAAGCTGCTAAAAGGTTCCCCTATGTCCGACACAGCCAACGCCAGCCGGCTCCAAGATGGACCCGTCGCTGCCCAAGGCCGAGCCCATCAGCGATGGTGGTAGCACCTCTGTGATAACACATTTAAGAAGGGAAAAAAAACTGCACAACAGCAACTGCAGCCAGAGAGAGGAGTGAGAATACATGAGAGAAACAACCCTGCAGACACCAAGGTCAGTGAGGAAAGAGGGGGAGGAGGTGCTCCAGGCACCGGAGCAGAGACTCCCCTGCAGCCCGTGGTGAAGACCATGGTGAGGCAGGCTGTCCCCCTGCAGCCCATGGAGATCCACAGTGGAGCAGATATCCACCTGCAGCTGGTGGAGGACCCCACGCTGGAGCAGGGGGATGCCCAAAGGAGGCTGTGACCCCATGGGAAGCCCACACTGGAGCAGGATCCTGGCAGGACCTGTGTCCCCATGGAGAGTGAGGAGCCCATGCTGGAGCAGGTTTGCTGGCAGGACTGTGACCCTGTGGGGGACCCACACCGGAACAGTCTGTTCCCAAAGAACTGCACCCCATATGGAAGGGACCCACGCTGAAGCAGTTCATGAAGAACTGCAGCCCGTGGGAAGGACTCACGTTGGAGAAGTTCATGGAGGGCTCTCTCCCGTGGGAGGGACCCCACGCTGGAGCAGGGGAAGAGTGTGAGGAGTCCTCCCCCTGAGGAGGAAGGAGCAGCAGAGATAATGTGTGATGAACTGACCACAACCCCCATTCCCTGTCCCCCTGCACTTCTCGGCAAGGGGAGAGGAGGTAAAGACATTGGGAGTGAAGTTAAGCCCAGGAAGAAGGGATGGGTGAGGGGAAGGTATTTTAAGATTCAGTTTTATTTCTCATTATCCTACTCTGATTTGATTGGTAATAAATTAAACTGATTTCCCCAAGTCAAGTCTGTTTTGCCCATGATAGTAACTGCTGTGTGATCTCCCTGCCCTTATCTCGACCCACGAGCCTTTTGTTCTATTTTCTCTCCCCTGTCCAGCTGAGGAGGGGAGTGATAGAGCAGCTTTGGTGGGCACCTGGCATCCAGCCAGGATCAACCCACCACATGCAAACTCTTGCACACTGTTGCACATTAGACCACTGAGACCATGAATTGTACAGATCATGACAAACATAATGTAGTTCCTACTTTGCATACGTCTCTCCAAATGAGTTGCAAACCTAAATAATTACACATATATTGTTGGTTCTGGAAGTTAACAATACAGTATGCACAGTCTTTTCCCTGATGTACACATCAGTGAAATAAAATATTTATATTTTATTAAGATTTCTCTTAAATACACAGGGAAGGCTTGAAGTAGGTTTAAGAGCATTGAGGAGTGACCCTAACGTTAACACTATCTGTTTCATTGTTAACTATGATGATTATACAGACTATCCCTGAGTGGTTCATTAAATTGTTAGAAGACTGCACCGGACAGTGTTAGCTGTTAAACAGTTAGGTGTCCATAAAATTGAACCTGAAATCTGGTAATTGTCATAAGGTTTTCCTTATTAAAATGTTTACAAAAAGGATAACGTAAATATAGTTTCACACTGTCTTGGACTATGGTAGAAATTTGTGGCAGTTTCAATTTTCTGGATACCCACTTTCCCTTGGCTTTTAATAAATTCCCTTATCAGAGCTGAAAGTATTTGCACATCTTGCAGAATTCCTTAACACCAAATCTATCCCAGAGGTATTTCTAAATTAATTTTAATAGATTTTTTTGTGCTGGAGAAATCATTCCACATTTCAGCACTCACCATCAAATGACAATCCTGCATACAGACATTTTTAATATTCTCTCCAGGTATACTCCTGTGGCTACTACTTCTAAGACTCCTTGCTCTACAACTGTTCCTGCTGGGGAAAAGGTGTTGCTATAGCTGCAGGTTAATAGTAACTGCCACGGCTGATTTGATGCCATTTAGTCTGTATCTATGCAGATTCAAGAAAAAACTGTCTCTTTGTCTCCCCTCTGCATCTTTGGAGATAATCACTTTTGCTCATCAATACCAAATTTTTTTTTTTTTGCCTGAGGGAGTTGAAACAGCAATTCACTGCTCATATTCAGATGTACACAACTAAACATTAAGTTAATGGTGATGTTCAGGTTTGTAACTCATACTTAAGGAAAAGAAAAGCACAACAGTATACAGGGTTTCAAACTACCTAATTAATCCCTAAAATAATCATGAAATTGTGAATATTTTGTTTAAAACTGTGTAGTTTTTAAAGCTAAGAGAGAGGGAAGAGATCAAACTAATGCATGTTACCTTCAACACATGATGGAATACTTCATGTAATTCATTCTGAAGTTTACAATAATTTGACCACTGACTGATGAAAGTAGGATCAGATTCTCCAGTATGAAGCCATGTCGCAATCAACATGACTATGCCCTGCACGTGATATTGCGCTACACATTTTGTTTTCCTCTTGATCATTACCTAAACTCTGCCTGTTGTGCTGAAACTAAGTAGTAGAATCATATATTGTCTTTTTGTGTCAGGACTGTAAAATAGCTCAATGCAAATCACTGATATTTTCAATGTCTGACTGTTGTACGGGCTGCCCTTAAACCCCTCCTTAACAATTTTCATATTTCCTGGCATAGCAGTGTTTTCTGCTCTTTCACCCTTCTCTCCCATTAAGAAAGCTCTTCTTCATACCTCAGGATAACTAGTATCAGCTATCATGAAGTGCAAAATAGTCAAGAGGAAATACTTCTGTTTAGCAGGAGGCAAGATCACTAAGGTCAACCCTGTACTACCACCTGGGGTTCAGCTCAGAAAGTTCATTTCACCTTAAGAACTACATGCCTTTTCTTCAGTATGGGGATAGTTCAGTTGGTTTGTGTTTTTTTCCTCTGTGCATCTTGTTTGTTTGTAGTTTTACAACACTACTATGAACTGTCAATGTACCTGATTTATGCTTTGATTAAAATCATAACTTTTTTAAGAATGAAATCCTTGAAAGTTATAAAACTGTGACTCAGGCCACCTGCAGCTTGGTACGAAGGCTCACTGCCCATAGCTCTGCAGTTGACAGCATTAGTAAACTATGACAATGGAACAAAGTAATTTTTGTGCGTAATCCTGTATCATCTTGTGTTTATATTTAATTTGCATTACGTAACTCTTCAAAAGACTGTCTTCATTTTGAAGGCCTTGTGAAAACACGTCAGTACATCCACTAAAAGAATCATCCTAGGCCAATTAGAGATTAAAATTAATTTGATATTGAAGATGTAGTAAAACTTCTATTCCTCTCCTACCTTTCAAGTAATACAGGATATTGTATAACCAGAATTCTATCAGCACTTCCATTTTATAACACTGTTTGGCCATTTAGTATGTTAAAGTAACTGTGTGTTTCTCTGGCACAGTCAGGTTAAATGCAATTTCTACATGTAAGAAATTTCAGTTCATATCACCACATATCTGATTAGAACATGGACCATGGTGCAATGATCTCTAAGCTGTTATTGCTGCACAGCTCAGCACAGAATCATGCAGAAATATTTCTTTAACTCTGCAAGCTGTCTATTAGTCATGATGCAGCAATCCTGTTCCTAGCATTAGTCCTAGCTCAGAAATGGCCAGTTTCAAAATGTTTGCAACACACTCCATTTGCCACTTCAGTTCCAGAACTAGCTTACACACAAGTGGCTTCGGACTTTAAATAGTAGTATTTGAAGTCTAGGATTACAGACTGTAAATTTAATTCCCAGATTTGAAAGAACGACCTTCTTTGAACTACTCAGAACGACCCAAAGATTTAATGCAGAGCTTTTTTGTTGTTTGCCTTTCTTATATTTTCATTACAAAAGATGAAAATGTGACCTTTAAACTGCTCAGTTGATCCACTGCATAGTATTTATGTAAAAGAGAGAAGGAAAAAAATGTTTGTTTTTAAATAATTTCTGTATCAAGGTTGTATCAAAAGAAATTGGATTGAAATAAATGTAGAAAAATATACAAAAGTTGGACAGCCAGTCACAGCTGTGAAAGCAGGGAGGAAACACTGCATGCACTTTGAAAGTAGCTGCGGTTGCAACACAGCACTACAAAAACATTTCTTAATCAGCATTAAATCCCTCCTTGTTATTCACTGCTATACGATACATTTTTAGTACTTAAAGTATTAAATCTTTATTTAAATATTGCTAGTGAAAATATGAACTATATCAAAATATCCTCAAAAATAGATCCCATTCCAGAGATGTTAGAATGTCAACTAAAGAATTGAAGAAGCAAAAAATGGAGGAGAAAACAACATACAAAGAATTTCAAGTATTAGAAAGTTATAAAGCCTGGTATTTTTTTGTTACATCCAGATTGACCCTCTTTTATTTCCATTCATGGCTGTTGACTCTTATCTTCCCACCATGGACCTCTGTGAGGGGCCTGGCTCTGCCTTCTTGGTGACCTCCTGGTAGGGACAGGGGGTTGTTGTTACGTTCCCCAAAATCCATCTCTTCTACATACTGAACAAGCCCAGATCCCTCAGCCTCTCCCACAGGACAAGCATCTAGCCCCTGATCAGCTTGGAGCCCTGTTAAATTCACTCCAGATAATTCATGTCTTTCTTCTACTGGAGGGCCCAAAACTGGATTCAGGATGAGGTCTCATGAGAGCTGATGAGAAGGGATAGTCACTCCCCTGGATCTCCTGGCCATGCTCCTGTTAGTACACACCTCGTTGCACTCAGCCTGCTTTGCTGCCAGGGCACGCTGCTGGCTCCTGCCCTGCTTGCCAGCTACCAGCACTCCACCAGGTCCTTCTCAGCAGAGCAGCTCCCCAGCCAGTCAGGCTCCACCTTGTGTTGTTTCAGGGGTTTCCCCCTTCTCATGAAAAAACGTTTGCATTTGTCTTGGTTGAATTTCAGAAAGTTGCTGGTGGCCTGCTCCTTCATACTGTCTAGATTGCTCTGAATGGCAGCCCTGTCCTCAAGAGTATCTACTGGTACCCCCCGTTCCCTACTCCAGTGTCATACGCAAACAACTATTAAATGCTATTCAGTCATATGAAGTTGATTATAATCTACATCATCTTTTTTTTTCTCCCTGTAAAGTATTAAAAATACCTTGGAATTAGTAGTGATTGCAAGGTCATGAAGTCCTTGCAGTTAAAAAAGGAACACTGTCGAAAGGATAAGAAAAGTTTTGTAAAATGTCACCATAACTTAATATCAACATTTTCTTCCATCACAGTTCAGCTAAAAAGCTCACTGTTCTGCACTCAAGTCTCCTACCAAAAAGACACAGCAGAACACAAACAGTATCATTTAAATGACACTTAACCATAACATAGATTGACCTGACGTCCTCACACATGTGACACTAATTCACCTGAATATTTCAAGGAATAAGTCCAAAAAGATCAGCACTGCTTAATGTTACACTAGTATTCAGTCTTCAAAATGTATTACCAAAATGCAAATTCCGGACCAGAACTAAGAAGTCTTCTGACATCGTTATAAAGCTGCAACCAGAATGAATTTTTCAATTAAATGATTGCAGAAAAGACAACTGAGAGGATAACATAACATCTCATCAGGGAATGAAAGAGGTTATTCAGCCTGTCCAAGATCATCCATTCTTAGTACTCCACTCCCCTCTGGAAGGCATCTCATTTTTCTCATATGACCCCTGTGTTTTTGCCTGAGCAACTATGCCTGACAGCCTGTTTCACACATTTATCATTCTCTGCATGAAGAAAGTGCTCCTGACACCTGTTTTGAATGCGATCATTTTTCTTAAATAATCACTGTTTTCCTGTCTTTCTTTTTTATGTTATTCTGAAAATAAGCCAAATTGTATCAGTTCTTTACATTTTACATTCTTTACATTTAAACCTTCCTTAGCTGTTCTGTTTTCCTCATATAGAGATTCCTAATTTTAGCTTATCCATATTTAGCTGTATTTTATTGCTGGCTTTAATCGTTAAGTTGATATGTTTGATATTATATTTTCTTAGTGCTGCACTATAAGTTTCCTGCAAGATAATTCATATTATTTTTTATCCTAATATTGTCATTTCATAGAAGAAAACCATACAGAGCTACTGAAACTTTCAGTGGGTGTGATGCAAAGGGACAGCTTCACAACTGATGTGCACTTCAGAATTTCATAAATTTCAGTTACAATAATTTAGCTTCTGCCCCAAAATATGTGGAAACACAAGGAGTCTTTTTCTGATTTATATGCTTGCACACTTTTAGTATATTTAGCACATACAAAAATGTTTCTGAAAAAAATATACTGATTTCATAGATCTCTCTCTTTTCGGCATCAATTCTGTACCTGTTGTCCTAATACACCTCCCTTGTCTAGGACATTTTGCAGCTTTATATTCCTGTATATTTTTTTAAATTCTGTCTTGGATGGTCATTGGAAATGCCTACCTATTTCAGGTAACAGAAAAGTGGCTACAATGCAAAATCTCATACTCATACTTACGCATGAGTATGCCTTTCCAAATGGCTAATGGGCACATGAAGTAATTTACTGTAGACCGGGAAGTGCTGTAAACTTTTTCCTTAGTATAGCAAAGACAGATCAAAAAAAGAGAACAAAGCTCCTCTGAGTCCTGATTTCCTACCAGCACTGCTTTCAAGATGGTACCCTATGTACAAGAATGAGAACAGAAGTGTAATGTTACTTTTGTTAAAAATGTATCTGTGGAATTTTTACATTCAGTTAATAAACATTCCCAGACAACTGAATGTATCCTCTATTGATCACTGCCTACTAAAATTATGTTTCTTAATAATTGTAAAATAATACCACTCACACTTTGATTTCTTTTACACTTCTTTCTGCTACATACAGCATAATATATCCTGTGAGTTCTGTTTTATAAATTTTCTGAGAGCTGACACTTGACAAATTTGCTTTATCCTAACAGCTCAATTTTTAGTTGCTTTCTGCTGTATTATGTATACGAACCATGCATTCAAAGGTGATTTAGTAATTTTGAAGTGCAAATGTAGCACTTTAAACACACTTTCACAGCTCACCTCTCATTAAAAGCCAGGGGAACTTCTGGAATAACTAGACTAATTAAAAAGTTTTACCCTCTTGAGCTGTTGGTACATATTTATACCAGAGAAGTGAGTTACAGTGCCTTTAGCCCATTGGGTTAAATTTCAAATTCTAGAACAAGGGACAGATGTTCAATCTTTCCAATTTTAAAATTCTCCTCAAGCCTCAGAAGAAGCACTTTTAAGTGTTAACTTGGGAAAACATTAGAAAACCTTTTGAAGCAGAGAAAATCCTCTTCCCTCTATTTTTGCAAGGACTGACTCTTGTTGAAAAAGAAGTTCAAATGGACTTACAGGGGAAATAACAAAAACTTTTTTAAAACCCTCCACTGTTTACTGGTTTTTATCCTCTGCTTCAATAATTCCCATGGTTGCTCACATACATGCTTTAATATTTCAGAAACATTTTCAAGGGCAACTATCCAACGTTAAGAGATTCTGCATTGCAGCCACTTTTCTGACACGTCGGCTAGTTGGGTTAAGGGTCCTCTTATTTACATTTGCTCTTGAGCTTTAGTACCTCAGATACTCTGCTTCAACAGCTGGAGTCACTAAATCTAATGCACACAACATTCCAGCAGTCTTTTAATTCAAATACTCATTTAACACACAAAAATTCCATTTGAAAATCATAAATCATCCTTTGTATAATATAAACAGAATTATAAAAACATAACTACAAAATACAATTCAAATCTTAACTACAAAAGCTAAGGCAGAACAGAGTTCAATCCATGCAATGAACCATACTTAACTTCCTCGTATTTTCCTTACTCACTTATTTCCTCATTTATTTAAATTAAAGGAACTATAATATGCTTTTAAGGGAAAAGGGAAAAAGATTTAAATTGAAGGGAAAAAAAAACCTCAGAAAAGCATAAATAGTTTCTGTCCAGTATCACTAGCTGAATTTAATCCTCAAAGATCAGTCACTCCTAAATTTAAAATATACAAGTTCTTCTAAGATAATCAGTTCTTAGTTATCTATTAAAGTTTAAATGTGCCACACTATGAAACCTGCTGATAGAAAAGGCAGGGTGACTGATCCGTTAAAAAATGGACCCAGAATAAAGGATGCCATTGCTCTCTCTTGTTTCTCTCTACCATCAGTTTGAGCAAAGTCTTTTTTTGCAGACTGAGGGGGAATTAAAAAAGAAAGTATTGTCGATCATTTTAAGCAGCAGGAATAAGACAAATGAATCTGGCTCATTCACTCTAGGGAAAGGTAATATGCATATATAAGCAAAAGAGACAGAATTATCATATTCATTCTTATTGTTTCTATAGGTGTACAAGGCCCCCTTCCTCCTCAATGCCTCTATGAGTATGTTCATCATACAAAACGTCGCGAATAAACTAATGTCAACAGCAGATTTACAGTGCTGAGTTCAACAGTTTGACATGGCCTCTCATCTTCCAAAAGATATTTCCTTAGAGGATCATTTGAAAATGTTCATGTCTGGTCTTTGTCATCAAAAGTTTTCTAAGACTAGCTCTGTCCTTTTAAATCATTTGTTGTTTCTCTTGCTGGATACACTGGAGAAAACAACGTTTCATAAAACCAATGCAAAGTAATATCTTACTATCGGACAGGATTCAACACAAATTTCTTGATGTAGTACTTGAAAAGGAGGTTCCATACAACACCTCATTAACATGAGCAATCACCCAGTCAAAGCTGACCTGTTATCTGCAAATACAGAAGGAGTTTTTGGTATACAAGATGCCCCTTTTCTAATTCCTGCTCTCTCTCAAAGAACCACACAGATGTTTTCTGTCAAAATTAGAGGTTTCACGAGACTTGCTGTTAGAGAGACACAGTCTTTCTATCAACCCTGATTGCCTGTAAAGATCAACCTTGTGATTTTCTAGACTGGTAGAACTTTGCTCTAGTTCAGTAGACTTTTTCTCATTTTGATCTGCAGCCTTTGTTTCATTATTTTTTAACATCCGTTTCCTAGATTCTTGAGTATATAAAAAAATCTAAAGACCTTTTTCCACAAAAAAAATAAGATTTAGAACCATAGAAGGATGTGGGTTTTCTTTGATTCTTTCCGT
Source organism: Pelecanoides urinatrix (assembly GCA_013400755.1). Lineage (NCBI taxonomy): Eukaryota > Metazoa > Chordata > Aves > Procellariiformes > Procellariidae > Pelecanoides > Pelecanoides urinatrix. Next base: position 84,536 of record VZTQ01009533.1, on the reverse strand, counting down.
TCTCTTTTCTGAGCTTTTAGGAACAAGCCATTATCAAGCACAAAATTTTATGTATTGTTTCAATCCTGGGAAGAAGAAGAAAAATACAATACATAATCCACTTGTTCCTGCACCTCATAAGTAGCATTTTGGACGTCTTAGCTGGTTCTTTTCAATCAAAATATATCTTACAGAAGCACTTGCATTCTCTTCACTGCTATGATTACAGTATGATTGGCATGCGTCAGCTTTTTCCAGGAGTTAGCATTCAGTTCAAGGTTTTACAGCTTCTTCGGTGAGAAAGACTGAACTATGGCCTATTGCTGACTTTTGTCAGCTTACACACCTGTAAGCAGTACAATCCACTTAATATGAATCATTAAGAAGAACTGAGAGCATCAGCAGATACTGCTGCCCTCTAAGTTCAGTAAGTCTCTTACAAATTGTGAAAGCTCAAATTATAGTCTGAGACTACATGAATTCATGGATCTCTCCGATTTAACTCATGTTAACATCTGGCTGGTATCCTGTCTCAAAGTTATCTTTGTTTTCATGGAACTATGACACAGATTGAATATTATTTTTTTCCCCATGCTCAGTTATCATATTTTATATTTCTATAAAATAGTATAGATAAATGTATATAGATAGGCAAGTAGGTTTGTAGGCTGTAGAAGACAGTTTTCCAGGAAAAAAACAGACTGATGAGTTGTAGAACAAAAAAATAAGCAACGCAGAACTGAACAACAGCAGAGAAGTCTTGAACCCACGTAATCACAAAGGCCCAGAATAATAAAGCATATTTACACAAGTAATTTTTATTTTCAGTTTAAATAACGGCCTTACTGATCCTGTGTTTCTGATACACAGTGAAGCAAACCTTAACTGTGTTCTCTGCTCCCAGGTAGCTCCTTTACCCCTAATTTTAATTTTCTTTTCCTCCTTCTCTTCTGTTTTCTATTGATCAGATTTCTTATACTGCTCACACATACTTCTTCATAGATTCATTTGAAAAAGTTTTTGCCTGCCTTCAGATGTGTAATATTTTCATCTCTGTGCCTTTATGTGGATGAAAATATAATTTCTTAAAAAAAACAACAAAGTAAAGAACAGCAAATCTGATATCAAGGATTGTGCATTTCATGAACACTCAGTAAACTTTAAGATTTTATTGTTGTTGTAATTGTTAGGGGGCAAATACAAATTCATAAAAGCATATAAATCTGCATTTATTAAAAAATGCATCCCTTTCAGCATTGCCTCATGGATGAGTTAATGGAAACTAGGTCATTTAAACATAGAATTGCTGTTAAACTATACACTAAACTTAAAAGTTGACAGTTGGGGAAACTATACATGGAGATTTTCCTCAGTGACACCAAGTTTTTTTAAACAATACTTTATGGGTCTGGAAAGCTAATCTTCTGCTGTTATTCTGCATTTATCAAGGTCACGTTGCAAATGAACTTTTATTTATAGTCTGTGTACTGTCTTATATACAAGCTACTGGATTTTGAGAATGGGTCTACTGTAATATTGGTTCTTTACAAAGTGTATCGCTGTTCTGTTGAAATTTTGCAAGCACATGCAGATTTGTCTGTATGTGTGTCTTTATGTTAAATTTTATAGCAGATTAAATAGTGTATCATAACTAGATTAGATTTTAATAGAGAATGTATTTTCTACAACTGTACTGTTTTATTTCTGTTTGGGGTAAAGAGAGGAAAAATTGTAACCTCTATTATATAAAGTCTAGAAAGATATTTAAGTCTCCTACTTCTGTAGAGATGGCCTGTGAAAAGCGTTAAGATCTGAGTCAGAACTGGCCAAAATTGAAATTAACAATCCTAAACTGGTTTTTACTTTCATTTGGGAAAAAAAAAACTTTTCTCCTCCTCCTCTTTCTGGTACTTGGGGCTTGGGGGTTTTGTTTCCTTGTTTGGCTGATTGGTTGGTTGGTTTGGTTTTGATTTAATTTTTCTTGGTTTAGTACTATCTCACAGTCAGTCAGTCAAGAGAATAGCTGGGTATCCACCTGTAATGGGAATATTCTACAGAAACCTAAAGGGCCAGCTGCTTGGCAGACCTGCTACTTGCCTTCCGATCTACTACTTTCCATAGGGTACTAAGACAGATGGACCTTTAATCTGATCCAGTATGGTATTTTTATGTGCTGTCAGTAGTTGAATGCCCCCTCTTACAATATTTACTCATGGTACTTCTGTAAAATTATGTAATTACATACATACATGTAATTCTTCCAATTCAGCTGATGAAATATGTAGCTATAGATTCAAAAAAAAATTCAGAAGGACCAATATGATCCCGATTTTATATTCTGTACAACAAAGACAGCCATAAACTATCTCCTGATTGAGGTTCTGTAGATGTGGATTAGTTATAGTATATATCTATCAGTAATACGATGACTTTCACTAAAATTGTAGGCTTCTTGGAGTCAGTGGAAGTGCAATGAATTGAGCATTTCTCTTAAAATATTTGAGACAAAGTTAAGCATAGAAGTTTGAAACTCTACGAATTGTTGTGGACATAAATATTTTTGTAACATGAAAGAAGTATTTGGGATTTTTATGCAATTGTGAACACTACATTAGTCCTTTGCTTTTAAAGTGTTCTGTTTTAAAAAGGAAAAATTTGTTCTGTTTTTAAAACAAAGAAAAAGCTACTCATACCAATGAGTTTGTATGCAAAATGCCTTTTTTTTTCTGCTTTACGAAACAACCTATTTTAATATCAGATGCACTAATGGTTTGATGCATATACATGCACATACAAATATAGGCTATAGTGCTTTCTGTTAGCAAGCACCAATATGAGAAAAAGGCTGTTCAGTTGAACAGTGTAGTTTCTGTTACAGGAGACCCTTTGTCAAGAACCAGCTATTCTATTCATGACATTTCACTGTGAATTTGGAAAAGAGAGATTCCGAATCTATCACATAAACATCAACGTGTTTATGTAACAGGAATCCCTCTCCAGTAGAGACGTCTATCCAACAATGGCCTTCTAATGTCAATTAGAGCATTTACACGTATTTGTGACAGTTCAAGGTACAGGAACATCAGTAAGGCATGTTTCCAGCAGACTATTCAGGATTTTTTTACCTTCCTCCTCTTCTAAGCCTTACTACTTCATACTTTGAATATATTTTGAAAAGTTTCATTTTGCTTCAGTGCAAAAGCAAAAAAAAGAATTTGAAAATATTTCTACCCAGGACTCTGTTGGAGACTGCCATTCAGAGGCATGAATTACTGAAGTTCTTGTCAGTAGAAACATGGCTTTTTAATAAAAGCACTAGCAGCTGATTCTTTCTAAATCGGGTCCAGTCTCCAACTTGTCAGCCAATGGGGTTGCTATTATGTTAGTAAAAGATTGTACTGTTTATGGAATATGACATTAATTTGTCACTTGTAATTGTAACAACAATTTACAAAAGTCAATTATTTTAAACTTTCCATTTAGAAAGAAATATTCTTAATTTAAATTAATAGCTTTAAATGAATAGCATAATTGAAATGAATAGTGTAACTCTCACTAAGCTTTTCATATTGGATCAAGACTAAAGCAATCATTCTCACACCCTGCACACATCATTTAGTTCTAAAAATTCACCTCCACTGAGACATATTGATTTGACTACATTCATTCAAAATGTCAATACAAATAACAGACATTTGGCAATTATAGATGAGCATAAAGGACATTCTAAATTCACAGTTTGTGAAGATAAATCCAGCACCTCAGAAAGACAACGTCTTCATCCTAGTTTTCACTAACAAGAATACTTTCCTTCTGCTGTCAGGTTCTGATACTTTCTTGAAATTCCACTTAGTGTACAAGAATGTAAACAATAATAGGAGCTCATTAGAATGACACTCTCTTCCCTCACAATGGTTGTTCTCAATGTGAATTTAATTGGCTGAATGACAGACATGACGAACGCTAGAATCATAAGATATGTGAAAAACCAAAGGCAGGAAATTTCAACTAATATAACAGTCAAACAACTGAGCTAAAATTTGTTTTAATTGTCTCATTGTAAAATAGCCTCACCACTTACTTTTCTTTAGACAAAATGGTATTTTTGTCACTCATGGCAAAGGCTTCCAATGAAACACCATGTTAGTTTACTTAACCAGAGGTAAATACACCTGCAGAAAAAAACCCAAATTTGTGGAAAATACACAGGAATGTGTTAATTCCTCAGCAAACCAGAAAATTTTGGTTTTCAAGAAAAAGTATAATTTATCCACTAGAAGACATTTTTCTTTTGTTCTTATGGACTCTACACTCTGCAGAATATGAATGCATGTGTCTGTGAGCAAAGATGAGATCCACAGAAATGTATGATAGATAGGACTATAGTGCTATCAATGGAGGACATAAGCATCATGTTAGCCTCCCATATGTGTATTTCTTTCTTTGCCCTTCAACAACGAGACTCCCAACATTTACATCACAGACTTGAAATAGCAGATGCTATCCAAAAACTGGTAAGGCTTCTTCCATTTATGTCACTGAATCTCTGTCCCAGAGATGGTTTTCCCACAGCTGCTGGCACACGTGCAGCTCATATGCATGAGCTAGAAGTCTTATATAATGACGCAAAGAACAGGATAGCCCCTTAGATCTTTAATTATTTGTCATTACCATCAGGTAGTGCAGATGCATGTCACAGGGTAAACCTCAGGTATGTGAGACCTCTACTACATCTGCCCAGTTCTGATTCACTAAACTAATCCAGTACAAGCTGCAAAAGCAATTAAGCAATAGATTAACTTTGTTATGTAACTGTTGCTAACTCCTCACTTCTGTGCCACATTCGGGGTGGGAGACCAGAACATGTTAGAAACCGTTATGAAAACCATTAATTGACCTTCGGTATGGAGAATGTCAATGAGACTAGCCTGGTATCACACGACCAGCCAAGCCATTGCCAGCTTCCGCCAACAGTCTAATTTAGAAAGCAATACATAGTTAAAACTGCCCTCTCGCCATGTCCAAGATTCTGCAGAAAGCTGAGCCAGAGGTGCAAGCACAGGGGCCAGGATACCAGCCAGGACTTAGGCATGCTGAGCAGCTACTATGAATGTCCTGTTTCCTCGATCCACGGTGCTGGTCAACACTAGGCCAGAAGGGCTAGGGCTCTGGCCTATGTGAGACTATAGAGCAAGTGCCATAGAATATAAGTCTTAGAAAAGAAATTGCAATCCACCCCCTATATCCATCTTTCCTAGTAAACGAACTTTAAATTACATACCACCGAGTGCTTCTGTACATGCCTCTGCCCTACCTAGAAGTTCTCCTGTGACATACAACTATTTTTATTTTCTTTGAGCTTTTAGAATTTCAGATCTGCAAAATTATAAACCAATAAGAGATGGAGGAAACGATCATGGTGAGAGATTAAAAGAGGTTGAGCTTTTCTGTAATGAGATGGAAGGTATGAACAGCAAAGAAGAGGTGAAACTTCTGAGCCAAAATGCTTGCTTCAGGAATTATCACTCAGCCAAGCACAGAAGGAAGTTACATATACACCTGAGATTCTTACATCTTCCCTGTCACTAACTCACAGATCATTCTTGTTAGAACATGCAATGAGTTTATCATAGTAGCAAATTTGTTTTAACAAGTTGGTGCAACTATCAGTTACATTATTAGCTACACATTTAAACAGTTTGACAAAAGTCAATATAAATTTAAGTAATCCAATTGGCAAATTCAGATAAGAAGTCAACCCTTTAAAATTAAAGAATATCCTTAGGCTGAGCTTAGCAAGATTACCTTCTGTGTCTAATTAACTGCACTTTAATATTATGAACTGCTTTTTAGGAAATCACAGCCAGCTGAATACAACCATGTGATTAAAGAACATGTAGAGAAGACACCACATAAAAAAGCTGAGTGTGGTAATTATTCCAGTCAATTAATTGGTAAAAAAAATCAAATGCTTTAATTATTTATTTAAATTTTCTTTATTCTATCAGCCATTAGATACTTCAAACCAGAAGACAGACAGCAGAACACACAATGTTCTGTGTCTTCCTTTTCATGGAAGTCAAGCATGGCATGACTTTAGGGTCACAAAGTTAATATTCTATTCAGTACTTAAAAGCACGTAATTCTCATTTACAAATTATCTGCTCTACCAGCATAAAGTTCTTTGGTCAAGGTTATAGGATAAAAACATATCTTAAAATGAGAAAAAATATTTACTATTGTTCTTTATTTCACACTAGAGTTGATTTAATTCTGACTATGAAGTTGATTCACACACAGGTAAGTACTCAGTTTTTGAAGATTTTGACATTAACTGTTTCTGATGTATTATTTCTATTTCTAGTCTATTATTTACTCCCATTATCTCCCCACCCAGTAATCCTGACCATTATTAGAAAACGTAATGTGAAAAAATGTAGATTTTAAAAATTGTTCTAGTTTTGACAAAAATTAATCCAACATAGGTACCATTTATTTTTTAATAGCCACAGTGCTGAAGGATAAGCTGAGAACTGGATCCTATTTGTTGAGCACTACAGAAAATTCATACTTTTTAAGGAGTTTATACTGCTTTTATATTTTTAAGTGGCCTTTTTATACTTTTATCACTACCTGGCTTCTCAAATTCTCTGGAATACTTTCTGGTTTTGGTGTATTTGCAAAAGCCTGAATTAACTTTTATCCTTTTGCTTTATTAGAGTTTTATGTACAATAACAAACAGCATTTGAACNCCAGCCGAAACCAGGACAGTACATTATATTTTTTTTAAGTTACATTCTTGTATCTAATAGTTTTTCACTATGCTGTTTAATACTAATATTTGCTTACTCTTTCTTCTATTTTGGATTTTATTATATTTATGTATTTCAGAGTATATGTATATCTATGCTATTAAATATTTACTACATCTAAATTATGTTTATGCATATTACATACACTATATTGTAAGACATACACATATACATGACAAACTATTTTAAACATTGATTACATTTCTAACTATAATTTATTCTAAACCATTTCATAACATGTCTCTAAACAGCTGCTATAGCACTTGCAAATATTTTGGCCTTAATTCTAACTAGTGTGTGGTTTTTTTAATTTCTTATGCAGTTTGACTTTGTAAAATTATCCACTTTTAACTCTAAAAAAATGTTTCAAACACCTTGTCATTACTAAAAGAGTATTCCATATAACTACAGTTTGAAGTTACTCCTTGTGTATTAATGAAAACTTTAATTTTAATGAAGATCAATCTATATCACTGATCATAATAGCTATTCCATTTTGTACCAGACTTTGGTCTTTTTGCTTGACTTTCTCATACTCTCCTTCTAATTGTTTCTTCATCCTTTCAAACATTTTAGTAATAATTGTCAGTACTGAAATTCCAGCAAAGAGTTTGGAGTTGTACATTTGAGGTACCAGATCAAAACTAGTTATTGTTCTCACTACATAGATAAACATGAAGAGAGCATTAAATCAAATGTGCTCAACCACTGAAAAGCCAAAGCTATTAAAATGCATACAGGAAATAAAACAGTTGAAACACAGCAAATTGTAGTTATGGTTACTAGTTTTGTCCTTTGAAGTGCTTTAATATTAAAGCTAAAACAAAAATAAAGTGTAAATATAGATTAATGTAGAATATGGCCCTCATGCTTTAAGATGCCACTGAATGACCTCAGTACTTATTAACTTCAATGAACAATAAATGTATATGACACTTATGAAGGATGAGGTCCTAAACTATTTACATGATAGTTGTGCTTCATTTCTGCATGCTCACTAGCCTCCATTTACTTATATAGAGGCAGAGTTGATTATTCTAAATAAAAGCATCAGTTAAAATTGACCTTGTATGGTAGATACAGTTTCCATAATTATTGTTGTTGCCTTTTTGCTGAGGTATGTAGATATAACTAAAACTCTAGTTCATTGCAAATAGCTGATAGAAAACTGCCACTCAATTTATGGAAGAATACCAGATATAGGATGAAGTAGGATAGCAACAATGACTAAGGAGATTAAAAAAGTCTCATATGAAAGGAAACTGAAAAACCTAGGACTTTTTTTTTTTTATCTTAGAAAGGAGAAGAGTAAGAGGACACACAACAAAATAAGAAAGTACAGTATAGAAACAGTAACGTGCAGAACATTCTATTCATATCTCCTAAAAGAAAAAGACAGAGAAAAACACTGAAGGGAAATTAATTAAAGCACTATACTTGAGATAGGAACATAAAAATATTCAGAAAAGGATTGGACAAGCACTTTCAAAAAAAATATAAATTTAATAGAAAGAACTGTTGGGGGAGAACACAGTTACACTATTCAAGTCTTATGCCAGCTTTTAGTTACTGTAGCTCAAGATAGGGTCTTAATAGGGCTAATTTACCCTAGATATTGACATTACTAGATAATTTAGATATTCTTGCATACAACCATGAAGCTTTTTACATCAGCCAGTATCACAATCGGGATACTGGACTATAGGGACTACTTAACTTCTCTACACCAGGATACTTAAATCAGTTTAGAACAATTTCAAAAAAAAGAAGTTCAGTATTAGTTTTTGCCAAGTCTTCTCCCACCTACCCTGAGAATTACATTCTCTAAGCAGTTCTAGATCAGAGATATTTCTGCTAACAATTTATAACATATTGGCAATTATGAAGAGAATGACTAACAAGCAATTCATTACCAAATTTAGCTTTACAAATCCTACAAGCTTATGAAAGATGGCAAGAAAATTTGAGTTTCAGTTTATTTGAATAAATAAATATGCATACACATTTAAGGCAGTGAATTTAATCTTTTAAAAAAAAATTAAAAATCAGAATTTCCATAAGCTTTGGAACAAATACTAATGCAGTGGCTCTTCATAAGATACGTATTAGATTACAAAGCCCTCTACTAGCCACTCTAGAAAAGAAATCACAGAAAAGTCATCTATGAGTCCATCAGTTACTAAATGCAAGGACTCCTGGCTTAGGGAGTCACTGAACTGCCAACTGCAGAAAACTAGGTAAGAATGTAGGAAAAAAAATCACTGTAAGCTTTGTATTACTCTTATTTTTTTTGTAAGTAGCTAGACAGGGTGCTGGGCTAGACAGACATTCAGTCTAAACCAGTATGACCATGCAGATGTTTCCATGTTATATTTTATGATCTTAAATTCTCTGGCCTGGCAGAGAAGTTGCCTATTTGCTGAATTATATTCCCCTCCACCTCCTATTAATGAGTTCTCATCAAATAAGAATTTATTTGATGGGCTAGCAGTTTAATGATTAAATTTTTGTCAAAATTTTGATTTTAGCATATCTGTTGCATTTTGAGCTACCAGAAATTCAGACTTAGGTGTAGTGATTTGGGCCTCTTCATGGTTTTGGGTACTGGAAAAATAACTTTGTACGTTATCTTACTGCTTAGCACAAAAATCCGGTACATAATTCCTACAGCAAAAGGAATTGCTATAGGAATTATGTATCAGTACAAGCAGGACACGGACATACTCTAGCAAATTCAGCAAAGAGCCATGAAGAACATTAGTGAGTTGGAATATCGACATAAGAGGAGTGGCTGAGAGAGAGCTGGGATATTTAACCCAAAGAAGATTCAGGGGAGATCTAATCAAAGTGGGCTATAAAGAAAATTGAGCCAAGCTCAACTCAGTAGTATGCAGGGAAAAGAGAAGAGGCACAAACTGAAATACAAGTAATTCCACTTAAACATAAGAAAAAACTCTACTGTGAGGGTGACTGAGGTTGCCAAGAGAGGCTGTGGACTCTCTATCCCTAAGATATCCAAAAACCATCTGGACGTGGTCCTGGGCAATCGGCTCTGGGTGGCCCTGCTTGAGCAGAGAGGGTTGGAATAGTCAGCTTCCAGGGATCCCTTCCAACATCAGCCATTCTGCGATTCACTTATTCAATGCTCAAAGGAATTGTGATATCCACAGAAAATGCCTGACTACAGAATCACAAAAGGCAGTAAGTGCACCAAAGAAAGCAATTCAGTGACTCTATAATATGAAAAGAAAGTTAAACCTCACTGGCAATTATGAAAGCTAAAGCACAGTATGTCAAGGATGAAAACTGGTGCAAATAAATGTTACCACGTTCTGTAATATAGACTTTCTAGCATCTTTCGTTACAGTTACCTAACACCATGTCTAATATCTGATATAGTGCTAATTAGCTTCTCTTACCAAAGAATTTTGCTTTTTCTTTTTTTTTTGCACAGCCAATTAGAGTTTATATAAATGTATATATACATGTGAATACCAAAATAAGCATGAAGACCTTTAAACCATGCAGCATAAATAAAAGAGTGAAAATTGTCACTGAATATTTACTAAGGTAGATTCCCATGTTATAATTCTCTTGTTCAGTGGGGAAAAAAAAACAGAAAACCTGCATGTCAATAGAGTCTTCCAAACTTCAATGGAACACCACATGAGCTCTGAATATTGCTCAACTAGTGCACCAGTTCTGTAATTTTCCATTTGGATAAAGTACCCCACAATTTTTTTTATACATATGTAATAGGAATAAGGCAGTGATTTAGTGGATTATGGTATCTTTATGTTAGAAAAGTATTACAAGATTACTCTAGCTTGTGGAAATTTTATCTTTAATTAATATCCATTCTGTTTGCTGCAAGATAAACTTGACCTTGATTTTTATTCACAACAATATTAATTTTTTTTTTGTGGTTTGTTCTGTAGTTACTTTTTTGTGTTTTCATCAAAGACCTTCTTTTTAACAGAACTTTAGGGATTTTGCTTATATTTATGGCTATATGATAGTATAAAATTGTAAAGATTAGCCATCTTTGGGGATTTATGTGCTTTTTCATCAGAGTAATTGCTTTTTATGAGGAAAAAAAAAAAATTACAAGGAAAACTTGGGAGCTGGTTGTAAGTATTCTGATTACATTTTGTTAAGGGATTTCAGAAGTGACCACTGCCTCCAGCAGCTTTGGTGCCCAGTAACTCCTCCTGCCAGCCCCTGGAGCCAAGCCCAAAGAGCTAGAGATCTCCACCCCAGGTAAATGGACGCAGCTGCTGCTCTCTTACTTGCCAGTTCAACCAGTAGTGACACTGAGCGTGTTTCCCAAACACACACAGAGGACACCAACAAGGCCAGCTACACTGGCTGCCACAGACAAGGTGCTGCCTTCACCATCACCTACATGCAGGACTGACATAAAACACAAGCACAGCCCCACAAACCCCCTCCTCCTCTTCGGCCGGTAGAGACTGAAGCTCACTATTGACAGCACACACTCAACACTCTCAATTTACACACACACGCACTTTAGCGGATCCCTCAAATACCGGCATGGCCCCTCTGCCCATCCAACACCCCTGACCAGTTCCCAGGCCCTCTTACCCTCCTCATTGGTACCCTACTCACTGGCTGGTCCAGCCTGGGGCTCACTAGCAAACAGATGCATGCACTCACAGACTCGCCTCACAGGTACTGCACACTCTGGCTTCCCCACCCAAATACCAGCCTGGGCCCTTTCTCCGCCTAATAAGCCTGCCCGGACCCACAGCCTCTTATTTTTGTTAGTGCCAAATATTGTGTATCATTTCTTATTATTCTAATGCTACTTCATTATCCAAGCCCATTGACACTGAACCAGTCCATGTAAGAACATAGCTGCTCAGTTATGTGCATTCTACTATCTTCCACTAAATCTCAAGCTTTTACTTTTCAACCCATACGCTTCACTACCTTAGAGCCTACAGCTCTGGGAGTATTCTAGAATTTGGTTGAAACATGCTGCCTTACCCATAACATTTAAAAGCAACCAGTAGTAACTACTCTTTTCCAGATAATACAGGTTTCAGATGGAATGCAATGACATCTAGTCATTTAGTACATGTTTGAAAAGGAAAAATTAGAAGAAAAGGAAAAATTAAACATTATTGACAAATACGTTCAAATACGTTGTCAGCTGATGAGGGGGGAAAAAAAAAAAAAAGAAATAAAGTACCTGTTAAATAGTTCCATAGAATTTTTCATCTAGCTCAATACTGAAGTGGAGGAAAAGTTACTCAACTAAGGAAAGAGCAAAATATACTATAAAGCTGTTATGTTTCCGTACCCTTAAGATACTATTCTAAATAGGCAGCTATTTCTAGTGTGGCACACTGTATTCTGACAGCATTTGAATGGTTCTGAACACCTAGGAAAAAAAACAACAATGATGTGGCAAGGATTGATGGCCATTTAACAGTAATACCTACATTTCACTCGTGTCTAAATTTTGAAGTTTTTTCAAAAAAATAGCTAGATCAATAGCAGCAACTTCACAACTTATGAACACCTATTCCTGAGCTGAAAGAATGGGGTTAGAGACCCTTTAGCAAAAACAGGAGAGAAAAAATTTTGAAGCAGCAGTAGCTTCATTATTTACAACTCCTGTATAAAAACAAAGGTAAAGTTGACTAGCAAATCTAGTATGCCTTAATTTTTTTAAGATATATTTGACAAGTGTTTACATTTGTACATTGTTCTTTATATTTTCAAGGTCTTACACAAAAATTGCCTACTTAATCCTCACAATACAAGCATTAAAGCTGGAGAAAGTAAGTCTGAGAGTAAAACAACTTCTTGACTAGTGAATTAAAGATGTAATCACAATAAAAATTTGGGGTTTTTTAATAGCTTCTTAATGTCATGCATTAAACACCCCTTGAGTCCTATGCCAACCAATGCTAAGAGTATCAGCACAATTCTGTGTTTCACTCAGTCTTTACTTCCCACAATCTTTGCAACAAATGCTGCAGCTATAAAGCATTATATTTGCATACTACAGACTTCGTTTATGAAGACAGTCTCTTATATGAATCCCTTTACAAGCTCACATCTCTTTTGCTCACAGATGTTACAATATTAAGACAGACGTAAGACATATATTATAGTGATTTATTACAGAAAGCATCCTTTAAGATATATTTATGTGTATGTGAAAGATTACCAAGGGAGTTTAAAATCACTTCCCTTTCAGTTTCATAATAGTTTGAAACTCAGAGACTTCTCTTCTCTTTTCCCACATCAGGTTTCCAGTGTTTCAATAAACAAATAGAAAACACCTTAATAATTCAAAGTGACATCCTGAAATTTTATGTACAGAGTAAACAAGGCCAACTTCCCTAAGCTTTCACTGGTATTAGACTTTTTCTTGATGTTCTACTGATACACACTCTACAATGTTCAAAGTATTTGCTTTTCCATTTCTATCACAGAAACAAAAACAAATAAACCAAAAAAACCATTCATCTTTGCCAAGTTTTAAGCTAAACAAAGTATGGCCTATAAAAAGATATCAGATTAGCATTACTCATGTTCACTATCATCTTAATAAATAGGTGTTATCACTCTGTTACCTAATTCTGCAATCAGAGTCTTAGTTTTAAAGATAAAAAAAAATTAATGCAACAAATCTGCATGCTGAAATATGTACAGGACTATCATCAGTCTTGTACGACCAGACCCCTAAATTCTATAACATCTTAAGCTGTCCTGCTCTCCAACACATGACTTCTCTCAGTCTTTGGAGCTTCTAGTAAACAACGATAATTTATTTTCCACAAACCTAAGCAAAGGATCAAAGATTTTCTACAAAGCAAATATAAATATTAGAGAACTTGCAAAAGAGGATGTTACTAGCATGTTGAGATCCAATAACCAAACTAAAAACAAATCAAAAAAGATGCACTGCTCACATCCCTCAACCAGTGGACATGTGATTGCACCTTATGAATTAAAAAAACTGTTACATTGTGTATCCTTTGTATATCTAAGAAGTTAGAACACAAAGAAAGGGCTCTGCTGTTTACCATGCAGAGCATATTGCAGCCTATTTTAAGAAACCATCACAGCATACAATTATTTTGTTTCGATTGTAATGTCTTATTTATAGAAAAAAAATACATAAATATTATCCCAGAAGGCATATGTTTCATATAAAGTTGATAAATGTGACCAAATTAAAATATCATACAGGGAAATTACAGAGAAAATGAAACTGTTTGCCAAAATATCTGAAGGGAGCAACAGATTTTTTGATTCTTATAAATCAAGGCTGGATTGCTTTCTGGAAGGCATTTTTCTTTAGACTATTGGGCTCAGTGATTAAATCCTATGGCCTACGCTATCTCTGCAGTCAGATTAGATGATCTACCAGTTTCTAGTTATCTTTGTACCTGTCAGCTATATTTAAATGAGTACTTTCATCATATGATCCATCTATAATTGGATGTGGTTAAGGATTGCCTTAGACTACCCCAAGAGTAGGACAAGGTTATATTTACATGAATATTTCCTTTATATGATCCTTCTATAATTGAAATTGGTTGAGGGTTGCTTTAGACTACCCTAAGAGAAAGACTAGGCTATATAACAACAAATTTTAAAACCTTTATGGAGATAATAAAGATGCCTAAAACTCTGTCTTTCTGGCCTTCTGTTAAAGAATAAAATTAACACAGCTAAGCGTATACTGCTCCTGCTTCATGGCAGAAGCTACTGCTCTTCATGGCAGATGTCAGAAGGGCAGCCATAATGGCATGCGTTACTGACAATTTATTATTTTTGTAATAGAAAACAGATTGTTGACCTTTGAATGGCTCAGAAAAATAATGACGTTTATTTCTTTCATTAAAGAAAGGAAGAGGTGGCTATGCAAACAGAAGATAATGAGTAAAATGGCCAGAGATTTGGATCCTCCAAAATAGCACAATTTACAGTCATAAATCAAGTAAACCTCCAAAACATTTCTGAATCTCACAAGAATTACTTTTCTCAATCAGAAAATGCACAAAAACGCTAACTGTTGGCAGACAGGACTCTTACACATATTAAACTATATCTTTTTCTGTAAGCAGTCCCATCGAAGTCATCAGCTACCCCTAGAGATGTGTGGACTTTGGTTTACTATTCTGAAATAAAGACAGATTTATTATTTTATTTTAAATGAAACGTATGTTTTATTACTGAAGAAAGCTCAGTTGACCATGTGCCTCAGGAAGAAGTTTACAGTTCCATTTCTCAGTCATCAGCTTCTGAACTACATAAATATCCAATGAAATGCAGACCATAAAAATATGTTTTATTAGAGAGAACACTAATCTCTCTCTAAAATGTTCTTAGTCATAAGGAAATAATTTGCTGAAAGACTGTTTCTTTTTCTTTTGCCTTTCAAATATTTTAAGAAAAAAAATGCTTCAGTGACATAGCTTTTGCTGTTTTAATCACAGCATAGATTACAAATCTATTAAATATAAATAACATATAAATATCTACAAAAATATCTATAAATACATTAAAATAACCTCTCTAGGATAGTAATAAATCCATCCTTCTAAAAACCATTTGACAATTTCACCTGTAACTTCAACTTTACTAATTCTTTGCTTACAGCCTAGACCCTGGAAATATTACACTTTGACAACAATGCATTATATGCTTGTAGTTTCACAAAATACAGTGCAACATACCTCCTACCAAAATAATATTGCCCATGGTTAGCGATTTTGTGTAAGATTAGTAGGATGTCCAAGATAACATGAAAAATGAAAAGTTAATCAGCAATCTGAAAGCAAAATTCATTAATAACTCTTTTAATGTCAGAACTCAGTATGATACATCATACGATGGTACTATGTGGTTAAATAACTAAAGATCAGAATTAATTTAGGCTGCTTTTGTTGAAAATGGACAGCTTGACAAAATATTTTACCTCCTACCATGTGTTTTAAAACACTGTTGTAGAAAGAACAGAACTTTGATATTTTTATTTTGCTGATATCTAGCCAGTGAAGTATGTGGAATAACAACAGCAACATATAACATATACGCTCTTGACTACGGCATGCATTTGCTAAGGGATGCTTCAGAAAATTATATAGCCCACAGTATCAATTTTCTAGGTCTCTTTCAGTGTCTCCATTTTCCTACACAAAAATTTATTTATCCACAGGTTCTATAAATTTTGATATCTGAATGTTCTACCTTTTGATCTCTATGAATGCAGAAGAAGCATGACCTTAAAGCTAAGGAACTAACTCCATTAATGATTTGACTTCATTTTGCACCTAAAATGGATTCACTTCACCTAACTTAATCCATTTTAAAAGCAGGTCTGTAGTCTAAGCCAGTCCTTCCAGCCTTACTCTCCAGTCAACAAAGACAGATAAATATCTATAGCAGCCTGTACACACCCACACAGATAAAAGTAGTGTTGAAGATAAATGGGATAAATCATCCATTCTAAGTCCTTTCCTAGTTATAAAGGGACCTTAGATAAATACCTTAACCTGCAGGCCTTTTATTTACATAGCTGAAGTTAGGTGGGGTGAATTCATGTGGAAGATTCAAATACCATTACATACAAGACATGAACTATACAAAAAAAGACAGCAAACTATGTCTCAGTGCTAATCTACAGAAGTTACAGATTTACAAACAAAAGGGAACTGTAGGCAAATCACTACACACCTAAATTCACACCTGTTCATGATTCACACTGTTTACACAATTCACACCTACACACCATTCACATCTGCTTGTTGCATGTCACAGAAGAGGCTGCCTAATCTCTTCCACCCGAAAATTTCTGGTTTATAAAGAAAAAATAAATATATATATATAAGGTAAAAGCTGTTTGACAAGAAAAACTAAAATTATCACATTCTTTCAGAGAGCAGAGTCAAATGCAGATCTATCACACAGATTTCCAGGAGGATCCCCAAACCAACGTGCCTCAGACCTACACTGTGTAGAAACCACAGAAAGACCGGAAGAGAAGGCTTGAGTCTTCCTTCCTGTTCAACACACCCCCGACCACACATTAACCCAAGTATGGATGATCTGGGCACACTGAATGGAATTTCTAAGACCACAGCTTCAATAGAAACTTCCAGATATCCTCTCTGTACAAGAATATTTACCTGCATAACAAGTCTTACTGGTTTTAGTATGACTAATTTCCAAAATGACTGATAGATATTTCAGAAGAGGTAGTTTTAAGCTATCTTTATAATTTTTCTACACTTTGCGAAAGCCTTTCTCTCCTACTTAGTTGCCATTTCATTTGATTTATACATGGTTATAAAGACATGGGGCAATTCTTGAATAGAATGAATATAAATTTGGAATTAAGCAGTAGTACTAGACAGTGCACATTTGCAGATATATTCAATATTTATGGATTGTGTGGGTTATGCTTGTAGCTCTAAAGTTCCTCTTAAAGTTCATTTAATCTAATCCACTCAGTTGTCTCAAGAGATAAAGTTCCTCATTTAGTGTCATGTCAAAGCTTAGCCAAGCCTTTGCGAAAGACAGGGTTTTGACATATTGCTGAGATAGAACCTTTGATTCCAGAGGCTGCCAAGTGGAAACATGTAACCAAAATGATTAATCAAATTATTAAGAGGGGGGAGAGGGTAAGGAAAGAAAAAAAGAAAAATAAAGAAAAGAAAAAAGTTAATGGTCTTCCCTGAATGAGACTTAGAGCAAAAAGACCAAGGACTTTCTCATTTCTTCAGCTGAATGACTAAAGTCACAATGTAATTTCTTATCAAACGTATGCAAAAAAACCATTGGCAATGTACTTTTACCATTTTATTAGACATGTTAACTGGTTTGTTTATATAGGAAATCATTTATTAACCTACGTCTTATCAGAAACAAATGTGATTTTCTACAGCCATTTGAAATCGGCAGTTCAGAGATAGAGGTTTTTTGGTTCTTTATTTGTGCAGAGCCTAACATAACAAATTTGTAAGTGGACTTTAAAATTGATGTACAACTTCGTTGCATTCAAATGAGCTTTTTAATCATGTGAGCAACAAACTGATTGTCACATACACAGAAACGAATTTTGCCATTAGCTGACTTCTGAAATATCATCACTGCCATTAGAAAGGGAAGAAGAGTTATGGCCCTCATAATACATGCCTGCACACATCTCTGAGACCAGATGAGTCCAAGTGTGCCTTCAGTTCCTGCTTCCTATTGATCTCCAGCTGTTATAAGGATATCATGTTCTATCGTGGTCAAATAAAAAGTCTTTCCCCATGCTCCGATGAAGTCAGCTTGTCTTAACAAATATCGTCATCTTTACTCACATTAAAAGCAGCAGAGAGGTGGTGAGAAGAACTATTAGAGGAACAATGTTTTAGTTTTTCTTATTATTTCGTAAGAGAACCCCTGAGCTCATGGAAAAAACATTCATAAGGGCAAGTAAGAATTGAAAAGGGAACCTAAAATACAACCATATGATTCACTAAATATTTCCCATCTACAAAGACAGCTTGAACCACAGACTTAGTAAATTCAGTATCTCCATTTAAAAGCCTTGTGAATTTACTGCAGTAATTGTTACAAGTCATATACTTTGTTTGGAAATATAATCCCCTCACTCTGACCATACATTTCTCCATTAAAGACAAAGTTATAGTCATGAGGAATGGGTTACTCAACATGAGATCGCTTGCAGCAAATGCAGCACTTACCACTTTTTTCTCATTTTCTTTCTCAAAAGTGGCAATACTTTGCTAAAATTACATTGACAAAATATCACAGAAGTCACATTCAATTTTTTAATTGCTAGCCCTTCCCCACCCAGCAGAGAAACTGTAAAAAGGCAATGCAAACCCTCGCAACTCCAGGTCGAAGAATCTTCTTTTAAATTAATATGAATATTCGGAGAGTCCTTATACTCCATGTGCTGGGTCCTATCTGCTCTAAGCAGAAACTCCCAGTTGGAATCGTGCAGCACTCTCCCGGCCAGCACACTGGCTGGCCATCTGCCTGCATCTGTCTCTTCTATTCTAATTCCCAGTTCCCAAAAGTATGCACTGCAGCTTCAATTCACTTCGCAGTTGGCTGTACCATGTTTATAAGTTAGTTGGCTGGTACAGATACATAATTTTTTCAAGATACTGGAGCATACAAGCATAAATCATTGAAAGTAGGCACAGAAGACGACTTGATTACAAGCAAATCTAAAAAAGATAGTACTGGACTTCTAAGAATGAGAACATCATAATCTGATTTGGGTGTCCTAGAAGATCAGGCCACTGGCCCAGGAAGTTGCCTATTCTGCTGGCTGTTGATTATCCGAAGAAGAAATAGGAAGCAGGCAGAGACAACCACCTGTTTTATGCAATGTTACATTACAAAGGAGAGATATTTTCCTAATTTACTTAAAATTCAGGGGGGGAGAAGGTTATTTTCCCTCTGCAAATAAATTGTTCTACCTTTATTTGCGTGACCAGATGACCTATCAGAACAATATTTCCCATCCTCTGCCCCCCTTCTCTTTGCAGACTAGTGCAGCCAATTTATATAATTACTGTGCTGTTACTGATTGAAGTAAATTCTAGAATACCTGCTAGCACTAGAAGCAAAAATATAGATGAGCAAGGTAAAACCCACAGTTCTGTGCTCCCAGACATTATGATGAACCTGACCTAGATGAGAAGAAAATTAGAGCTAATAGGTTTGCAGATATTTAATTAACCAGAATTTGATTGGGTTGCCCAAGTTAATCCTGACTTAGTTCCTATGTTTGTTGTGATTCAAATTCAGAGTTGTTGAAGTACCCTGTATCATAATCCTAACACTCGAAAACACAGGCTAAACAGCATTAGTCACATTAAGAGTTAACAGAAATTCAAATACCTCATCAGAAGAGGTACTTTGCAGTATGCATGTATATAAGAAGAAATATGAAGATAGTATCTCTTCTGAATACAATACTGGAGAGACAATTAGTCTGTCTAAATCTTCAAAAAGTCTTCAAAAAAATTGGAAAAGGTTCAGACAAGCCTCATAAGACTGATTCGAGGTCTGGAGTTTGAGATTTAAAAAGCTCTATTTACTTAACTTTTCAAAGGCAAGGTTTTTTAATCTACTAAACAAACGCATAACAATATCCAGTGACTGTAAGCTGAAATAGATAAATTTCCAGCTATAAATAAAGCGTAATTTTTAATAGTAAAGATTATTGTCTATAAGAAAGCACTTAGGAAGGGATATATTGGATTTTCCACCACTAAAAAGCCCTCAAATTAGGACCAAACATTTTTGTGAAGACATATAAAGCTCAAGCAGAAGACAGAAACTTGTTACCTGAAATTATAGACAAAACCCTGTTCTGTCTTATTTAGAAAATCAGACTGGTTAAATATAATGGCATCTTCTTGCCTTAAAATCTATAAAATGTTTAAGAGAAGAAAGAATTTTATTCCACTTTGGTGCTATCTTTTCCACTTGAGGAAATGGGCTAAAAACGTTAATGAAAATTAATTTCTTTTCCAAATATCTGACCAACCACCAAAGAGGCAAAATTGAAAGACAAATCCTGTCAAATCAATCCCTTTCTTCCCCCGCTGGAGCTGGTGCACCTCGAAGCGACTGTGGCTGTGGATAAGTCTGTGCTGCAGCAGGTACACCCCTGGAGAGACTGTGGCTCATAGATAACGCTCCACTTGGGGCAGGTACACCC
>VZTQ01009533.1:0-63831 GCA_013400755.1 Pelecanoides urinatrix | reverse complement strand
TGGAGCCCTGCTTTCCTGGAGATGGCTGAACACCTGCCTGCCGATGGGAAGTGGTGAATGAATTCCTTGTTTTGCTTTGCTTGTGCGCGCGGCTTTTGCTTTTCCTATTAAACTGTCTTTATCTCAACCCACGAGTTCTCTCACTTTTACCCTTCTGATTCTCTCCCCCATCCCACCTGGGGGGAGTGAGCGAGTGGCTGCGTGGTGCTCAGCGTCCGGCTGGGGTTAAACCACGACACCCACATCTTCCATTCAGTTGAGCTTCACTGAAAGAAATCCTAAATATAAAAGAATAATTTCCAGCATTACTGTATTTCTTATTGATTGGTTACTGGTACAGATATCTCAAGAATAAATAATTTCTTCATGCAAGAGAAAAGAATCTAAGGCATGTTTCCCTATCAGCAGTCTAAGGTTTGTGGGCAGATTCTGAGCTCCTGACTCCCAAATCTCAAATCTCAACTAGAGCTGAGAGCGAGGAGTTGCCACCTCTGAGAGTTAAGCTTTTGTTTTTGTAAGAGACAAAGACATTCAGTCCCCACTGAAGTCTGAGTTCAGCAGGACAGAAATGCACCACTGCTATGTATGACTAATTTAGAAGTGAAAATTTTGTAGGTTTCCTTCCCCTGCTTAAAAATTGCTAGCAGCTAATTCCATTCTCATAAAGTCCACACAATTATAAACTCTCTTCACCATTTGTAAACTGCGACATGTATTCCAAAATAAACTTTGTTCTTACATTTAGCACTTCTAGCTAACTGTGGTTGACAGTCACCTGGCTCAAAACCATTACTTAAAGATCTTTCTGCAGAAGCTTTTAAAGCAGTTTCTAGCCTGATTTAATAAAAATTTAATTAAAATACAGATTTGAAATCTAACGCATATATTTTATCTCTGCTAATAGGACATTCTATTTAGGACATAACTGACTATGGAAAAGATTCTGCAATGTACCTTCTTTCTAAAAATACACTGAAATTTTTCAAACTTGATAGTCCTCCTTGTCTGAGCCTGAACAGAAGCTGACAGTTACATATCATAATTCTCTGCTGAGGTAGCCAAGGACCAGTGGAAGGAAGGACATTAAAAACAGGTATTTCCACAGAAGCTATTTCCAAGAGGTGTTAATGCCCGGACAGACTTAATAATACTTTTTGTAAAAATGGCAATCAGGCTTACTGTCTGCATTGGAATTCTCCTCTGCAAGTTGGAGCATGCATTGTAAAGATCCCCAGTCTGTATTACTTCATTATTGTTAGGGTAAAGCAGTTGCACCAGCCCAAGAAAATCTTTAGAAGAGTAGCTGGTGTTCATTAAGGTTTATTTTTCAGACTTCATGTTTGCTGACAGCAGCAGCTAACTTAAATCACTTAATTCATTGTAACAGGTGTGACTGGGATGGAGTTAACTTTCTTCATAGTAGCCCATAAGGTGCTGTATTTTGCATCTGTGCCTAAAACAGTGGTGATTACACACCAGTGTTTTGGCTATGGCTGAACAGTGGTTGCACCAGCATCAGGCTTTCTCTTTTTCCCACTCCCTCCGACCTGCAGCAAGTAGACTGAGGATGGACAAGAAGCTGGGAGGTGACACAGCCAGGACACCTGACCCAACTGACCAAAGGGATATTCCATGCCATGTAACACCATGCTTAACAATAAAAACTGGGGGAAAAGGAAGAAGATGAAGAGTTTTTGGCTTCCAAGGCAGCTGCTGTTTGGAGACTGGCTGGATATCGGTCTGCTTGTGGGAGGTGGTGTGTGACCACCTCTGCATCCCTTGTTTTTCTCCCCTCTTTCCTCCACTTATTAAGCTTCAGTTTTCACGCTTTTGTTTTTCCTATCCTCTCTGCTTCTGGTGGGAGTCGAGCGGGGAGTAAGCAAGTAGCTGCGTGGGTGCCAGGCTGCTGGCCAGGGTCAACCCACAGCATTCATACTCTCCCACCATATAGATGAGCCCAAAACAGGGCTAAAACTTAATGATTTTCAAAAAAAAAAAAAAAATCAAATAGGAACAGAAATATAAAGCATTTCTAGGCATCAAAGAAACATGAGTAACTGTAAACAATGTACGCAGCTGTCATAGTAATGTCTCAGGCTTAATGAGGGGGGTTGCCCTGTAAGTTCTAATCCTCTGAAAATGCAAATTTACATGATGATATGCAATAACCATTATCCAGGAAAAAAGGCAGTGGCAAGTGTTTTTCTCTTCTAACTTTTCTTTCCCAAAGAAACACGAGATTCACATTTACCTCATTTTACAATCAGTATAAACATGCTAGTTATTTAATAGTTCATGTTTTGCACTAATATTCATGTACAGCTCTAAACCAGGTGAACATGATTTTTATCAGTTATTTCAGATTACAGAAGCTCAGGATATGCCTATTACAAGCAACACTTTCTAACTCCTCCCTTGAGAAAGAAGACATACTTGACCTTAGAGAGCTGTGTTGACAACAGATTTCTAATACTGCCTGCTTGCATTCCAGGTCTCTGAAAAATCACAAAATTGTAGCATCTCCTGAAATCAGGCACAGAGAAATTCTCCTCTTGTCCTCCAGTACAGCAGGTAGTAGGGGACAGAATGGTATCATTTTCAATAGTTAAAAACTACTTCTTAGCACTTCGGACAGAAATATGCATGTGAAAAGCAGTCACTGTGGAATTTCACTGATCTCTGCTTACATATTTGTGTTCCCCTCATAAAGGATAAAAGACTACTTAACTATTTTAATAAGTTATTCTCCATTTACCATCCTCAGCACTGCCCTCATAAGAATAAAGAATCAGGAGACAAAATTAAGCTTAGTCCTTTCTTTCTCATCATTTTCTGTTTCACAATCCAGTGCACTAAAGGTAAACTTCACTGATGTTTGAATCCATCATGTTTCAATTAGAATCCAGGTAACATTTTTGTGCCTATCTTAAGTCTAGGCATTGTTAGGAGGCAAAGGCCTATAAAAAAATAGACACATTTATTCCAGCGATTTCTTAGACTTCCAGCAAAACATTCCACTTGTGGAAAGATTAACTTTCTTGAAAACTCCATTTTACTACACAATCCCATTTACTCCTGCTAGTCATAAACAAATTAAATAACAGCCATTGACATTTTGACAGTGCTGAAGAATTTGTAGGCAATTTTAATGATGGAAAACTTACCTCATCACACTGCTTAGAGTTACAAATTGATCTTTGGCAGTGAGGCTGATAATTTGATTGTTCTGTAATGTACAAATGCGTAATTTCAAAATGAGAAATCATTTTACAGAGAAACTAATTAAATGCAAATGAAATCCTTGCACAAGATGTTAATACATAAAGTGAAATATAAAACTATAATTTAATAAGAATAATAAAGAATACAGCTCACCTAAATATCCAATTAAAAGATGATTTTCCCATCAAAACATCCATAGTGGTATGATATAGTCCACTGCATCATTAATCAGAAATATAAGATATTAAATAAGTCTTCCCTTCCTTCTTGCCATCTTTCTATTCCCTCATAATTTTAGGTTCAAACAATCTTTTAAATTTGCTGTGCTCAGTGGCATTCCTATTGAAACAGAATTAGATATTGTCTATCACATAGGTAGACTGCACAAAGAAATGGAATACTGGATGGTGGGTTATAAACCTTATTTTAATGTTTCACTTCAAATTACCAGTGGACAAACTAACGTTCATTTTACTTTGTCTCCTATGAAGTCCATATTTTCCCTGAAAAATGCATTCTTTCATGCATTTAAATATTTCTTACTAGTCCAGTATTACTAAGCCAACTTAAAGAAGTTTGCTGCCAGAGACAAATGGGAAAATATATCACCTCCCAGATAAATACAATATGCACTGTAAAAGTAATGACCTACAAAGCAAATCTTCCATACATTTCAGCTATCAGGTCTTTACAATGTTACAATGCTCCCATATATTAATAGCAGTATACATGAAGTATGGCAAATGAGAAACAGTATACATTACTGAATTAACCAGAGGTCCTAACTACTTTTAGTAAGTGGAACTTGGATATCATTCCACATAGTATTTCCAAACGCGTAGAAGGTACTTGCTGTCCAATTTCTGCCAGGGCGCAGGAAGAGTCGGCAGCTCCCTCATGGCTGGGAACAGCAAGGGGCTTCCCGTGGCAACGGGCACGGCTGGGTCGCGCCGCCAGGGCCTCTCGCACCGCCCCAGACGGTGCGACGGGCACCTGCCTGGGCACGGGCCAAGGCTGGGCCGGGACGTCAGCCCGCGGGTGGGGGCCCTGCTCAGGGGCGGCGGCTGAGCCCAGGCGGGGCTGCCACCCCAGGGGGCCGCTGCTCCGACGGGGCCCGAGCGGGCAGGGGGTCGGCCCAGGGCGAGCACGGTCCCTCCGGGCAGGCCGTGGCCCGGTCCCGCCGCCGCGCTGGCAGCCAGACCCCTCCGGGGGACGCGGACACGCCCAGCCGGCTGCGCAGGGCGGTTTGTAGCCTCGCCTCAGGCGGAGGTTCCGCTAGGAGGGGAGGGCGCAGCGCTGGGCTCTGCCGAGGCCTTGGGTGGGTTTAGTCCAAAAGGTAGCGTAGTCCCCAAAACCTGTCCTACGCCTAGGCCGGCCACGGGAACTCCGGTATTGCCTAGAGTTTGGATAGTAAATCTTCTGATGTGCCGTTTTTGTAATCGTGCCTGATACTACATGTGATTTTGTTTGCTATTTTTTGTTATCTCAGCCTTTTGACTGTTACTAGGGCTTTTTTTTTTCCTCCTGTTTTTTATTTTCTTAGTGGTCCACCATCCCATTTAAGGCATTACATATGTGTAATTAATTCCCTGATTTTTGTGTCACTATGAAGGGCACAGGAAATTAATTCTGACAGGAAAGACTTGTAATAATCTTAGTACTCAAATAATCAAATCAGGCAAAAACCCAATAAAGGCAGTATGATTACCCTCAAGTGTAATCTGTAATCAAGTGTAATCCTGATCTAACTGTCCAGGCAAAAAAAAAAAATCCCTGAATCAAGAAACAGTAAGTGTTACAGGCCAGAGACAAGAGTGAGCAATTCCCTGGCACATTTCTTTGACTATTTCAAAATGCAAAAGATAGCTGAGGTTCTTCTGGATGAGTTTAGACAGGATCAATCAACATACGTTGTCTTCTCTTTTTTTTCTGATTAATTGCAGCAAGTGTCACATGCTTATTTAAGCAGAATCATCTGTATGGAGTTAAGTTGTTTTATTGATTAGAACAAAGCAATTGTTCAGCTGATTCTCATTTGATACAACATGGTGGTCCGGTATCCAGAAATACTATACAAGGAGAAGAACCTCCCTTTATATTTTCTATACCTTTTTTAAATGGTAATTCACACATTTTCTAAGGTTTTCTATATTGAACTAATTGTTATAGACTGCAAAAGTCATTCATTTACTTCAAACTTGCGTACCTATTGTAAAAAGTGTTTTATTATCATAGCTTAGCTTTATACTTATTACAAAAGTAAGTTCTAGCAAACCACTTACTCTGATTTGACAAAGATGTGGCATCTATTTTAATGACAATTATTCAATAGTTAATTTTACTATAACATTAAAGACAGAGTATTCGTACATATATTTCAAATCGCTCACTATTCAACTTAATTGTGCAAACCAGAGTGTTTAGGCCTAAATTTTCCATGCTTGGAATTCTAAAAAGCTTTAGAAACAAACTAATAGAGTAACTAAGTACAAAAAAAAGAGTTACTGACTATTCTGGCATAGGTAACATAACAAATAGAAAGAAGTAACTGTAAATTTTTATGGACTATTGCATATGTCTGTAATTATAACACCAGGTCTTAATTGCTGCTGTACTGAAAAGTAGCTTAGGTACATAATTAATCCTGCTGAATATATTGAAAAGGGCTTTGAAAAGACATGTGGTTACTTAAAGTAAGACAGGGAATTTGCTAAGAAATGCCAAGAATCCATCAGTGGATTCTGACTCCTGGAAAAACATGTAGATTACAAGCCACTATTAATGAATTAGCTTATATATTTATCAGGAAATACTAACTGTATCAGTAGGTGATAATGGTTCCTATACCAATAAGGAAGAAGAAAAGATACACTTTGAAGCTGCTGGTGCAGAGCATGTGAAACCAAAACCAGAGCAAATGAGAATCATCACAACGTCTAACAAGTGTGTGAAAAATGGGAGATGGTTAAATGTGGCATCTTTACAACAAATGAACCTTAAAAATAAAGGTGTGACAGATACAGGAAAAATACAGATATTTATAAGCAAGACTTCATTCTTTGTGACTGATTCATTCATGTCATAATGCTTCTTTCAGTCATATTAAATACTGACTGATGTTGGAAAAAATGTTTTAATACATTAAAACTGAACTTCACTTTAGATCCTGGAAATAAATAAATTACAGAACAGTTTAAGATTTTTTTTTTCCTGGTTGTTGATAACTTTATTTATTTCACAGGCCTCCTCTTGTTAATATTCTAACTTTCTAGGGAATCATCTTATTTAGATTTGCTTACATAGCTAACTGCCTCCATGCATGTCTTCAATGGGGAATTGGACTGGTAGTTTAATACCCAGGACTCTTCCCTAATCCTGTTGGTGTATGCCCGGTAATTAACAATCTGTGGTTGTTGGATGTCCAAATAGATTGCACCAAAAATGATCATTTTTATGTTGTGGGTTTAGTGGACAAAATGAAAAAGGATTTTTTATCAATAGTTACACTTTTTGTACATTTTATGAGTTAATAGTGTTCAATTAATATTGCCAAGTTGTGCGCTTCTTGCACAGGTCTCTGGGGCTTTGCGAAGTTGAGAAGAAAGCTTAAT
This sequence comes from Pelecanoides urinatrix, assembly GCA_013400755.1. NCBI lineage: Eukaryota > Metazoa > Chordata > Aves > Procellariiformes > Procellariidae > Pelecanoides > Pelecanoides urinatrix. The sequence goes on along the minus strand of VZTQ01009533.1, from coordinate 56,998 downwards.
GAATGGTTGAACAGTTATACTGGTACCCTAGTAATTAGAAAACGGGTAATTAATGTGCATCTGTGGTAGACTCTGGGGTACTGTCAATGACCCTGCAGTGTGGTGGAAAAAGGAAATTATGAGCTTGGCAAGGGAATACAGCTTTTCCTATTTTCTTAAATTTTAGATCTACATCTGTGTTTAATTAGAAGAAGAAATAAATTACCATTAACACTATTAGGCAATGAGCTATGATTGGTTAAGGTCCACATGGACTGTGAAACTGATGAAAACTCAGGAGGTCAGATAAGATTTTGTGGGGATTTTTTTAAATGTCTGAAGGACTTTTCACAGAAGGTACCAGACATTTAGAAAAGGAAAAATATTACAGGCTGGTAAGCAGATTAGTGAAAAATACCTGTATTTTTGTACAACTTTTACTGTTACCAATATTTTTTTCTTAGAGTGCAGATGCCCAGGTGCTGGCAGCAGGGGCTGCAGGGCAGCCTCTGTGAGGAGAGGCCAGGGCTGCCCTGTGCCGGACACAGCCGGTTCCAGCCGGTTCCGGTGGGCCCACCATGGGGCACAGCTGAGCCCCTCAGCCAAACTAATGGTGCCTCTGGGAAAATGCAGTAAGAAAGGGCAGAAAATAGGAGAGAAACGGTAGAGGGAACACCAAGGTCAGAAGAAGGAGGCGGTGCTGTTGCACATCACCAGAGCAGGTATTCCCTGCAGCCCTGTGAAGAGGAAAAAGGAGTGGCAGACATGAGCTACTATGGACTGACTGCAACTCCCTCTCCTGTGCTGCTTGAGGTATGGGGATGGGGATGGGGGAGGCAGGCAGGCAGAGGAGTTGGGAGTGAAGTTGAGCCTGGGAAAGGGGTGGGAATGGTGTTGCTTTAATATTTGTCTTTTTGTTTCCCTCTACCTGAATTAATAATTACATTTTTGATTTGACTGACAATCAGTTAAGTTAATTTTCCCCAAGTAAAGTCTGGTTTGCCCATAATGGTAGTTGATAAGCAATCTCCCTATCTTCTCTTGACCCACAAACTTTCTTCCTATTTTCTTGCTCTGTCCCAATGAAGAGGAAAAGGGAGCGAGCAGCTGAGTGGGAGTTTGGCCTAGGACTAACCCACCACAAGATGTTGTAATTTTAAATCTGGTGAGGCAAGATCTGTTCACAAGAGCTACAATTTAGTCTTATTTAACTTCAGAAGAAATATAAAAAGCATCTTCTTCATGAAACATTTAGTTTGTACAAGCCTTGCACAAATTAATAATATTGAAGAATGCATATTGAAAGATAGCCCTCACAGATGTTACAGATGACTAGGTAAGCTGATGCACTAGTTTCTAGAGGGATTCAGATGAAAATTGCTTTTACCTCCTGAAGCAAAATAACATTCAATATTTCACATGATAATAAAATGTATCCTCAGGGTAAATAAGTTGTCTCTACTTTTAAAACAAAACACAATTCAATTAGTATGCAAAAGTGATTTTATGGGAACAAGTAACTCTCCTGAGCTTACTGTTTTTGCAGATTCTAATACCTTTTTTTGCAGATTCTAATACCTTTTGTAACAGTACACTAGTTGCAAATTAATTCTGGTTGGCCATAACCAACCAGATTTATAATATTCATCAAGATGTTAAGCATCAACTAATAGTTAAATCACAAGGTGTTCCAAGACATGGTTTTAGTTAATTTAGAAATGCCCTTTAATTCAGCTAAGCTTTTGAGCATCTGAAACTTTCAGCTTGCTTGCAAAACATACAGGTATATATATTGAACAGTTAGTTTAGCTGGGCGTGTAATTAAAATGTGTAACAGAAAAAAAAAATTCTTAGACATTTTAAAGCATCTAAATACAAATTCAGGTACATTTATTACAGAAACACTTTGAAATACCGGGCAAGAATACTTAAGGAAAGCTGTCATAGATGAATTTAAAAGCAGCTTTACCTTGCAGGAGCAATCAGGTGAAGACAATACCCTAACTAAATTTGAGTATTCCTTATTTTTTCTTTTGCTTTTATTTTTTAGTTGACTAAATATAAAATTGTCAGTTTAGGTATATTTCCAGTAAATGTGAAAAAAGCCATACCTACAAGCTGGATAGCTATAGTCCAAATTGCCTAAACGTAAGTTAATTTTGTACCAGAAGGCATGGGTTTTTTTTTCCCCAGAGTTGTCCTGTTTCCAAGCTAAATGTTCTGCCTCTCTGGCAAACAGCAAGTAGAGAAAAGCTGCTTGTGTCTGCCCATATCTGTAATAGATACGTCTCATACTTTAGTATTCCAGGGCACTACAAAGCAGAGTATTTCTAACATCAGGGTATTTTAATTATTATGTAAATAGGATATGTTTACTATATATAGGATATATAAATACCTAGAGCTGAACAACTGCTATGGTTAGCTTTTTAGACAAAACCTGGTATACTTCTAGAGCTGGTAAAACCCATACTCTGAAATCAAAGACAAATTGTGCAGGTAGGCCATGTAGCAGGCCAGGGATAGAGGGAGATCTCTAGCAATGTCAACAGTGAGTTACACAAAGCGCTGTGCATCTTTATGAAGTAGATTGAGGTTTTTCTTTCCCCTCCCTCCCCCAATCTTTCAGAAGCTTTACAATTTCCTTTTCTTTCCATCCATTACAAATTCCTTTTCATTTTCCAGAAAATGAGACAGAGATGAGAGGAAAGAGATTCCTAGTTCATTTAACCTATGTCCATGGTATTATATAGAGCCCCAGTATCTTCAATGGCAGCAGAGTGGTATGTTTCTAAAATAGTTATCCCTATAAATACAAACTTATAAAGCAGTAATAAGTGGACAGAAGTGGATGCCTGAGTCTGCCTACATTAAACATCCTGTTAATAGGAATGGGAACTATCCATCTCATTTCTAATGTTTCAGATTTACTATAGGCTTTAGAAGACTAAGTAAAGAAAGAAAAAAGGAAAACATAAATCTGAATTAATTTAGAGGGAGGTGGTGGCACACAACTTATCTTCAAGAAGTTTGTTTGGATTTAAGTTGCCATTGGGAAAAAAAATATAGAATTGTTTATGTCATAAGCAAAATGAAGAGATGAGCTAAATATACTAAACCATAACACACCAAAAAGCCAACACTGATCTCTGGCCTCATAGACAAGTGGCTACATCCAGTAAAGGATTTGAGAGTCTTCAAAGCAATATTTAGTAGATGCTGAAATTAGTGTCTAGTCATGGTGTTGCAGTCACAATCCTGAAGTTGTCTAAGACTTTCTGGAAACCACAGGGAAATTCTTGGTATGTCAGAAAACTGATACACAACGCATACATACCTTATAAGCAGGAAAACCCACACTGTAACGGGATGCTGAGAATAAACCCTACCTGATCCTGGAATTTAGGAGCTTTAACTACACAAGTTGGTTCTACTTACTTGAAATCCTCCTAAAAATCTTCTCTTGAGTGTTAAAGCTTATATATACCAGCGTATAGCTTTTGTTTTATATTCTTGTATAATTCAGTCATAGGTGGTGGTGTTGCTTCTGTGAGGTAGCTGAAATAAAACTCTTATTTATCTAGCAAAGAAGACTGTATACAAAACACTGTTTTCCCAGCAGTATTTCATAAAAAGCGTATTCACAGACGCATTTCCTGAAGGATTTCTACCTTACATGGAAGACATTCTCTGAGTATTTCTGCAGAACTGAGTGGCTCTGACTTGATTTCTAGATCCCAGTCAGGTCTAACCAAGAAAAAGGGAAAGACCCACAAAGACAAGGCATTGGAATCAGTCAGAGTTAGTAGATCTGGCCACTGCTGATTAGCTGCTCAGACAGTACCATGTGCTAAAGTATTTTATAGTCAGACGGAGAGGTACCAAACAATATGATCCACCAGCCCTAAGTAATGACTGATCAGGGGTAGGTAACAATGTAGACATAGAAGTCTAGTCAAGAGCCTTTTTTTTTTTTTTTTAATTGAGCTATCTTAAATTTTTGCTCAGTATCTAGATAGCAATAGAAGCTTCCAAAAGATGTTGCTCAAACAATATCTTGGGCATTTGTCTTTTGGCCGCTCACATAATACCTGCTTAGAAGAGTCAGTGTTTAATGAATCAATGAGTTCAAACTCACTATTATTTGAGTGAAACAGTAGCAGCGTTCACTCAGAATGCTACTTCTACTGTTCCTTTAATTTTTTTTTTCTAGTATTCCTTAAAAGTATTTAATTAAATTGTAGTTTGGTATTAAAGCCTAAAGAGTAAAATATTTCTTTCAGTTTATCACAGCTTCATTTGGAAAGTGAATCTAAGCAATACTTCATTTTACAATAAATGTAATTATTTTCTGTTTTTCAATTTACGGCCACTGCCTTTTTAAAAATATTTATTTTGATTCTTTTCACATTCAAAAATACTTTAAGAAATAACTTTATGTCCTCAAAGCTGGATCAAGGTAAGACAGATTTCTCAGTATGTGTTCTGCAGGAAAAAGACTGATTCAAGAATCAAATAACTTTTCTCAGGACCTGTGAAAATATAAGAAAACTGGAAAAACTGTGGAAAAGTCAACAATGAAACAAACATTTAAACTTCAGACTTTACTGAAGATACTGGTTAAAAATACTAATAAAAATGTAGAGATCAGAATTCTACAAATTGATTTGTATTAGATTTTTTAAATTTTTCTTCAAGTAGTATTTCTTTAGGAGGTACCCAGGTGCTGTAGGGGAGGACTCTAGATAGGCATTATTTAGTTGCTCATATTTCTATCAAACAGTACAGGGTGAGTGTTATACTGATCTTACATGTACTGCATAACACAGTAAACTTTATTCATACCTTAAGCACTCTAGTTAAATTCACTTGACACATTAACTTAATGGTCTAGATTAAAATTTGTACTAATAGTACCAAGCAAGTCCAGTTTCAAATTATTTCTAAATTAGCCTTTACAAATTCATTAAGATCTTACTTCCCTTAGAAAAATAGTTAATTTTTTTACTATGGGGGAAGCAGGGGGGAAGAAATAAGAAAAGCATTAATGAAAAAAGTACTATAGTGACCTGTTCCGATCAGGTGGTCTTGAAATTCTGCTGTAAATAAAAGAAACATTTTATTTTAATGCAAAGCATACTGAAATTCTGACTTGCTGGGCAAAAATCACTTTGAAAAATGTTATGTTATGTGATAGTTGAAAGCATAAAGCAGAAGAAAAATCAGTACTTTATTTCTTGTTTAAACTATGAAGAAACAAAGGGAGCAACATCAGATTTAGACTAGCCTATAAAAAAGAAATATTATCAACATATATTTTAATATTTATTGAGGCACCTGCTCAAAATGCTTGAATTTCTAACTTTGAATGAACAGCTGCAGAAGTCAATTTGCTGGGCCTGCAAAGTCATGAAATGAAGTTGCAAAACATCCAGGAAGTGTCCTCGCAGATTGTCTCAAGGCTTCTGTTTTTTCCCCCAGGAAATAGATTCACAAGAAACAGATCAGAAAAAAATAAACAAGGTGTTACCCAGACTTTTAGTACCTGAAGCAGAGAGAACTCTCCTGATTAAAAGACCGAGCAAAGATGTTATATGAAAGCAGTCAGGAGAGCTCTTCATTCTAAGCTTTTAATTGTAAAAGAGTCCTGTTGAACTATATTTAAAAAAAAAAAAAATTACACATCTGGAGTGTGAGGGGATGCAACTGTGATATTGGATCTTTAGGTCCGAACCACAGAGTGAGGGAAAGAGTGTTTTTCTTGCTAAGAAAATTGGTGAAAATTGAAGAATAACAATTACAATTTTGGTACTCCAAGAAGTGATAATGCCTTCAGGGTATGTCCATACTGATTTGATTCCTCTGTCTGCTTTGAACATGTTTATCTCATAGCTGATTCACACGACTGGCCTTGGCTTACAGAAGTTCATTCCAGCAAAAATAGTTTCAAGCATATCATGTGTCTTGCATGCATCTGCTTTCACCAATAGCAGTGCTTCCCTGAATTCAGTCTGCACTTTGTCTGCACTACGCAAATTCCCACTTATTCCTGGTCCTAGTCCAATAATTTTGTTGACCACCTATGGACTGAATTGCTCTTCATGAGGTTAAAAAGGGGCAGAAGGTCAAGCTAAGGTCATATATATCTTCAGCTTGGCACATAGAGGAGTACCTATGTGAAGCAAAGAGGAGCTTCACCTGATGGCTGTTTTCTGAGTAGGCAGCCCAGCGGTGACTAGTAAGCTAAGGTGTTCCAAGAAGTTCTGTCGTGGGGTATATGGTTACTTTTCTTTTCCTGACAGGTTGAAAGCACATTTCCAGTAATGGGAAATATTAAGAACATCTTTAAAATGTTTATAACAAAACCAGAAACTCCTACTTTGCCTATTGGCATCCCTAGCTGCTTAGTAGTCAGCCAGCAGTGCTCATTCATATTGTCATAGAAGTCCATTTCAACCATTTTCCAGAAGCCATTTTTGTACATATGTTTACTAGGGTAGCTGGCATGCCCAGTTGCTCCCTCAGTTTAAAGCCTGAAGATGTTCTAGCATGGTGACCACACAGACTGCAGTTTGGTCACGATAGGCAGCTTGAAATGTGTACTTCTAAGGTGATTCAGGAGCATCTCAGAAACACTCTATCTGTTTTTCACCACCATGTCTGTGTTAGGGATAATTTTACAGGTAGGAAGTAATGGCTGAGTATTAATGTTAAAAGCTCCAACAGAAATATTTCAGTTAAGTGTAGTTTTAAGTACAAGTGCTATTAAATGTTTGTTGCTATTATCAAGCTGTTACATCAGTCACCAGAGCCAACATAACTGACATGCAAACTGGAAACAGGATCTGAGAAGATGATAGAAAATTGAGTACAATAGAAGAAGAGAATGTGTGATTGCATGGAAAGTAGGATTGCTGGAAAATAAAAGACTGTGGGAGGAACAGATGGGTTCGGGAACAGATAGGTCCAGGAACAGAATCTGCTCATATTTTTATCACAAAACTACACAAGGAAGTTTACGCCTATTTTGGGGGGGTTGCTAGTTTTCAATTTGTAAATTAGCAAGTTAGATTTGCAATAAAATTCAGCAAGTGCATTTCTCAAAAGGTGTTAGTTCATACTCTAAAAATGTTGTTTCTTTATTGTTTACTTTCTTACCTGCCCATATTTGTGATGGTAAATCATAGAATAACATCTTGCTCTCTCCTACTTTCACAGTGGCCTGTAGAACTGGCCTAAAGAGAGGGCACACTGAAGACTATTGGAGATGAGAGGACTTGTTTCTAGTTGTGATGAGACAGCTTGACGTCATCTAGGCTTCCTGGCACCAGTTCCTTCTTCCGCTTCTCCAGTTACAGGTAACTCTGTCTTGATTTCCATAACGGGTATAGGCTGAGAGGCACAACTCCCTCTTTTTCTCCTAGCTTCCCCTTTCCTCCTATTGGATCAGATAAAAGGAATGCTACCATGGATGGGGCTGCAGGGATATAAAACAGGATAGTAATACATGCACAAGAGCATCTGTGACTTTGATGTTGTCATCCAGCCTCTGAGTTACCATGACACAGGAAGGGAATGTGGGGGAAGTTCATGGGAGGCAGAGAGCAGATGAGAAAAGGGAGGTGCCCTCAAACACTTTCCCCATAAATCTTCAGTGTAGGGTTCTGTACCAGTTCAGAAGATTGAGATAGTTACTGTACAGCAGTATTCGAGGTAAAACACATTCAGGGTTGATGCCATGTTAATGGTTATTGTTAGACGAGAAACAAGTCATTTGCTGGCTGAAATTTACAGGGTTCATGACACTTCTATATTATGCTGCCAAGAGAAGTTAGTTTAAATATATCTGAACATACGCTTCTATACAAATGCAATAGCATGCCGTTCATAAAAAGAATGGAAACAAGTATGCATATAACGCTATGTGAAACCCTAGTGTTACATGAACAGTGCATTTCACATTTTAAAAAGCTCATGAATAACTAAACCAACAAACAGGATTAATGTCTTTGAATGTGCAAGGTTCCTGAGAAAATATCTGACACAATGAATTCTTCTCAATATATAAATTTTGTAATAGATTATTTTTAGAAACCCAAGTTACTTTTTCCTCCTCACATGTTCCCTATATATTGTGTGTAGCTCTTTGTTGCACATTTTCCCTATAATTTTATTTTCTTCAAAAAATGTAAGAAACTGTCAATAGATTTACCAACAGGTTTACTGTATATTGGCCTTTCTTGTAAGAAAGATACTGTCTATTAAAAAAATGAAAACACAGTTGCAGAGTCATTTCAGAGGAACTTCACTGCCACAGTAAATTTGTTCTCATTGCCTGCAAACTTATTTCATCTGTGCAGAGGTGTTGTGCACATTTGAAGTAATAAGTGTAATCTTTGGAGACCTTTGAGTGTGGTGAAGAGTAAAATAGTAAGAATTAGCTGATTCTCTGGAGTGAATCTTCAGTACCACAAGAAGAAAAAGGTTGATAGTGCAAAAAAAACCCCACTTTATTTTCAATCTGGAATGCAAATATCTCCCTAAAGATATTACATATTGATTTCAAATCAACAAAACCAGCTTCGTTTGGTTAAATTAAATGAAAATAAATGTAGTCTCTTAAAGTATCTTTTTTAGCAATAAGTTGAAGCTTACACGTATGAAGAAAGAGCAAAACAGTGAAGAAAAAAGAAATGGAAGGAATGAGAAAAAGAGAGAAGGAGACAATGTAATTAATGAAATAACCATTTTGTTAATTAAATGTTGTTATGGATTGCTTCAGACCCTGAAATAATAGTTTTCAAACTAAGCATTTTACCAGCATACTCTCTGTCATCGTGTACATTTGTTTACTCGGATGGTTTTTATCACATTATGTTTTTCCTCTGAGATCATGTTACAGATTTTCTGCATATGTGACATTTAATTGTATATACAGCCTTGAATGACATCATACTATTAAATCAAAAGTTGTAGACAAAATTCAGACATGTTTGCAATTGCTGCAGTTGTTACAATTATTGTAGCACTACTCGGGCATTAGTGTCCCTTATTTCAAACAGTTTTGCCACAGAATATGATAGGTCTTGCGAGGGCAATGTTGTGATAAGCTTTATGGGCCGTAACTTCCTGTAAATGAAGACAAACAGCAAAAGAAGATTTAAGATAAATGCAAAAGTTTAATACGCGAACCCTTCAAGCCTTATCAGTCCAATTAGTACAATCCAGTTAGATCCAGTAAAGAAAACTGCATGTTCTTCTTTGAGTTTTGGAAACAGAAAAGAATAAGCTATTTATGTTCTGTCATTTCTAAAAAAGTTTAATCTTTGTGGAAGGCACATGCTCATATCAGATTCTACAATGAAGACCACAGTATAAAAGGAAACAATTTGATGCCTGAGATGGAATATTAACAAAATTGATTTTGACAGTAAATCAAAGCAGATGCAAACGTGTAAAGCATTATGAAACAAAGTTTTGCCTACAAGCAACAATATGTAATTCTAATTATCATCATGCTTCTAAAAGCCTGGTTTACAAAGTAATTTCACTGATTTCAACATTCTTTTCCCAGAATGATACCATCATAAATGAGGAGGACCTATGCTTATAGAGAACTTATTACACCAGAATGTGGAAAGTAATGGAAATCTTGAGGTTAAGGTGATGTGCAGCATAGATAGAGGTATAAAGACGGAATTGAGCAGAATGCAGAATGACTTTTGAAGAAATAGAATAAACTTTAACATAACCTTTTATAAAAGAGAAATAAGTTTTCTAATCCTTTGTTATTTATATGAAATAAGATTTCATTTAATCACTTGTAGATATTCTGTTTTCATTATATCAATCAAGATGCTCAATCAGATCTCTTATTTCCTTTCCTCCCAAACAGAAGGAAATCAGATGCCAGGAAAAATAAACTTGCTTAAGCAACCAACTAGTGATAGACGTTCCCATTCATTGCTTACGTGTATTTAAAATTTATACAGTTAATACAGTACACACATGGTGTGCACTGAAGGTGAAGAGGAACAGAAACAAGGATGTGATTCTGTATAGTATAGTTAATCGGTTGTCATGTAACAGAGCTGTTAAACATTTAAGTCTTCCACTGCAATGTTTTGATTTTCCTTCTCTTTCCCCACTGTGAATGCTTTCAACTTCAGCTAATGTTTTCAGATGGCAGTTAAAAGCAGTCCAGTCACACAAGACTTGCACATGGTCACCATTGTCCCATTGCAGTCAAAACTGGAAAGGGTCACAAGAGATTTCAGCTCAGTTCCCCTAGATTGTGCTATGCTTCTTAACAACAAAGTAATTACGACATATATTCACCTGAACAGCTTGCTCTGCATAAAACAATATATGCTGCCAGTCATTTCTCTCTCCCCAGTGTCTGAAGTGAAATATTACCCAACTAAATAAGAATAAAGACATATGTCAATAATTTGATCAAGACCTAATTCTTTTCTTACTTAGAAAAATAGAAGGGATATATGCCAGTTTTCATATGCTACAAAATAATAATAAAGCAAATTTGGAGACAAACAAAGTTTGAGCGAGGAAGAACTTTTGCAGAACTTTTGAAAACTTCTTTGTTTTATGATATTTGTGGCCTTTATCACTTTAACCACTGTGTGGAATTTTTGTGAATGATCTGAAAAATGAAACTGTTCGACAGGTATAGCAAATTTTGTTGTTTTTTTTGTTTTGTTTTGTTTTGTTTAATTAAGGAATGCTAAGTGAGATTATGTTTTAAAGTGGTCATCTTTTCTTGTACATGCCAAGTCACAATGGAAAGCTAGTCATTAGATTGAAATGCTCTAACATCATATCTCCAACGATGAACAACGTGTATTTAAAAAAAAAACTATAAAATCTCTGAAATAGATCATTTGCATTATATGCCAACAAGGAAATTTACTCCTAATACCAGACAGTTCGTATCTGGATATTATCTTCATAGAACATTATGGACCTTAAAAATCTTCCCTACTTATCCATAAAAAAATATCTTAGTATTCTCAAACTGGAATAAAAGATGGATTTCAAACACTAAAAAGCTCTGTGAGCCATGAGCCATGCCAAAAGACATGAATAAAATGGTTCCAAAAATCTTCCACATTACTAATGCTTGTGGACAATAAACTTCTCTACTTAAGGACACAGACTCTCCCCAGTGAACAATGCAAACAGACCTTGAAGATCTAGATGATCTATTCTGTTTCACACTGGTAAAAAATTAAGTGTATAAAATGTTATTAGTTTAGACTACTGTGGTGCACAGTATAAATACCAGGGGCTTCATAGCACCAACAGCAAAATCTGGTTTGTTTTCATTCAGTTCATTGCTCCTTTCCTTCTCCACCCCTCTCCCCCCCGGTGGAGTTTATTCTTGTATCTAGTTCAGGACAATGGAATANTTTATTAGGTGTCCTAATTTTCTTACAATTGTTTTTTTCTTATAGAGTTGATTAAATAAGAATAAAAAATTTCTCATGTACCATTTTTACTCTTCCCCATACGTGAAGCTGCTCCATAAGTCAATTTTGTTAAATCAGACCACACAATCTAAATTAATACCTACTGCTGAACAAACTGAAGGCGTTGTGCACTTTTAGGTTCTCCAGTCTGAAATTCTTCTTGTCTGCTGCATTATTTTATAAATGTTACTTGGAGCTCATTCAGTTCTTATATCTACATATTTTTATTCTGTGTGAATTCTAGTTGTATATGTAGACTTTGCACCTTGATCCTATCTGAAGGAAATCTTCATCTGACACGAAGCAAAAATAAGTCTTCAATTCTATTCTTGTGGTCATTCTTGAATTTGGGCAAATGTTCGGTATGTTCTATCTCTTATTTTGTTCTTAGAAAGAATGAAAATGTTCTTAAACTTCGTGTATTTATTTTCTATTTAGACAGACTATATATCACACAATTTCCATCCTAACTGAGTACAGTATTTCACTGCATCAAAAGAACAAGTTCAAGGTAATGGACTAACCTTTTAATGTCAGTTCTGCATTTAGTGCAGGAATACTCTAAAGAGTTTTAAATACTGAAAGTCCTTCAGACAAAACGTAGCTCCTGAAAACATCTAAAATATTTTACTTACTTGGGTCCAGATCCTCACATCATGTAAACAAGGATAATTGAGAATGAATGTTTATAGCTTTCAGCTGCTATCTGAAATATGAAATAATTAGATTGATAGTTATAACCTTGTAAGTGAGTGTGCACATAGTAACTACAGTATTGTGTATCTTGGAGTAATTGCATCAATATTTATGTTACAAGGCAGAGTTCATAGTAGCATAATTATACACATAGTTAACTTGAAACACTGGAAACTCCTTGAGTATTTTTCGAAATAAGCAACAATTACCATAAAGTTCTACAGAGCAATTTAGTCCTGCTTTATCATTTAAAACATTATACTGATGTACATGTATACATTTGTCTCATAAAATGCCATTAAATTATTAACTAAATTATTAAAACACTTAGAAAGTAGGTAAAAGCAATTAATATAATACCTTTCAAACTATTTCAGGCTCCCTGAGCCCCATTGTAAAGTCCCGAAATTGAAAATTACTCCATTCCAGGAATTTCAGCAATTAAAGCAGAACCATCTACTACCTTTTTTTTTCTTTTCTGATTTTTGTTGATTTTATAGCATGCATGACATTAGTGGAGGTAAAATTGGAAAAGCTTCAGGAAATTCACTGCAGTACAGAAAGCCTAAAGAAAGTACCTTGGCCCCAAAACCTTATTGTTTCTATATATATCTATCTATTGATAGTATCCCAACATTATGCTAATAGATTATGACAAGCCAGAACAGTTACCTAAGAATTACTTGTTCCCAGAGTGAATTTTGGTATATTAAGAACATGGAACAGATTTTTGTTGGTCTGCGTTCTCAGCAGTTATTTGTACTGAGCATGACAGCTTTCATATCATCCGTGCTAGGATGTATTAAGCAGGTGTGAATGCTGTTATCTGTTGACACGTAACACTGTGTTTCTGTAAATGATAGCAAAACTGATAGAGAGAAGAAAGTTGACCTCAGTTTTTAAGTTCATTTGAGAAAAATATCTGGCCTTTTTAATATAGAATAATTCATTTTTTACTATCATATTTAGCAAAGATAGACCTGAAAACTACGTTGTTTTTAGAAAAGCCTACACAAAATCTTTCTTGACTGGTTCTTTCATAAGCAATCTGTTTTTTCCTAGGTAGAAAAGGAGATGTAAGCTTGCCTTTTTTTTTCCTTTTTTTCCTTTTTTTCTTGTCTGAATAGAATCTTCTTTGAATTTTCTCCTTCTCTACCATCTTAGCAGTAAATACTGCAACTAGTACTTCAGAGGGGGCACATAGGTCTCGGCTGAGTAAAGATCATCTTCTTTGCCTCAGTGGCAGTACTGGCAAAAGAAGAGGATCTACAAGGAGTGAAAATTCGTTCTGGCAGCTGGAGTAAAATGTTTGTTGTCACTAAGCCAGAAATCATGGTGATTTGAGCATTATTTGTAGTTTGATACAATAGACTTAGCTTGATTTTTTGGAAGGCTGTATTTCTTCTAAATGAGGAAGGCATGATTATATTGTAGAAATCTGTCCAGGCTATAAAGTAAAACTTTATACCACAGCATAATATCTTAAACCCTACATGAATCATGTTACTGAAAAAAAAGTTCAGAAATGGTTACTTTACTTTTTTAACTGTAAGTTATAGTAAGATTTTTTATTATTTTCTGCTAGAATATCCAGGGTTCTTGTCTCTGAGTCCCATTCTCCTCATCCAAAAGAGAAAACTACTAGTTAATGAACATCACAGTTTAAAATAAGAATTAAAAAAAAAATTTCACTGTTGAACCGTAAAACATGACACACAGATGTGACAACAACATTGAGTGTATGCTTTGGCTTCAGTTTAAAGGAATACACTCACCACAATTTTTTTTTTAAAATGTCAATCCAGTTTCTATAGTGCCATCACAAGAACAAGGGTTATCTTCTGTTTCAAGACCTAAGAAGATGGTGGTAGTCTTTAAGTTTCTGTCAGATAAAACCTAAACAATTGTTAAAGAAGATTTTAAAAAATCCACAGTCCTGACCTAAAAATATGGTGTGAAAATGTCAAATCATCAAAATGCAATGATAGGAATGAATAAACATGATTTTGGTCCATCAAAATAGTTTTGCTTTGACATTTTAAGTTGTGGGGTTTTTGCTCTTGTCTTACTATGTAAGGTTCCTAAGAATTTGTGATAAAGTTTTTTTGGAAAAAAAAGTTCTAATTGTTTTCAAAATATCAGAATATTCATTTTCACATAACTTTAAAAAAAATTAGGAACTATCACTTAAATTAATGAATTTTCCAATGAGAAAAATTAAGTTCATCAGTGATCTCCAGAGAATGAATTTGTTTTTCTTGTATGTCTTTACATTGCTTTATGCATAACGTATTTCCCTCATATTTTCTGTAATATCTATAATGAGTATTTTTTTCCTACTGACCATTATTTATATGGAACCATGTTCAGTTACAAATGCTGTTGCATAGATGTTCTTTTCTTACTCTATCATTGTTTTACGATGCTAAATATGACATGATGGAGGAACATAGTGTGCAATGTAGTGCCTAAACATCATACAGCACTTTTATAATCTCGGTAAAATTTTCAGAAACATTTGAGACTTTAAAGAAAGCAAAATTTTGCTCCCTAAGTCATGGAAACACCTTCAAAATTGTGCTCACTGTACATACTTAGGGTAGCACTGCTAAATATGTGTCATATTTTAATTTGATAAACTCCAGTCTTCCTCTTTAAAATATTTCTTTCCTGTTCTATTCTGATGTAATATTACTGTCTGACATCAGGGTTTTTTGCATTTATTACACATCAAATTCCTTTATGCGGAAACAAAGCTTTGAAGATACCTTGAAGTAGAGCTAGTCAAAAAGATGATGGTTGGCTGATACTGGATGTTTTATAAACTAAGTCAATTGCTTCATTTCCCAATTTTCCCAAGGAATAAATTTCATGTCAAGTTCAAAACCTTGCTGGCGGTAGTTTTAGCAGATTATTAAACTTAAATATCCATCCCTGATTTTTTGGATAGTAAATATGGAAAAGTAAAATAATGTTGCAGTTATTTTGCTCAGACATCAGATTATAAAAGAAGGTTTTGTTTCATACTTTATTTCAGTTTAAATACTTTTTTTTTTAATGACAAGTGTTCTGTATTGTTTAGATGATCATGTTCAACACAGTTGTGCACATTTTAAAAACTAAAGGAAATCAAAGAATAAGAAAAAAATTACATATTGGAAAATAGGTTACCTTCTTTACTTTTTCTTTTTAAATTTAACTTTAAAGTAGATTTTTCCTTGCATTTTAAGATGGGGATGTTTGGTCAGTTCCTCTCTATCTGTAATAAACAATGTTTCAGTGTTTATTTCATAGACCAAACTTTTTTCTATTGACTTTTACGGATTATTAATATGGTCCCTTGCCACTGTACTAATAAAAGTTCGAAATAATTAATTTAGTACAGTGTGGCTCATTGACCGCTGCCAAGTAATACACAAAAGTGTCAGGATAAAATAAGAGTGTGACTTATATATGCTAATCTGGCATAATTTTAATTAATCCTTTGGTCAATCTGATTTTCAGGGATTCTGAGAGCTACATCTGTC
Source organism: Pelecanoides urinatrix (assembly GCA_013400755.1). Lineage (NCBI taxonomy): Eukaryota > Metazoa > Chordata > Aves > Procellariiformes > Procellariidae > Pelecanoides > Pelecanoides urinatrix. The sequence goes on along the minus strand of VZTQ01009533.1, from coordinate 41,310 downwards.
AATGACTTCAAAATAAGTACTCAGTACTTAGTATTTCAGCAAAATAAGTCCATGCTTCCTACATTGTTATTTGTTTTGGACACATTATGCTCCTTAGGGATAAGTTGTGCTGCTTTTCCAGTTTTCTTGACACCTAAAGTCAGAAATTGTTTCTGGCTGCAAACAGATGGTGTTTTTTCTCTTATGCAATCTCCTTACTAAAAAACGCAGAGTGAAGGTGCTACAGTTAACTCTTACTTCAGATGTCACTTCTCTCCACAGCCTACGCTAATTCTACCCAATTTCTCCTTACAGAGAAAATTATATTCAGTTGCTCTAACCTTTAAGTAAAAAGAATTTGGCAGTACATTTAGCTTCATTGTGGTGTGCACGTTATTTTCATTGTTAATGTCTGAAGGAAATTAATGTCAGAAATTTGGCCAAAAAAATATTCTGTTGCTTTGTCAGTATCTATCCAGGTATGTGTTTTTTCTTTCTGCCAAGGGAATAGTAATCCACTTTGAATAAAAAGTGGTGTGTTAATTCAAAAGAGCCAGCAAAACATTGATTTTTGCTTCCAACTCTAAGATTAGTGATTGGAGTACATACAATTTCAAGATCAGTTTGCCAGGTTTTTTCCATTTTATATATGAGGCAGAAATGTCACACAACCTAAACTAAGTAAGGCAGGAGTAAGTACTCTAATACAAATGGGTTTGAGATAATTATGCAGTATTTCATGAGAAAAAGATGAAAGGACACATTTGGTCAGTTTGTGGAAAATTTGCTGAAAGGTCATGAAGAATAACTTTTTCTTAAGTTAAGGACTGCTATATATACTTAAACACAAATATGCTCAGTGTTCCTAAACAATGACTTTTAAATTTCACACAGCCTAAAAGCATTTATGTGCAATTTTTGTTGCTTATAAAAGACTGAATGAATCTGTGCAGTTAAAGGTCCTTCACACATCTGTAGTAAGTGGGCAGCATGATTGTTCCTTCACAGAGAAAGTTTTATATAATCAGTGCTAGTTTTAAAGAACATCCCTGTCTTTCTCTTTTGACCCCATGTCCTGGTTTCGGCTGGGATGGAGTTGATTTTCTTCCTATTAACTGGTACAGTGCTGTGTTTTGGATGTAGTGTGAGAATAATGTTGATGACACACTGATGTTTTGGTTGTTGCTAGGTAATGTTTACACTAGTCAAGGACTTTTTGTCTTCCCATGCCCTGCCAGGTGTGCAGGGGGCTGGGAGGGAATGTGGCCACGACGGCTGGCCCAGCTGGCCAATGGGGTATTCCATACCATATGACATCATGCTCAGCATATAAGGCTGGGCGAAGAAGAAGGAGGGGGGGGACATTTGGAGTGATGGCGTTTGTCTTCCCAAGTAACCGTTACGCGTGATGGAGCCCTGCTTTCCTGGAGATGGCTGAACACCTGCCTGCCGATGGGAAGTGGTGAATGAATTCCTTGCTTTGCTTTGCTTGTGCGCGCGGCTTTTGCTTTCCCTATTAAACTGTCTTTATCTCAACCCACAAGTTCTCTCACTTTTATCCTTCTGATTCTCTCCCCCATCCCACCCGGGGGGAGTGAGTGAGCGGCTGCGTGGTGCTCAGTGGCCGGCTGGGGTTAAACCACGACACCCCACTTGAAAAGAAATAAGAATGTGTTGTTTTATTAGCAAATGGTTTCACTTTTTCAAAGGTTTGTCATGAAAGAGAACTATTATGAACCTAATTATATATCACTGGAAAAAAAGATAATCTTTTGGACATATAAGCCCTTCTCTCGATCTAGATCAGGAGCAATAAACTTCAAGCTGATTATAGGCTGCAAACCATATTTTTTAACAAGATGTAATTATATAAATTAAGTAAAAGGAGTTTGGGCTTTGTGTCCCGTGTGACTATATTACCATATAAATAGCTCAGTTTTGTAAAAGTTGATTTTTAGATGTAAGAAGTTTAGGGCAAAAAGGCTTGTGATTCAAGTGCATGAATTCTTAGTCTGGGTTGCAATGAGTTTGAAATCCCAGATTATGCTGGAAAAAAATGATTATTTCTGTGAAAAAGGAATCTTACCTTATTGTAATAACTTTATCAGTGTCATATTTACATCCAAGCAAAGTGCTAAATAGATTAAGAAGTAAAAAATTAAAACTGTTTGAAATACTGCGATAAAATGTAGGTGTCTAAAGTTTTCCTGATGAATGTCCATTTGTTAAGGAGCTGTATATACAAGGAAAAAAAAAATGCAGAAAGGACCCCTTTTGAAACATCATCAATGGTTAAAGAAAAAAGAACCAGCTGTAGAAAGAAGTGAGTATAAACTAAACTCTCATTTTTTAATTAATGATTTTTTTTAAAAAGTCTGACAAGTTTTATTTTGATCAGTGTTTGCAAATATCACAAGCGTTTCATAGGTGTCTTAGTGAACAGGCTTTGAAGCCTGTAGGATTATGTGCCAGCATAAAACTAGCACACTTGAAGTGTGCTTGGAGGCCTTAAGATTTACATAATCTATGGCAACTTCCCTTCCACAGGAAGAAATTGAAATTTTTACATTTCATTCCAAGATGGAATGAAATAAAAATCTTCCCCAAAATGGAAATTTTTTTTTTGCAGTAATATTTGTGAATAATTACACCTAGATTCACCAGGAAAAAAAAAAAAAGATACACACAGAAATATCTTTTTTCTTGTCCTCTGCAGAAGTGTGAATATACTTGCACAGAGTGTTACTGTCTGATTTGCATCATGATTTCCTCTGCTACCTAGACAGAGCTAGAAATCATTAGGTAGGCATTTTCCTTTAATTTAAGATCAACAATTTCTTTTTTTTTTTTTTTTTATGTTTTATGTGGCATAAGTCAAACCATAAAGTTGTCTTTGTCAGTCATGTAATAGTTTATAATTATTTTAGGACAGCAGAATCAGCACATTTCTTTTATTCTCTAGACACAGGCAAGACTGAAAAAGGACTAAGATGACAGCATCGTAAGGGATTTCTTCAATATATTTTATGATTGGAAAGGAGATGGCTTTTTGCATTTTAAAAGGAAAAGCTACCAACATGCGTGTGGAATCTTTGTCTATTTTTACAAGCATAGCTATCACAACAAAGTATAGAGGGTTTTTTTTTTTCACCTTTCTGATGTAGGGTTAGTATTTTTGGCTGAAAAACTTTTAAAATTAGTGCTTTGTTTTATTGCTGCTCTTCTAAATCAAAGTTCAAAGAACAGGGGCGTTTCTCATTGCAATTTAGATAGTTATGTAATCGTTAGATGAATATTAATAACTGAAATTATATTATGTTTTCATATTGTAATTCTGGAGGACATTAGTCTTTATTATTTTTGTTTCTTCCAAAATCAAACTCACAGGGAGCTTCATTTAGGAAACCATGGTTTCAGAAGTATGCAAAACTCATTTCCAATGTAATAGATATCCAAGCAGAACAACCTTTACTGCAACGATTTGCCTTTACTTGGTATCAGGGCAGACATCTGTCCCACTTATGATCTAGAACTACACTAGCTGTGAGAAATATCAAAACAACTGGATCCATGTAATTACAGATTCATCTCCTGGGCTCACTCCTACTTTAATAACAACCTAGAAGAGATCAGCCCAGGAGGTGAATGAGCACTTCTGCACAACTGATTGCATATATTTAAAAGTTTAAACCTTATAAGCATCAATAGCATAGAGACTATGCATTGACCCTCAGAGCCAATCAGTTTTATTTTGTGCCTTTTCCTGCAATGTTGAACAAAATAGATATATTATTCAGCAGACTGGAAAACAAACTTCATGAAGGAATGAAAAAAAGTAACAAAACTTTTTAGGATTTTCTGAAGCAGTTTCAAATCCTGTGAAATTAATGAGAGCTTTCTCCACTGACTTTAATAATTCTTTTCATTCAGTTCAGGGTGTGTTTTAATAACAGACTACTAAAGGGCTCCTTAACTGAATAGTTAAAAAGAAAAAAAAAAGAACTAAAGACTGAAAGCCAAGGTTTTTATAGATTCTAAGTGTGAAAAGAAGCATCCTTATTAAAGGGATGATTAACCTTTGGTGTAAATAATCAAAGTGGATTCTTTTTCTTCCAGCATAGCCCGGGTGACAGATTTTAATACACATTATTTTGAAACTGTCTACATGTGGAAGTTAATGAGGAGAAGGAATTCATTTATTTTACTGTTGCCGTTCTTACAGTGTCTCTCTCTATAACCTCCTGTTTGGCGAAGAAAACATCCTACTAAAGAAAACTTTAATGCATTGTATCTTAGTACAGTTCCAAAGTATAATAAAATCCATTTCACAGCAGCACTCCTACAGCAGATCAGGAGTACTTTTCTGAAGAGTTAATGAGAGGAGTCAGTGGCCTGTTGTTTCACATTCTAGCTCATCCAAATTTATTTTCCCATGTGGACAAGTCCCTAGTCAAACACAGCTTTTTTTTCTTTTATGTATGGACAATTGTTAGATTATTTCAACCTGTGATAAACAGAAAATGAGAGAAATAGTACCTTCTAATCTTGAGCTCCCTGAATATATGCAATTCTTGCCAAATAAACTAAATCAGTATTTTTCATTACCACTGATACTTTCCTGTGTCTTACTGAATTCCAACAGTATGCCTTGTTAATACTGTTGCTGGAAATACAGATTAAGCAGTGCACTTTGCAAGGCATTATAAGGAAAATGCTGCTTTGTTAACATTATTTACACATGTATTAACAAGTGGTTCTTTAGGTAGTGACAACACATTGTAGCCACTCTCTTCATTACAGTACTGATATGAGCTGTGCTGTCTGTTGATACTGGGGAGCAAGGTTTGTTGTGGGGGGGAGGTGTTGGGTATTTTGTTTTGTTTTGTTTTTATTGTAGCCCCTCTAATACAGATGATTGTGCCACTCTGACAACTCTAGTCTGCATTTTTGCATGATGTAACTCAGTCTTTTAACTAATTTACTTTTGTCTAATGTGGCCAGGAATTCTGTAGCTTTTAAACGTACACTCAGGAACTTCTGACTGGTTGAGAACATTCATCTGCAATGAATCCTTTAAAAACATACTGATACTATCTTGTAACTGCAAAATATCTTCATACCAAACTAGTAACTAATTTAACCCTCATAATTGATCCGATCACTTCCGTGTTTCATAAAACTCAGCTGCCTGAAGCCCTCTTTGTACAAAAATCTTGGGTTCCCAGTCTTGAAAATCTAATTAACAGTATTCTTTTAAATAAGAAGATTACTTTCTGTGAGCAATTAACTGAAATTCAGTCTGCTTTAAACTTTTTGATATAGCAATGAATATTTATAAACTTAATAGTACTTCACACTGGTAGGCAATCCCTTTAATCTTATTTGAAGCAGCATGGGGCCCAAGTCTCACTGGATTAACATCATATTTTCTTTTGGCACACACACACAAAAAAATAATTTCCTTGAAATGAAATATTTGACCAACTGATATCCAAACCTATGACAGTTCAAAGTCTGTTTCAGTAACACTAGAGTGTATATATCCATATTAGGCTCCATGCTGTGATTCCACAATGATCTCTCAAGCTCATATGCACTTTTCTGCACCATTAGCACCTGCTGGCTTGCAAATATCAATCATGGAATAAAAGGTACAGTAACTTTGGTGTTAAAATGTAAGCCAAATAGGGTAAAGATCTGCTACAGAGAAAAAATAAAAAAGAATTAAAAAAGAAAAGCAGACATCCAGGAAGCAAAGAAGCAAGCTGGAACAGAACCAAAGAAATATTTTCAGTGTTGAATTTCCTATCTAATTTTGCTTTATCTCCTCCATGTGAAAAGTCATTATTATGAAGTTGCTTTTGAAGTAAAATCTGGTTTACATTCTCAAAACAAATGGATACTGCAAACAATTTTCTAGTAATTTCTATATTATTGCCACATATGCAAAATGCATGAGAGTTGGTTTTAGTGCTTTTTTTTTGCTTTGCCTCTCATTAACTCTGCCATCTCATTTGTGCTTGAAGAACTGTCTTGACTAATTTTACTATCTGGTTTTGATATGTTTACTAGATGAACTCCTTTTGTTCTACTTCTCCTCCGTGTTTCTCACTTGTCTGAGCCTATTCCTCAAGATTTTCTTTTCATATGTCCTTTTATTGTGCAGTCTTTGTTTTGTGCTTTCACTGGGGGTAAAGACATCCTTGTGGAAAATGTGTTCTCTTTAATGAACTCTCTTGGTTTTGCAGGTTGGGTATTAGTAGCTGCCTGTCAAAAAGATAGGTGGGCTGCAGCTTGATCATCTAGTGTAAAAAAGAAAAAAATAGGATCCAGATCTTTAGGATCATACCATAGTTACATTTTGTGTAAGAGGTGATTTTGATGCAAAGGACTTTTTAAGAATAATACAGAGCAAACATACAGCACTCATTTATCTCTGTGAAAAGGGGCTGCTTTAGGTGATGCACGTTCCCAATGGATCTGCACATATTCTGTACGTCTGATGCATACAGAATATGTCAGACTTGGTGCACAATCTGACCCTGTTTCAGAGCTACAGCAGAATTATCTCTCAACCAGTTTGAAACTAAAGAAAACTCAAATGGGTAATGAGGTGACACAGCCTTGGCCAAAACCGGGCAAACCTAGACCACGTGGGGCAGAGTATTGCACAAAAATGTAGTTGATGAAGACAGGCTAACCAGGCTAGAAAGGGATGGATACAAAACCAAGAATAATTCTAATAAAAGTAGAAAGAGCATGTAGAACTTACACTCTATGGGTTCTTACAAAACATTTGTCATGAAAAGTGGACACCACTTGACCTTAGTTAAGGGATATATGTGTGTAACACCACAGTGCTGTACACAACTGTACACACTATATTGGCAATCACCAAAGATACCTGCTTTTATCCTTCCATTAAACTGCAGTTGTCAAATGGAAGCCAAGCTGTTCTTTTGTTTTGGAGTTCTAGGGGATTTTGTGACAAGCTCCCGTCGAGGGTATATATCCTTTTTTAGGTAGTACTGTGCAACTATAAAGGTTGCAGTTCACACTGGAAAACAAATTAACTGAAATCAGGACTTTAGACCTGTTTTATTGAAAAGCTGCATTCTCTTTTGAAAAGCCCAAATTCAGTAGAGTTTCAGAAATGCCTTAAAGAATTCTTGCAGGTGGAATCACACTGTTACTACCTTTGCAACTGTCAAATAGTAGTCAATACTAAAGCCATAATATGCAAATTCTCCATTATGCAACCAATATTCAATTTGAATTTGCAAAACAACTTTGTGAAATAGAAACTCCAAGAAGGATTTTTGTGTCCTGATATGGTCAGCATATGGAATACAAAATGCCCACCTCATCTCTGGATGTAACTGAGTAGAGATGTTCAAGAAAATGTGCAAGGACAGAAAAGTTGATATTAATTGTGTACAGCTTCTGTAATGTTGCATATGACCTAATTTCTTCCAGTATCTCTAAATTTGTGTAGAGACTGTTTGGTTTGGGGTTTTTTTTCCTTCCTCTTTTATCCTTTCCTCTTGCTGCAGGTCACAAGAAGGGAGAAAAGAAATAATGTATGGGAACATCACACGTTACATGAGATATCATTTGTGGCTTCTGCGTTACAAACAGATCTCTCCAACACAGAGGCCTTGGTTGCCTAGTTGCCATCAGGAATGTACAGGTTCCAATTTGGTGATGAAGGTGGTAGAAAGCAGAAAAAGAGATGAATATATCTAATTAGATTATAAGCATAAATGGATTTGTGACATCGTGTGGGATGACCATNGAGGGGAGACCTCATCGCGCTCTACAACTACCTGAAAGGAGGTTGTAGTGAGGTGGGTGTTGGTCTCTTCTCCCAAGTAACTAGCGATAGGACGAGAGGAAACGGCCTCAAGTTGTGCCAAGGGAGGTTTAGATTGGACATTAGGAAAAATTTCTTTACTGAAAGAGTGGTCAGGCCTTGGAACAGGCTGCCCAGGGAAGTGGTGGAGTCACCATTCCTGGAAGTATTTAAAAGACATGTAGATGAGGCGCTTAGGGGCATGGTGGTGTTGAGTTGACGGTTGGGCTTGATGATCTTAGAGGTCTTTTCCAACCTTAATGATTCTATGATTCTATGATTCTATATAGATGTAGGATATGTATCATTATTCCCACGGCAACACCAAGCAACATTTATGCCAGCACTTACTTTTTAGATAATTCACAGTTAAATTCCAAAACATTATTTTTCCTGTCAAAAATCAAGTATTAAAGGTAAAATATTATAATCTATCAGATTTTTTTCTGAGATACACAAATAAAAAAAAATTGTTAGCTAACTTCATTATACTAGTGCAACACAAATTTCTCTAATGTGTAGGGGATTTCTGTTACTATTAATTTAAACAGCTATCAATTCTCAGATTTTGGCAAGTAAAGGAGGAACTTTCCATCATATCAGACTTTTATTCCCATGTGTCATTTTTTTCTTGGAAATGACATCTCTCTTCTAAATGAAAAAAAAAAAAATTGAAAATATTTAGTTGATACATGTTTATTTTACAACTATTTTTAAATATATTATTTTTCCATCCTCGTTCCTCAGTAAAACCAATAGTTCTCACACAGAGTACCTGAAAAGACTTTTGGCACAAAGGTCATTGAGCTTCAGGATCTTTAATTGCAACATTGCAGGTTTAAGAAATTGGATTTTGCTAACAAAATAAAAATTCGTAGGGAAAAAACCTAATCAGTGCTACCAGCTGAAGTTACTTTCAGATGGTTTGTAGACTATGTCTTGACGCATACTGTTCCTGGTATGTCATCTTAACATGCGATCAGAACTTTGCCAAAAGTGTAACTGACATTAATTCCATACTACATGTCACCCAAACCTAAACTAAATTTCAGAAGAAAAAGTTGTGGGTTTTATTTTTTTATCTCACAGTTGTCTCCAGGCCAAGTTTCAAAAACTTGCTTTAAATAGTGAAGGTATAAAGCTTTTCATAATTTAAAAAGAGCTTTAAAAATTTAAAAGGCAGACTTTCTAAGATGTGTTATTCCCACAAGCCAGCATAAACTTGCTCTGCTGTGCTCTAGGTCTAAGGTAGTTCCATTTGCAGCCCTAATGAAGAGGGGAATAAGAATTATCCTTCAATCTTCATAATATCCATAAAGTTCAGAGCTTCACTCTTAATGAGCAAATGACATGAATTGATAATTAGAGTGGTCTCAAACACTCTCAAAGAGATGTTGAGAAAAAGCTTTCTTTAGGGAAGTTTAACTGCTTGCCATTTTGTAGATAAGCCTGAGTTTCGATTGATTACGAAGTGATAATTTCTGGCTTGAGTAAGAATATATGCATACATTCTTCTTTCAGATAAAAAGTAGGGAAGAAAAAAGAGCCATAGTCTGATGAAGTTACTCCTAATTTACCATGATGACAAACTTTTTGATTCTAGGCTTAAAATTGTGGCTTTCCTAAGAAAGCAAATCTCCTGTTAAATCAAATCTCCTGTTATATTTCCTGATAAAGCAAAGCTCTATGTCTGGTTATAGTGTTCCGTTGTTTCCTTTCCTTTATCCCATACCTTCACATGTACTAGCTAACACTTAAAAAATAGGTAAATTGATAACACAATATCTTCCACTACTAATTCCAATGTTTTCTACATGCCCACATACTTTATATGTCCTATTCAAATCATTTTCTGCTGCTTTCAAGGACAAAGAGGATAAACGTTATTTTTAGTATCCTCAAATGTAATACTTCTATTACTGAATTGTTTTAAATTGATTGCATAGACAAAGTCCCTCAAGATCTGCATTTTTTTTCACCTTTAATCCCAGTCTGTTGTTATCTTCAGTAGTCCTTGTCCAATTCCAGTCATAATTCTGACAAGACTATTACTTTGAATGATGATTGATTTTGATAGCAACCCAGTGTGTCATTTTATTACCAAAAATCTGCACGTTTTATTTCCTATCATTTCTCTAGTGATGTTCACTAACTTATTTCAGATGCCACAGTGTTTTAAAACTGCCCAAAGGGATGACTGTCCTTATTTTCAATTGTCTTTTAAAAGGAAAAAGAATTCAATATGAGATAACTCTGTTCGCTGAATGCATTTCCTTTTTATTTTTTCCCCTATGTAGTAGAACAAACAAATGTATCAGTTTAAGATAATTCTGAGAGTCTTACAGTTGTACAATTCTCTAGATTCTAGAGACATAATTCATCATTATTCTGCTTGCAGTTGCCAAGGTGTTTCAGTCAAACTCTTTTAAAATTTTATTTATGAAGTTTATTTTAATTTTCATTGTTGGTCCATGAATAACACAAAATACACAATTTCATGTTTTTATGCACACCATTATATAAAAAAATTATTGGATTTTCTTCTGATAGCTAATTATAGTACCTATTGTATTAAGAATGCACTTCTTAATTAAGAATGTTTTCTTAATACTAATAGTTCTCTGAAGTTATTTAAATTAGAAGCATTATTGCTGTTATGATGCTCTATAAGAAAACTTTCATAAAGTTTGTGCTTAATAACCTAAAAGATTTTTTTTCCTCTTTATTTGCTAAACTATAAATATTCATTGCTCCTCTAGGTGTCCTGGGCAAAAATTCAGAGAGAAACTAGAGTGTATCAAGAACAGAACAGAGATTCAGAAAATCTGAATCCAATTTGTGCATGATCAAAAAGTCCTGCAACAGCAAGCCACTTAATTGCTCTTTAAAACAGAAACAAAACCTCTCTCTCTTGTCTGACTGTGACGTCTATTGTTCTGTGTATACAGCATCTAATCATGATTTGGGATTATTGTATAAAAGAAGGTATTATCTTGACAATCTTTACCAGAAATAATAAGCAAAACCAGGTATTGTTATTTCAGAATAGCACTTCCATGTGTCTTCTGATTTCTGTTTTTAAGCATTTTTATAAAAATGTTGATTTTATAAAAAGTTGATTTTATCAACTTTTATAAAAAGTTGATATTTAAATACTGATTTTTTTTTTTTCTTTTTAAGGGACAACTAGTGGCCTATTTATGCATTTATGGTCTTTTTTGCAGTGGCCTCAAGGAAATTATACTGGAAAGCAGTGGTTTAGGATTCCTGTCAAAGGAATTCAATGAAAGGTAACTCCCATAAATAGTTTGAGGATGTAAGTGCTATAATGGAGATCTTCAACACAGGAAGAAGAGTTGAAACCTCAGGTACGCTACACAATTACGAGCCCTCTAGTACTATAGATCCTTTCCTTGTTAAAAGGAGAATGTTATACATGAAAGATATACATGATCTAACAGTTCTTAATTAGATTTTCCATTAACGATTACAGTCAGTAATGAGCAGGAAAATACAGTATGAGCAGGAAAACTCTATGACTCAGATGGGCCATCTGAGGTGTCTAACATGAATTTATGCATCATTAGCCTTTCTTCAGCTATTTAGATTTCCATCTGCTTTGAACTTATTTTAGGAGTCCATTGCATGTGCTTATACCTTTTTTTTTTGCTTCAAACAGATTATCTCTTCCAGCTTTCTCCGGAATTATGTATTTTTACCTTGAGAATATTCTCCTACAGGTGAGTGAAACGGAAATCAGTTCTAATTTTAGTACATCATTGGGTTTTTTTACATTTGAAGTTGAATCACAGCACAGAAATAATGATTTTGGTGTGGCACCATTATATATCAATTTCAAACTGATATTTTAGTATTTTTCAAACTGTATTCTCTTTGCTAATGCCATTGATATGCTAGCAGATACATTTCTGCCCGAGAACCATATTTAGGGGTACAGCTTAGACTTCTATTACTCCTGGGCATAGATCCAAAAGGTAGCATAAGCTTTGCTTTCTTTAATGCACTTACTACCATTTGCAATTCTGTAGTCCAGCATTTTTTGTGGATATCATAAGTCTTCTCACCCTTGAGTAAGTGAATCACAGAATCACAGATTTGCTGAGGTTGGAAGGCACCTCTGGAGGTCATCTGGCAAACACCCTACTTAAAACAGGATCAGCTAGATCAGGTTGCTCAGGATCATGTCCAGTTAGGTTTTGAATAACTCGAAGGATAGAGACTCCACAACTTCTCTGTGCAATCTGTTCCAGTGTTCAACTACCCTCACAGTATTTTTTGTCAGAATTTTCTGTGTTTCAGTTTGTACCCATTGCCTCTTGTCATGCCACTGGGTACCACTGAGAAGAGTCTGGCTTCGTCTTCTTTACTCCTTCCAAAAGGGATTTATACACATTGACAAGACTCCCCCTAGGCCTTCTCTTCTCCAGGCTGAACATTCTCAGATATCTGGGATAGAAGGTTCATCATGTGATCTCTGCATAAATATTCACCTCTATATTACTTTACAAACTTCTGCAGCAAGTTAATCTGAATTACAGAATTTACAGATAACTTTGTCTCTCTGGAAGCGGTAGTTATGAAAGGTTGCCATGAGTAGAAGGCAAAACTGAGTTACACTTTTTGACTACAGAAGACAGGCAGAAATCAAAAGAAAAGACTGAGAAATAATAAAATCCACAGCTAAAAAAATTACTAGAATTTTGGAGACACTAAAAATTAACTTCTACATATTTTTCGTATTCATCTCCTAGCATTTGCAAGTTACACGTTATTGTCATAATTAAGAGTCCAAAAGAGAGTATATATAACAGTAAGTATAAAGTGTTGGTGAGTTAGAGTTAAGGTAAAACATAACTGTATACTTTTACAAATACTATTTTAAAAGCTCTCTATTATAAATAAGAACATTTAACTTGAAGAAATTAAGACAATGATTTCTGGAAAATCAGATCAGTCTTCCAAAATGCTTTAAAAAGTGCTAGGAATCACTTAGAAATGAATGCAGAAAACACCTTCATGCTCTTACACATTGCACCTTTAGATCCTTGCAATTTCATTCATTCTGCTATTAAGAAGAGAGGCAAGGATGATCAGAGATATGCAGTGGTTTCCAAGTGAAAAGAAAATTCTCACATTAAAAAGCCTAATTAACTAGTAGTTTTGAGAAACAGGCAAACTGAGGGAGAGAAGATGCAGACTAATTAACAGTATGGAGTGAGCAAAACAAGTATTCACTAGTTTTTGTAATGTGCTAGGGGAGCATCCACTGAAATTACACAGTGGGAGTTTTAAAACAGGAATTCTTTGCAAAATGCATAACAATGGTCCAGATAAAGTGCTGACTGCTAGAAGCCAAGAGGACACATTAGATAAAAGATATCTTTGTACTTGTGTACTTGTCCTGTTTCTGTTATTCTTTTCCTATATATCTCTCTGTCCTGGCCTCTGTCAGAGATGGAAGAATGAGGAGAGAATTTCTGTTCAATGGCAACTCTGGGAAATAAAAATACTGCAATGTTACAGCTTGTTCCACTGGAGTAAAATGGCTGGTTTCTAGTTATGCATTACAGAGACCAAGTTTTCCGTCTTCGTAAGATTTCTGAGTTTCCATCAAGAGTGTGGTCTGATATTCCTAGAGAATTAACGGTATATACTGGGATTAGTACTTTCATATTGAAAATCAATGAGACATATCTATCCAAGTCATTTAATGTTGTTATACATTCTGCCCATCATTTCAACATTTAATTTTGAATAGTATGATGGTTTTGTTCAGTATATTCAATATTTTCAGTAGTAGTGAGGATGAAGACAAAAATGGTTAGGTTTGAGAAAAGCAATCAGAAAGTTTTATCTGAACCTGTCAAGTTTACAGTGTTAGTCCTGAAGTGTCATGGATACAGGTTTTCTTTTGAGAAACATCGTTGGAGGGAGGCAAGGAGGAAAAAAAACCCTGAATCCGTCAAATTTATCTTTTAGTATATATTTTATCCTGACCAGTATAATGGTATCATGAAACAGAAAGAAATAACAATGTTTAAGTATGAATTAACTATAAACCAAGCATCAAAACTGATTCTGTCAAAGATCAGATGGAGAATTAGGTGAAGATGTAGATCAGTTCTTGGATCCAGATCTAACTGTACACTTTGCAGTTTCAATGACGGGATAAATGCCTTCCATTTCAGGAAGATACTGTTATAGTCCTTAATTATGTACATATATGAATAATTCACTTCATGTTGGAAGAACTGTTCATATTGACCAAGCAGATGAATAAATGTCTGTAAGAACTGGCCTAAGTAAGGAAAATATGAGAGAAAACCATGCCAATAATGACATGGATGTACATGAATTTAATGTATATACACTTTGCCTATGACCCCTTTTATAGCCATCTCTGACTTCATAGTTGTATAGGACAAAGTATGCGCCTAATGAGGAAATATTTTTTCTTACATACATATTTGACGATGCTTTACGATGATTTATTTTGCTGAATGTAATCCAACTGCCAGTATAATTACTTCAACAGAATTTTCTAGTCAGGGATTTTTTTCCCAATGGAATAGAGCAATCCATTGTAAGTCTTTTTTCTTTTTCCATTTAGCTACTAAGTCTAGAAGGGACAAAAAAAATGCTTTTTTTGGCCCTTCTTATAAGTTGGTGCATTATAATATGTATTTCAGCAGGGTATTAAGAGATTATTATTCTTCTTTGTATCAGTGTCACTTTTACAATCAGGTTTTCTGACTCATTTAATAATTTTTGTTTTTCCTAGTAAGACCTTTAAAATTATTCTCCGACATTAGCCAACATTCTTGCAAATCCACCTGTATCTTTCAATTGTAAAACCATATTCTGTAATTTAGGAAGTATATTAAAATTAATTTATTGTGTCCAGTATTAGTTGCCATCATATCATCAATCTGTCTACTAAATGTTTCCTTCAGGCATATTACAAATGCAACATTGTACCTTTGGTGAAATGCTGCATATTTGCTATGCTGTTGAGAGTTATTTATCCAGCTAAAAGTGGTCTAATGGCCTCTGGTTACAGCTCTTTTTCACCTCAGGCTGTTTCATATTAATGTGATGCTGAGAATATGCCTCTCATTTGTAACCCGTATAATATAATACATTTAAAGTACTATGTGTCCTTCCTGCTTCAAGAGCTAAAATAATCTGGGCGGTTTGCCTTGAAGTATGTTGGTCTGCCTTCAAGTTGATAACACGCACATTTACAGTGCAAGTTCCTGAGACATTTAAAGTGGTTACTGTTATCCAGTGTCCTTGTCCTTCATGATTAAATTTTGAAAGTCACATTTGTTTCATCTTTTCTGATGAAAAGTGTTATCAGCAAAATGAGATTGGTACACAACTTAAACATCTCTTTCTAGTACCCCTAGAGGGATGTGGTGGATGTCATTATGCGGATCCAAAATGTGCACTCTCTGCATTTTTTCCTGATGCTTCTACAGTCTGCTTTTAATAGAAAATTGTCCTTTATAAATCCTGCCAGGTTTCCAATTGCTAGGTAAAATGTAAGCTATTTGAATTAATATCTCCAGGTTTTTTTAATTAAGACATTTAATCCTTCTCTGTCCACAAGTTATTTTCTTATACATGTTTCTTTTCTTGTATATGGTACATTTATCATTTTATTTAGCACTTTGGTCTTTTTCCTCCTTTTCCTGCTATTTATGATTTTTATTGGACTGAATAATATTCCTCTTATGCTAATGTATTTTTTCCATTTCTGTTTTAGTTGCTCTCAGTAAAATCAACTGTTTCAATTTGTTATATCTGTTTAAAATGGAATGGCTATTAAAGTAGTATCTTCTTTGCAGCAAAAGTTGGTATCCAATTACTGTCTTTTTCTTCAGCACGAATGTCAGATTTGTTGAGGTTGATGTGATCTTGTTACTTTCTAATAATAAATGAATTATTTTTAAAGTGACATGTAGATAAGCAGTTAACTGTGATGACCTTATTCATCACTAACTGTAGTTTATCTCATGAAAAGTCACCTTGACTTCACTAAGACTTCATATAGTATAAGCTAAGTAGGCTTAAATGCATCACAGTTTGGCAGTCATACTAGATTTGGCATTCTGTACTGGAGCCAAAACTGCAACTGTTTTCTCTACCAGTGTGCAAAACACAGCACAACAACAAAACCCTTATGGCATAAATTAGACCACCATTTACAATCATGTTATCTTTCATATTTTACCACACCTCAGGTGATACATAGAAAATGAGCATGTACATGATTCTAATCTGTTGTAATTCTTCAGAAGTTACTTAATTGAACTCATTTTATATTACATTTTAACAATTACTGACTTACTTTTATCAGTGTAAGTACAATTACTAACAGGTGCCGTGGTACCTTATTAAAACAAGATTATTTCAACTAATTGTCTGATTACACTTCTCCTCCTTTATTAGCCACCTCCTTCTATAATTCAAAATTTTTGAGGGTTTGGGGTCCTTTTTTGTTTATGATATCATATTATCTGTGTCCCTCAGCTAGGGATCAGACTGTTTTGAGATACGTATCTAGGTAACAATCTCTAGTCAAATGATTCAAGCTCTGAATGTTACCATACAACATGGGTCAGCAAGATAGATACATTTCTTGTTATTACATTGTTATAAATGAATACCAGAGTATATCAAATACCCAGCCATAGCTTCAAGTCTTACACAGCTTTGGTGACTTGCATAAATCACTACTTGCTTTCTCTGATTTCTCTTAAAATTTGTCTTCCTGTACACTTTTTCGTCTTCTAGGAAATAGGTTTTTCTCAGAAAAACTAACCGATCAGATTTCTCATGTTTTTCTCCCTTTTCCCATCAGTATAACATCATGCTGCTTTAGTTTTCTGGTTTCTCCCAAAAATTTCTCAGTGCTGCTCTTCCTCCTTCTTATATTCTTCCTTAGATTTTCTTTCCAACTGGAGTATATACCTGTAAAATAATATCATGCCTTGGTATCTCTAACTCTAAAAAAGCCCCCAGACTAAACCAAAACAAACAGAAGGCAAATACTATATTCTGAACTCATCTGTTCTTCTTTCCTAGACTTGTTTTTCTAAAGGTGTTTCACAATGGGAACTATGGTACGCAGTTATGTAAATTACTGCTTTTTACAAAAAGTGATTGAATTGGGATTCATGTTCATGAAAAAATTAACAATTTCGTAGTTGCACATAGAAAGATACAGAAATATGCAATGTATCAGGTTCAAATTTAACTAGATTCAAAGGTTTCCCAGCTTTATTCTAGTGACATTGACTATTTTTAGTACTATACTTAATCCTCTGTACATTGGAGAAATAGCATGAAAAAATGCAAAATTGCCTCTACAAAATCATCTCACTTGTGAAATACACATGCTTCTTGTGCAGTGTCCCAAAAGTGTCTATGTTAATCCTATAATACAAAAATGTCTAATTAGAACAAATTTGATAAGCAGTCAGTTATCTGCATTAAACATATGTGTCACCATTCTTTGTACAAGTAAACCTATTATTTCAAAATGAAATCAGAGCCATTAGATCAGAAAGGCTTACTGAAATAGAACTTTCTTCATTACTAAGCAAAATTGGGGATTTCTGTTTCAGAAGGGAACACACATATAATTTCAAAGTAAATGACAGTAATAGACATAATTAGCACTATAAAGTGTTTAAGAGTCTTGACGAAATTAGTATGTGTTGAGTTTGAATGGACTAGATTACTTCTTAGGTATTGCAAATAGGTATTAGATATATTAGCGTTTTAAGCAGGCTTACAGAGAAATAGATAGTCTAAGAAGCAACACTTTGGAAAATGAATCTGAATAGATTGTGAAACTCTTTAAGTGATTAGAGACTGCCTAAAATCAGGTTTCTTCCCTGGATCTTTCCTCAGTCATGAAACATTATTCATCAGTCATGGAAAGATCTGTAAAACAGGTCTCAGTGATATTGTTAAATGGATTTTTATATAGCACTCATTATGTGTGACAGAAACAGTTTAGCAGTCTAACAAAAGGGACTTTATTCACCATTTTTGTGGCTGCTAGGTTTTGGATATCCACAAGTCTTGGTGATTTCCATGGACAATAAGGAATAATGCTATTTCACCAAAACCTGTGTTGTCACAGTTCATAATTAGTGATTCAATGTTTATCCAGCTGATTTGTGGGAATATTAACCAGCTTAACCAGATATCTTATATGTTTCCAATCTTTCTTTGAGTAACTACAGTATCTTTGGAGTAATACTAATATAAGGCTTTATAAAGTCAGATGATGAAGCTTGGAATTCAGCAAAACCTTACCTGCAATTCTTTTTTAATAAAATATTTATAGAGAGGCAAACTAAGGCAAAGTAAAGGTGTCTAGGAATTTTCCCAGATGCTAGTTTAGCCTTGACCAGTTACATTCCATACAGGTGACAGATCCGTGTTTGATTTTTAGTCACTAAGAATGCTTCTCATTTGACTGCAGGAAAATGTGCACTACATGCTTTCCCCATTAGGATAAGAAAGGAACAAAGACATATTGGTGCTTTATTCGGGCCTCTCTTACCCTTTAAAGGAGCCCCTTACCAAAGTAACATAGATGGAAGCATAGTTGGTGAATGGCATTTGTGATAGCGTGGACTTGCAAATACATTATCCTTCTTAATCACAATAACCAAAATTGTATTTCCAGAAGTGTGGAATTAATATACAAATGAGATACTGATTATTTGGTAGCAAAAAAAACCAAATCTGGCCAGTGTTTCAGTGACAGCAGTAACCTGTTTCAGAGACTGAACATGGCCTGAAGTCACATAATCAGCCCTTCTTTAGCTAGGATGCTATCTGTAGGCATTCAGCCATGTTGTCATGAGATTTTCTGACAAGCAGTGTTGCTCAGACTGAAACGATATATTTTTTTGACACAAAAAATAATTCATTTTCCTCCCTCACTTCTTTGTTCAATGAAGTTACTGTTTTCATTTCTGGGTTCTGCTATATTTTTGTGTGGATAATCTGAAAAAAAGTAGCACATAAAAAAAAAAAAACCTCAAAGCTGAATTATTTCAGTGTGTGCTTTGGTGGAAACAATTAACCCCCAAATATCTGAAGGTATGTTTCAGTAAGCATGTATGCAGATCAGATTGGCATTTGGAAAAAAGATCCTAACCTTACCGTTCATTCTATATAACTTTTGTGCAGCATAAAAAAGTGAGGAGTTTTTCTCTACAGTGAATGAACAGTATGTTTGGAAAAGCCCAAGTGTTTAAAGTTTATGGATGTCTAGGAACAGACTTTATGGGGTTTTGGTATAATTTTTGAGGAGGTGTTTTGGACTATATGAATGTACTTATTGCTGTGAATACTTCCTCAGATATTTTATCCATACACTTTGATTTCTTAGTTCTGCCTTATCGAAAATTTACTTCCTGTTTTGTTTCTAGGAATTTATAAACAAAATCAATTACAACACACCATGTTTACTGCTACATATTTTCATGATTGTTTACAGTATTTTGAGCAAGAATATTTGGTGAGAAATAGCCATACATTTTCATTTTCATTTTCACACATATTTTGCACACATTGCAAATATTTGCCAGTATGGATTTGCATTATCTTGCTTTAAGGTTCTTGGTATAATTGTGCCACTTAGTTCATTTGTAGTGCTTCCTTATTTAGTTATTTTGTTCATTAATTTTGCATAGCAGAATATAGTAACAGGATTTATAGCAACTGAGATTAGCTGTTCTGATTCCAATTTAGTTTGCTAGAAAACAAAGTATGCAAAATTACACACAGGCAAATTGTAGTTAGTGTTTATGCCCTAAATTTATAGATATTGGCTTGTTCTTTTGGTAGCTCTACACACACTGAAAAGCAATGTGCTCTTTTATGAATTATGGACTGTTCCCATTCTACAGAATTGGCCTATTTATTCCTTCTTTATTTTTAGTAGCAGCATTTTTTCTTTGGACTTATTTGTCAGAAATAACCAAACCACATTGGATCCACACCTCTTATTTTAATAAATTTCTTAAAAGCATAAGGCAATATCATCATATCTTCTATTTATGTAAGTGTATTCCTTAACAACAAAAATGTTCATAGCCCTCGCCATATAATAATATAACTGACAGAAAATCAGTTTGTTTATTGAGACTTTAAAACGATTTTCACATTTATCTTCAACTCAGTAGAGATGAACAGTGAAATATTAATAGAAAGAAAATTCTCAGAATGTTTTTCTTATAAAATGGTGAAGGTTTTATTTTGCATTTTTGATCAGAGCAGGGAGGGGAAAAAACATTTCCAAAATTAATTTTATTAATCAAATGAACTGACCAAATTTTTTCTGTTGAGATGCCCTTAAAACATAAAAGATTTCCCCTTATAATAAGCATAGTTTGGGCATCAGTGTTGCAGTTCTCACATTTGGGCTAAGCTGGAATATCACACTGCCTAAACTAACAGCAATAATTCTGACCAGTAGTCCCAAGGGTGAGGACACGCATCCTCTTCTGGGACTGTCTGTGCCAGTAAAAATCTTCCCGCCCCCCTGACTGTCTCCAGCTACTAGTTACTATCTTTCCCCCACAGGTTACTTCTCCCTAATGTATTCTAAAAAACTGTTCCATCATAATCCATCTCAGTCTGATTGAGATGCTAACAACTATTGTTTAAGTTAAACTAGATCATTTTGCCTGAAGGTTAGGAATCATTTGTCTGCTCCCCGAGTGCATGATTTGCACTTTATACTAGTAAGTTACATCCCATCTCTACTTACTAGTTTAAAGTGCAAATGATCATCCTCAAGATCATTCACTTCTGACTATATGGATATTTTGACCCCTTTATCTACGCTGTTCTCCAATATTGCTTGCTAAAATTTTCAGTAGAACTTCATACTTCTGTGCCTATTTAAAAAAAATTGAATGAAATTGGTCCCCAGACTGATCACTGAGAAACTTTATTACTAACAGCATAGTAACAGTCGTCCGGTTTGTTTAATTTTTCTCCCCCATTCATTTGCTTTTTTTTTTGCAAAGTTGTAGCTTTGTATGCCTGTATACTTACTGAAAGGGTCACACAGCAGCAGTGCTTTCCCAGTCTTGACATATACTTGGTTTTTATTAGTGAGCATTATGTTTGTTTTGCAATTATTATTCTAATGAATAAATTAACCTGTTAATATCTCAGTTGACATTTACTTACATTTCATACAGAGTTCTTACGACAGACCACCTTTTGCAATTAAACTAAGGTCAAAGACACACCTAGTGCATAGTTGCTAACGCAACAGCAATACATAAGTCCAAGCCCTCAGAGAATCCTCTGAGGATCTAGGCTCTTGTTCCTAATTCAATCTTTAGGCAACAATTGAAAACTGTAGGATTAGAAAATGAATTTCAGAGCAATTACCTTGGAGAAACAGTTATAATCAAGAGAATGGAGAATAGAAATGTCTCAGAAGTATCAGTGAGTTTTGCTCTTACCACAATTTGACTGAAGTGTGTTAAATAATAGTCTCTGCATATAGAGAGATGAAAAATTGGAATGATACTCTTCTAAAATACATTCATGTTAGAAATGAGCAGTCTTTAGAAACCCCATGAAAGCTTTACTGTTAATTTGAAAATTATTTCTTTTTATTCAGTGCTGATTAAAGAATACTAAGAAATTTACATAAGTATAGTGACTATTAAGACATCATGACTAGGAGAACCAACATTTATCAGCAGTTACTCCTAGAATATAGTAATAACCATAAGCAACCAATAACAATCCTGCTGTCTGGTAACTTTATAAAGAGTAGCCATACAGTATCTGAAAACATATTCTTATTTTAGAGTAATCTAGGTGTGCAGTAATTGATCTGACAGAATAATTTATTTAAGAATATTTGTATCATTGGAAGATTATTATTTTTTAAATGTTCTCTGAGTCTCTGTGTGTTTGAATATACAATGTAACTATGATACTCTAGAGCCAAATAAAATATTCTGTGTTTGAACATTGGTCTGGATGAATTATGTTTTTCACAGGATTGGATTTGATTTAAATCTTAAATTGAGATTTGGACTGACTAGGAATGGACGTCCTCACTGGCACTGTAAATAGATTCTTTACTTGCCATTGCTCTAGCAATGATAATTCTTCACAAATACTAAAGGGAAATATAGATCTAATGCACAAATTGTGTATTTTTCTTATGCAGTAGGGTTTTTGCCTCATCTAGATAGAGCAGCTTTCAAGATATAACTGAAAGGATACTTCAGAAAGCCCACTGTCAGTCTTCTCGCATGCCTCATTTACACAGGCTCAGCCTCCTTGAAACCACCACTCAGTGGCTACCTAACCTCATACCAATTTACGCCCAATATCCCTGTATTTCTAATGAAAAGTCTTCACCCATAAGTTTACTGGGGACTTATTAATCTAGTAGTCCTTCAAGTGAGGAGAATTCCCTAGCCACATGAAATCTGTGTTTCTTTGCATGTTATTTTATTAATGGACTCCAAAAATCATGAAAAAGCAAATTGCGTATTTGATCTACCCACTAATAAGACTGTCCCATTTTTAACAGCTATTTACTATTCAGCAAGATAAAATTAAATGTCCAGAATGCATTACAGATGTTTAACATATTATCCTATACTGTAAGAGGAAAGACTTAGGTTCTTCAAGCAAACAAGAATTTGAACTCCCACATCCTTTCTCATTGATGCAACTCCCAGGGTATTAAATAAAAGACAACTACTTTGCCTACATTTTTCCTGCGGTCCAATCCAGCATGACAGTTCTAAGTACATAGAATATAGATATGCCTATACAATAGGCATGAAAGGAACTTCAAGAGGACTTTTCTAATCCATCTTCCTGTCCAACACAGGACCAACATAACTGTGTCCTTTCTAAGATATTCTGTGAAGTCTGCTATTCTAATAAATCAAGCCTGAAAATGAGATGGACTCATTTGTGGATCATAATGTGCTACAGACAATAGTGGCATAGCACAAAGTAGTGAAAGTCAGTGTCATGACAGTAGGCAAGTTGCCTATCTTCAATATTCAGTTGCACAAAATTGTTACCTAGAGATTCTAGTAGACAACTGACGTCCATAAATGACATTATGGAGACAACTCTCATGATCTGGAAACCTAACTGAGTTGTGAGTTGTCCTTAAATGGTGAAGAAATGCCCTGCTTGATTCTGTCCGCTAAAGTTATAGCAGAAAATAATACAGACACTTTAGAGATGCAGCTTTCTGGCTGCAAACAAGCATTATGAAAAACATCAACTACAGCTTTATGCTTTAGTTAAGATATATGGAAAGCTGCAGTGGATACAACTGATTCAGACTGTGCACGACCTCCTTCCTAGCCATCCTTATATCACTTTGTCAATGGATTCAAGTGATGAAGCCAAGAAAATGATCAAACCTTTGTTAAAAGCCATTGCATGTGTCTAAAACTGAAGTGGAGTAAAAATGTTTACACAGATCAGCAACAACTATGGGTAACCACTATTGTAGAACCTGACCATTAAGCGCCATGGATGCTTAAACAGTTATAGAGATGTCCAGGAACAAACAGTTTAACTTTACCAATGAAAAGTTTGAAATCTTTTTCCGTGTGCTATAGGTGACTCTGGAATTAAAAGACAAATGGGCAAATGTTTTGAGGACCTACATTTTAATATGTGCCTAATATTGGTGTTTGAGGGCTAACATCTTTTGTAGATTTAGCCATTAGTCTTGAAGCACAGAGCTAAATTCAACTCTGAGATAAACAACAGCAACTCTATTGGAATAACAGAAGAGAAATGAATTTGCTAGATGTATCTGGCACATAATCATTAATGTTCAGAGCTATATAGAGTACAAGTGCCTACTTTTTTACTGAGAACAGTTATCCCTCTCAAAACGTATTTAAATAGACCATGTAATAGTAAATTGCACTTCTCTTTCATGAAACATATCAAAGCTTTATTTAGAAGAACTGTTGAAGTAAATCTAAATTGCCTAACCTGAAATTGTGATACAGTTGATAGCTTTCTTTCAATTTTATTCAGCCTTTTATTTTCCCCTGAATGTATTCACTAAAGAGAGACCATTAAATATTCAGGCCCATGATTGTACAAAACGACTTTTTCACTGAAGGCAGTATTTCTCCACTGAAATCAGTTGTTACGTGTGCTCAGATTGGTATTATTGGACCTTCCCATAAGTGGTCTGTGCTTTCAGGAAGGTTTCATCCTATTAATTAAATCATTGATACTCTGTTATCTAAATTTCAGTTAACATATTTACATTTTAATGAAATGATCACATTTTTTCTTGACCTTATGTTAAAAAAAAGAAAATACCTTATGTAATTCTTTTAATTGCTACTAATTATGTTAAGCAGAACTTTTTAATTTAAAAAAAAAAAACAAAAAACAAACCCTAAGGCCTCAGCTGACAAATGACAGGCAATGAATAAAGGTCAATCTCTGAGTATTAGTCTTTTCTTGTTACACAGTGTGACTGCAAATTCTAAAATTCTTACCTTTGCCATGACTGACTAAACTAACAGGCATAAATATCCGTCACCCATATATAGTAATAAGTAAGATCAAAAGGTTGGGAAAAGAAAAACATACAGCTAGAAGTCACATTTGGATGCTGAAAAGTATCTATGACCAGAATATCTTCTGGATCTAAAGCTATGGAGCATATACCAAGGTGTGACAATGAAGGTGCTACACTTTTAAGAAAAATGGAAAAGATAACCACAATTAACTTTAAAAGGAATCTTCTTCTACCATTATATATTTCTCTTTAAAACAAATAATAGGGTAATTTGAAGATTTTTGTAGATCATAACACTGTCTTACTTCCAGCTAAATTCTTAGGAATGCATCCTGTAATTTTGAGATAATTTTAAGTCCTTAGTTCCACTTCACTGAGCATATGGCTGAGCCAATGGAAAGAGGAGCAATCTGGTCAGAGATAGAGCCTGTCACATATACAAAATGCAGGAGTTAAGATTATTCATTTCAATTACAAAAGACTGTTTACTTCAATCATATTCATATCCTGTGATTTTCATAAGTATAAAGTAACATTGCTGTTGTTGTTTAGGGAAACAATAATGCATGCAAATAAATACATTTATCCACTATTCAGTAGTACTCAGTTGTTGAAATGTGTTGAACTGATATGAATTTCAATTTCAGCTGATGAAATTGAAATTCAATCACACTTTTTCTTCCTGTTTTAATAAGTTTGTTATACCATTAGAACTAATTTCACATTATTTTGGTAACTAGTCACCAAAACAAATAACAAAAAAAGTCATCAAACTGAATAGAGATAATTCAAAGTATTTTGTGTAAATTTATACAAATCATTTGATCATCAAGATTTAACAGATACCCAACTTGATCCAGAGCCATCTTACTATTAAAGATAGACTGAAAAGAACACATTGACTTTTCCATGAACTTTAAACGAATATCATTGGGTTATAGACCAATGTGTAAATTGAAAACGGTGTTTCTCAAGTGTTGATCTCTTCAAAATGGACCCAGATTTACAAATAAATTTGACTTTTGTCATTATACTGTGAGAAATATAATTGAACAACCTACACTGTGGTTTCTGTTTAATTTTTTTAGGTGGGTAGCAATAAGCTCATGTAGACATTTATGCACATTCTCACCTTTTTAATTTGCATATGTATGAATTTAAACATTATTCAATAGGGGAAAAGTTCTAATATTATTGCTGAAAGGATAAAAAAAGTTTTACATAAACATATTGAATAGACAAGGGAATATGCCATAATTAATCTCTCAGTTTTATTTTCCTATGGCAATGGTTGTCCCTGTATGCTACTTATCTTTTAAGCTCTCCAATTAACAGCAACAGTATTCAGGATATGGTGTTTTGGTCAGAGGTTAAAAATGCAAAATAATTCATTGGATCTTTGATCTGTTTCTAAGCACTTGTTCTAAGTTTATTGTGCCCTTGAGGTTGAGCCATAGTATAGCACACCAAGCAATCATTCTCAAATCAATTTCATCTTTCTGGGCTTATTTCATGAGTAAAAATCGGAACAGATGTCAGAGGTTTTTATGTTTTCCCCCATGTTCCCCTAGACATTGTTTTCCATTTGCTGACAAAACATTTAAAAATTAGAAAGTGTATTGTTTTGGTAAACAGGGATTGTCATTAACCTTTTAATTTCCCTTGATGGAATATATGGTACATATCCACTGTGACATTTACATAGCTGTATGTTTCAGTCTTGTCTCTTCACACATCTTCTACGGCTTTTGCCATGTCAGACAAGATGGCCCTGGGTAGCTGTCACTCGTAAACTTACTCTTTTGTTCAGACATACCAATTGTATTTCATGAAACCAGATCTATCAGGTAAAAATTTCTTCCCCCCGCCCCCTCCTGCTTTTGAATTCCAGACTAAAGGATGTCTGAAACATTACTTCTTCCTCCTGCTAGAATCATAAAATATCAATGAATATTTGAAGGAAATTGACCTGAGAGATAGAGTAGAATAATAATATTTAATTTTAAAAAACCATGATTATTCAGCGTTGGGATCTATTCCTAGGATTTCTATGGGGTTTTGTCTGTCCTTTCTCCCTTTCCATCTATTCTGCTATCAAATTCAGTTCTGTGATAAGTACCAAACTCAATGAAAGCTGAAAAGACTCAGCTCAACATCTCTGAAAATCAGCTTTACAGCTCACATATGAAAAGTTTCAGGATGCTTATTTTTATCATTTTTGAAGGTACGAGGAGTTACACTGATCTCCAGAATCTTAATCTTCATTCAAAATCAAGTTATTCATATAATTTTCTTTAAAACCCTTACCTTCAGCATGATTACTGATATATCTATTGCATTTTTCATGGAAACAAAATGTTTACATTTAAATGAATAGTGATGTTGATATTGTTTTTTAACCCTCTCCATTACCTTAACTATTATAACTGGGGAAAAAATATTATTATATGTTATCGTCAATAATCAGAAAAAAGGTTTACATAAAGAAATAAAAACTGAAAGTGAATGTTTTGTTTCTCACTATGAACACACTTGAATGCCGTGTCTGGCATTTTTTGATGTTTTTAAGCAGTTGTATACCCATACATCTTCTCTTATTCTCAGAGAAAACCATGCTCCCTCTTCACCCTTTGTGCACCTGCTCTTAGTCTTTCACATATGTGGTTTTTTCCATTTACTGTTCCTCAGTTCAGATATCCTTTGCCTACTGATCACTTGCCAGGAAACACACCTCCTTCATTGACCTTCTCTCTCACACAAAACTACACATGTAACATTCTTATGTGCACAGCTGGGTAACATCTCAGATATGTGCTAGCCTTTTGCGACCTGCAAATGACACCACTCTAAATGAAATCCTACATAAGCATAATATCCTAAACACTTGAATATTCAAGGAATTTCCAAACTCTTACCAATTCTCAGTCCACTCAGACCTTTAATAATACAGGCCAAAGGTAAAAAAAAAAAAAAAAAAAGAAAAAAACCGAAATGTTTCTTAGAACTTTAATAGCTCGATATCTAGTATCCAATAAATACTACATCTAAATTATAGAGAGGAAGAATCAATCTTAAAAAAAAAAAACAATTCTAAAAATTTAGTTAACATGTCATTGCACGTGACATGTCTAGCAGTCTATATCAGGGAAACATTCTCTACTTTTCTACTTTTTTAAAAATAAATTTTCTCTCCCGCTGCTAATTTACTATTCAAATATATAACACCATGCATTTTGTAAATTAAAAAAGTTTCAAGCATTTTACCTATGTTGTGGTTGGCACCTGTTGTTCCTCGACCCTCACAACAGAACAACAGCAACCCCACAACAGAAGGGTTCTTCGAGGGACTGGGCAAGGTAGACAGCTGTTTAATTTCCTCCATCTCCAGCTATACCAAAAGCCCACCGGTACCCTTCTGGGTCCTTGAAATACCCTCTCCTGAGGCAGTCAATGCCAAGTGTCATGGTTTAACCCCAGCCAGCCACTGAGCACCACGCAGCCGCTCATTCACCCCCCCACCCAGGTGGGATGGGGGACAGAATCAGAAGGGTAAAAGTGAGAGAACTCGTGGGTTGAGATAAAGACAGTTTAATAGGAAAAGCAAAAGCCGCATGCGCAAGCAAAGCAAAACAAGGAATTCATTCACTACTTCCCATCGGCAGGCAGGTGTTCAGCCATCTCCAGGAAAGCAGGGCTCCATCACACATAATGGTTACTTGGGAAGACAAACGCCATCACTCCGAACATCCCCCCCTCCTTCTTCTTCCCCTAGCCTTATATACTGAGCATGATGTCATATGGTATGGAATAGCCCATTGGCCAGCTGGGCCAGCCGTCCCAGCCATGTTCCCTCCCAGCCCCCTGCGCACCTGGCAGGGCACAGGAAAATGAAAAGTCCTTGACTAGCGTAAACATTACTTAGCAACAACTAAAACATCAATGTGTTATCACACTACATCCAAAACACAGCACTATACCAGGTAATAGGAAGACAATCAACTCCATCCCAGCTGAAACCAGGACACCAAGGATGCACGGAGCCTCTGGGCCAGTCACAATGGGGTGCTTCTGCCACTCATTCCCCGTTAGGCTCCCTTCGGCCTCCAATACAGTTAACTCTTGGGATCCTCCTGTCACTCCAGAAATACAGATGGGTTCTGCCCCTTTATAGCTTGATGGCATCAGGGTACACTGTGCACCGGTGTCTACGAGAGCCTTATACTCCTGTGGGTCTGGTGTGCCAGGTCATCAAATCCACACAGTTGTCCCTTTCCTCCACCTGGTCAGAGGTAGGGCCCCTCTAGTCCTGGTCATAGTACTCATTACTCACTTCTTGTAGATGCAATTGGAAGTAAAGTCAGACGTTCTACTCTGTCTGGGGAACTGCCCACTGGAAACTGGAGCAGCAGTTTTTCTGGAAGAACCTCCTTTTGTGATTGTTTTTCCTTGCAACTCACGTACCTCAGTACCTCAGCCCTACAGGCTGAGGTAGGTTTTCCATCCCACTTCCTCATGTCCTCTCCGTCGTCACACAGATAAAACCACAGGGTGCCCCATGGTGTCTATCCACGATATCCTCTCTCTTGAGCAGAGGGCCGCTTACTCCTGATGTGCAGGTGGGGAGTAGGACATAGCCTCTTTGAGTTGTTGGACCTCCTGGGACAGTTTCTCAGCTATCATGTCTGGCAGTTTCTTTACAGCCGATACGCAGGCCTGTAGGGAGGAAAAGAGATTTTCTTTGCATTGCCAGAGTTGGCCAGTCAATTCATGCACCGTTTGTTCCTCTCCATCTTACCGGGACATTACTGCCAATGAGTTTGCATGTGACGCTGATGTGCTCCATAAAAATTTCCACCACATGGGTCACATGCACTAGACTTCATCTGGATCTTTGGGTAACTGCTCATTGTTCAGATCATCATAAATCACCCCCAGCATGGCTAATTCCCTCGGGTACTGGATACCTCTCTCCATGGTGGTCCACTTGCCTGGGTGACATATAACATCTTCCTTGAAGGGATACCTTTCCTTCACCCCAACAGGAGTTGCCTCCAGAAGCTGAGGGCTTCTGCCCTTGTCCAATCGCTTTGTCAATGCCCCCTTCCCTGGCAAGGGATCCCAGCTGCTTGGCTTCCCTACCCTCTAATTCCAGGCTGCTGGCCCCGTTATCCCAGCATCGGAGCAGCCAGGTGACAATGTGCCCTCCTGGACAACAACTGAAATCTTTTCGCATATCTCGCAGCTCTCTCAGAGATAGGGATCGGATGGTTACCGTCTCATTTACAGGTTCCGCCTCTTGCTCCTCCTGTTCTCATGAGGCCCCTGGGGCATCTTCATGCCTTCCTAGACAAGCGGATTTTCTTGTGTATTTCTTCTTCTGTATAAGGGTGACTGATACCAACACAGGTCGGTTCGCGGGTTCAGCTGCAGTAACTGTCGCTGGGGTTTGAGTAGCTGCAGTGCCTGTTGCCGGGCTTTGAGAAGCCACAGTGCCTGTTGAGGGGGTTGGAGTGACTGCAGTGCTTGTCGCCAGGGTTCGAGTAGCTGCAGTGCCTGTCACCTGCGTTGGTCTCTGGATGGTATTCTTAAATAGTTGTTTAATGCTAAACAAGACCTGAACAACTTCAGGAGACATAGCAATAGGAACCTGCTTGTTTGAACATCCCAAGAATATTCAAAATTCTCCAGAGCTGTTGTAAATAGCCTGAAGGAGAAAAGGAAGGTGAAGGAGTGGGGGTAAGTGTCCCCCTCAGACTCCCCCATAGATTGGTTCTCTGAGGAGAAAAGGTGGAGTGTAATTATTAATAGTTTCTGAGAGGTGGCTCCTGAGGTACGGAGAGGACAGCAATGCTGAGTACAGATACCAGATTAGTCTCATGACCAATAATTTTATCATATCATAAAACAGTATTACACAGTGCAGCAAAATGATAACCTTGACCCAGCTCCGAGCTGAGATAAACAGCACAACAGGGAACATATACTGCAAGTAAGGTATTACAAAACACAACTCTGAGAGCCAGCATGACAACTTTGAGAGCAAATAAATCAACATTGTGACCAGTGACTATTAAACCAATATAATGAATGCTTATAACAAATTTCCCTTAACATGCTCTGGTCAGATCTGTCATTGTCTCAACCCTTCATGCCCCACATTGGGTACCAGAAAGGACTGTTGTGGTTTAACCCAGCAGGCAGCTAAACTCCACACAGCTGCTCATTCACTGCCCCCAGTGGGATGGGGGAGAGAATAAAAAAACAAAAATGTAAAATTTGTGGGTTGAGACAAAGACAGCTTAATAGAACAGAAAAGGAAGGGAAAATAATAATAATAATAATTATTAAAGAATACACAAAATAAGTGATGCACAATGCAACTGCTCACCACCCACCGACCAATGCCCAGCCAGTCCCCAAGCAGTGGTCGCTGCCCCCTGGCCAACTCCCCCAGTTTATATACTGAGCATGATGTCATATGGTATGGAATATCCCTTTGGCCAGTTTGGGTCAGCTGTCCTGGCTGTACCCCCTCCCAGCTTCTCGCTGGCAGGGCATGAGAAGCTGAATAGTCCTTGACTAGCATAAGCACTACTTAGCAACAACTAAAACATCAGTGTGTTATCAACGTTATTCTCATACTAAATCCAAAACACGGCACTATACCAACTACTAGGAAGAAAATTAACTCTATCCCAGCCGAAACCAGGACAACCTATTTATTAAGATTTAGAATTTCTCTTCAGCATCTCCTTGACTGCAACAAATATCCAGCCCTATTTCCTTGAATATCTTTTTTACTAAGATGCCCCTTCATTGCAAACCAACTTTGTATGCATGTAAGTCAACACAGAGACATTAATGGCGTCTCAGTTTCTCCAGCCTTCCCTCTCTCATACTTAACATGGTCATGATATTAGGTAAAGCAGGACCAACTCCACACTTGCAAGTGTCATGTTAGAAGCAGGTCCTCAGCACAAAGTCCTTCAGCAGAGAAAAAAATGTTAAGCCACGTTAATGTTGACTATCTGTGTCTGCCACACACGATACCACAGCAGCTACACTGAGATGTTGGAATGATAGTAGTGCTGCAAAAATCAGAGAACCATAGAGAGAAGGGGAAGGGAAATACATCTCCCTCATCATCCCACAGAACACATATTTTTTGCTTACATGTCTCTGTTTCTTGAGTCTTTTTTCAGCAAGGTAGTGGAAAACAGTTTACCAAGTTTTCTTAGCCAATAAATTGTCAGAAATTCCTTCTATATTTAATATGCTTGGTTTATTGCTTAGTGGAGGAAGAAGAGGGACAAATCAGTGGATATGCTCTTCCATCTTCCTGGACATTACCCTTTCCAGTAATTGATCGTGAGTGAAAAGAAGTGTAAAAGTCTTTAGTACCACTATGATCCTTGAGTAAAGCCTAAATTACATGCAGGGTTTCTATGCTGTTCTTAATCACACAAGATTATATAATACAATAAATATTATTAATTTGAGCACGTTAAAATTGTAACATCCTTTGTCCTTATGAGATTAACTGCTTATAACAGATATGAACAGTTTTTTACAAAAAAGTAATTTCAATGCAAAGCTGGCATTTATCAATCAGTTCCAGGTTTTTCCAGATTTTTCTTGACTCCTTTTAATGTGCCTTTGTACACTGGAAAGTGGTAACACATGAATTGCTGCATCTTTAAGTATGTAATCAGCACTGCTTATATCAAGGCAGGAACCAGAAATAGTCTTCCTGAATTAACACAGAAACCAAAGAAGAAATAGCAAAGTATCTCTGTAAGACTTAATCCTTATTCTTCCAAGGTGGCATCTGTTTAGTAAGACTGCTTGTTGGATATGGGCGGTTTGATTTAATTCCAAATAAGGTTCCAATCCAGTTTCAGAAAAGAAAGAACATTGTTTCTGGTACAGTATTTAAACCATATAAGTATCTAGTATGTATAGGGTTCACTTGCAGCTAGTAAATATCCACACATTTTGGATTTGATTTTCAGAAATGTCAGGATATATTTTAACACTTTCATTAAGCAATTTTTTACTACTCTGTTTGGTAATTGTACCAAAAGAAACAACAAACTTTGGAATCTTTTGTTCCTTTGGTTTTTGTTTCTGCTTTTAATGCTGCAAAATAGACTAGGAAATCAGACCTCTGTTTATTTTAGATACTGTATTAGCTTTCCAGAAGGCTTCATAGAAAGCTGAAATTGATTTGGAAAGTCTTATGCCATATAGTTAAAATTCAGTAAAGCTCCTGACAAACACAGTTCTTAAACCTCTCTTCTTTTTTAGTAGCATATTCTTAGACCTTTCGTCTTTTTCCAGTAGCATAAGGAGGTAGTTGCTCAGTCTGTTGGGAGTTTTTTGTAAGCTTATATGGCTGCATATGCATAAGGCAGTAGGCAAAGTTTTCAGAATAAAAATGCCATTAAGACCCATTTGTATTGCATTGATGTTTTAAATATTTTTGCCTCAAAGTCATACTGTGTTGTAAAAGACCATCTACATTGACATGTAATTCATAACTGTTTTAGCACATCAGATTTTCTTTGCAATTTGTTAAAACTGAAAAGCCTTCATATCCTGCCACAAACTGCACATTAATTACCCCACTGGTGTGTGATGAAATTTTCTCAAAATAAGACAACCGTTATTCTGAACGGAGTTTGTTTACCGGTAAATAACAGCTATATTTTTAGGCTTTTAACACTGCAAAGTTCTTGTAACCTTCCAAACATTTTTTTCCTTTTGTATACTCTGGCAAAGAGACTTTCATTAACTCCCCATATGCTTGATCCGTCAGCCTAACCTGCTGCCCACTCTGATCCCAGTTCACTTCTCGGTTGTACGCGCTGTGAGGGTTAATCCCTTCCTCAGTAGTTCAACCTCTCCTACAGGCAGTAGCACCCTCTGTGGAGAGGTAAAAAGGCTCTGCCTCCTCGCCCAGTTCCCTGGGACCCTTGTCACGCTGCGTTCACACCTATGGTGCGATGCAGACAAACTCAGTGACGCTCTTCCCATTGCTTTCAGCTTTTCTTTCTCTCCTTTCCCCATACACAGACCTTACAGCTTTGATGAACTCTGCTGAGGCACTAGGTGACTGGGGAAGTGCTCCCATATTCAGACAACAGTGTAACTGGATGCAGACCTGCCTCCTTATACCATATGGTGGCATACGTTTGTGAATAGAGCTGAGACTGTATACTGTGCACAAATTTGGACTTGTCTCCCCAGCTGCTGTTGTCAGACAATAATGTTTAACCTTTTGAAGAACTCCAGAGACATTCACATAGATTTGCTCTAGCAGTTTTGCATACTGCAGTAATCAACTACTTTGCCGACAAATCAGCATAACTCCAGTCTACCAAACTAATTCATACATGTTTGGAATCTAAGTGAGTATTCCAAAATAGGAGGTGGAGATTTGAGTATTTATGAGCTATTCATGATCACAGTGACATCTTACCGTTTTTCTGTCTGACAAAGTAACTGACAGAGGTCAACTTCAGTCAGTCAAAGCACCGCTTTTTTGTCTTGTTTTTACTGGCAGCAGTTCTTGTCAGGATGAAATAAATTCATGATCTGTAACTCTTCCTGCTGTTAACATTTCAACAGCAGTAAGACTTTTCCACTTAGGATATTTTCTTGCTGGGCTTTACTCTTGTTACTTGGTTGGATTCAAGATTTGCTTAGAAATGTGATAGAGGTTTCATTGATTCAGTACCTGAGTTTAAATGAAGTAGTGTGACTCTCTGAATAACCTAACAGTTCTAGCTCACTCATGCAAGAAATGCTTAGAAGTGCAGTTCCTTTGTAGGCAAAGTAAGAATTTCTTTCAGTAAATATTGTGCACACGTTCAGTTGAAAGATAACCTTTGCATCAAAGAACTTTAAAACCTCCAGAAAGCCTAAATATGAATAGTATGGTGTGCTAATGACTGTTATAGAATGATTTTTTTTTTAATAAAATCCTTAACATTTTTAGGAAATTACAGAGAAAAAACTCTTGAGCCCCTCCCTCTCCCCCCCCTCCCCCTTGTTTCAGAAATTGAGTCTCTAGTTATGCATGAAGAGAATACAGTAGCTGTATTTTCACAGATGTTCCAGGAATGTGCTGTCAATAAAATTACAGAAAGCTTTTTAAGGGTCCACACCCAAAATTCTCATGTATCTCCTTGCAGATGCAAAGGAGTCCTTTGAAGGACCCTCCCTGTTCTTAAGGTAGAAAGATGAAGGACCCGTTTGCAGGTTAGTGTTGAGGAGATGAGTGGAGACAGGACAGCTGTGGGGACGAGCTCCCCTCCACCATGATTCTGCCCCCCTCCACCCCCTCCAGCTGTTCAGGAAATACCAGGAGGCCAGGTGCATTACCAGATCAGCTGCATAAGGGGGTTGTCCTAATCACCATGAGTTATCAACCCATGAGGTCTTTTCTGCCTTGCTTCAGGAGCTGGTTTCTCAGCAGCTGGGGATATTAGCATCACTCAGCTGTCCATAGTTGTCCAGGTTCAGACTGCTTCAGACTTTTAGCAGCAGCAGCAGAATCTAATAGGTGGGTTTAGGGTATGGGAAGCTTAGCTTCTGGCAGTGCTTTCTGTGATCTGACTTAAAAGATTCCTTCCTGGAAATATCTGGCCTAGAAGTCTTCAGTACACTATAAGAAGACTTACAAATATTTTATCCACAGTCTGGATGAATCAGGCTGGGAGGCTGGTGGTAGTGAGACTGCACAGCACTCGAGCCTTTTCTTAGTCACATGCACTACACTGAGCAACGCTAAAAATGCTCCATAGCCTTTTTAGTTTCTCCTGCCTCATAAATTTGCGCCCAGTAACAATGGAAATACTAAGCATTCAGAAGTTGCCAAACAACAAAATTTAACATATTTGGAGTTACTATTAAGGGAATTAGAGTGAGGAATTGTGACTAGAAGGAATCTTTATGTTTCACATACAGCAAATACAGACATCAAAAAGGCATCAAAATATTGCCTGTTCTTCATTAAACCTGGTCGCTTCACATCTTTCTCCAAGTCTGGCATCAGCATTTTGAATGTGGGTGCAGTCCAAGAATGTCTCCAGTACAGATTTTTTTTAACATTTAACATTTTTGAAGCATTTTAAAACTTTTTTTTTAACATCCTTGTCCATCTGCATACTAACTTTATGAATTACTGTGGGGAAAGATTAATTGTGTGATGCTTCATTCTCATGGTTACTGAATCAACCATTTCCTAGAATAAACAGAGAACAATAATTATTTTTAAAAAGAATCACCTGTTTTATAAAATTTTTCTGGAAATAAAGAATTTGGCTCTGCAAACTGAATGTGGGCTGGAGCACACAAACCAAATGCTGTTGCTTCTATCACAAGATAGGCACCTATGATAGCATCTCCAGGAATGCTTCTCTCATCTGAAGATAGGGTTCTAAGAAATATGAGATTAATTTCTATCAGGAGATCTTGCGTATCTCTACTGTCTACATGACTGAAGATGCTTACAAGACTGGCTTGGAGTACAAGCTTAATTTTAGATTAAGCTCACCTCACCTAAATAAAGTTTTCTACAGGACTAAACGTAACTAAGAAGAAATTAAAAGTAAAATGTCGGTGCAATTAACAGGCAAATTCCTATGATGGGAAAATTGTTTAACATGAGCTTGCCAGAGATTTTATGTGTTCATGAGAATTCACTGAGAGGGTTAGACAGCTTTATTTTGTTAAACAGCTAATTCCTAACAAATAATCTGACAAACTAATCTACACCTCAGATTTCCAGAAATAAAAGCATTCATTATAAACATAATGAATAGAAAACAAACCTGCAAATATGAATGTAAAATGAGTAAAGAACATAGACAAACCTGCAAGTCCCATGAAAACACTAGTGAAAACTGGAATACCTTGTGGTAACAAAAATGTTATTGAGCTTGACATTAAATATAGTAGGCAAACAAAGGTACTCAAAGACAAAGGAGTGGGAGAAGCTAAGCATGTACTGCTAGAGTGGGAGCACTCAAATAAAACTACTGCCTTCATAAATGAATTAGAACTGGTTTTCACTGTTCCACCAAAAAAAGGAGAATAACAACTGCAAAAGTTTTTAAAACTAACTTTTGCTGCATTTCAAAAATTCTTTGACAATAGGAAGATAGATGATTCACCTGCTTTCAACTGCTACTCGGATTTTAGTCCCAAATACTATTGAAAGTTAATGGAAGAAATCATTGTCTCAACTGTATTTGGAATAATGCATTTTTATAGCACCTTATCCAATTAAGATAGGGGAAATTTATCTTCATTCGTTGATATTACTTTTAATGAAGAAATGACACAGCAAGACTTAGATGTGTCTTAAAACAATGTTTTATTTTTCCCTCTGTTCAAGTAGTTTATGTCCAGCGTTACTAAGGGAAACTTAAACAACTGAGACGCAAAGCAAAATTGTACCTCTTTCATTCAATTCTAGACATGAGTAAGTATAAAAGATGTTCAGACATTCTCAGAAAAGAAAGTCACAAGAATATGAATTTATACAGAAATATAGAATCAAGGCATTAATTTGTCCATGCTGTAGTATAAGCAATACATGTGAAGTTTCAGTGCCCCAGAAAGTCCCACATACTTCTCACATTCAGCTACCATTTGGGAACATTGCCTGGCTAAAATGAAGACTTCCGAGATACAATTTTCAGAAGGAATCTAAATGACTACACGGGAGTGCTCTGGGAGAACAGACTGACCTCGAGTTAGAGCAGTGCCTACTTAAATGCAGATATTTCCTTTCCTTACTGGCTGTTCAGATGAGGTTGCCCAACCTATCTTCTTGCAGTGCCTTTGCACAACAAATTTGTTCAGATTTATTTTGTTAAGAGAAGAATTAACGTGAAGGCTTTCTCCTGCCATTTCATGGTATGATAGAATTTACATAGTAAGCCTAATAGATAGTTAGACATTATGTTTTGATTATTTTTGTTAAAAATTTCAGAAGTGCCAGTGGCACGAGATTTAGTGCTACAAACTCAGAAACACAAACAAGAGTAGAGTGGAGTCACAGAGTTCAAACATGTTTTCTTATCTTTATCTTATGTCTATTTAGTTAATTTTCCAGTTATACTAGAGATTATACAGTGTAGTAATAATACTTGTAGCACACACTTCAAATCTTTCTTTGTCCTGCTTTCCAGGCAAACATAGATTTCCTTCCTTCCTGATTTCTCTTTCAGCACATTTTTTAAAAGATAGAAAGTGTTTTATGTAGTCTAGTTAAGAAACTTCTAGAGAGTACCAAAGCACAGTAGACATTAAGAAAAATAAATTAAAATTACACTATATACTTTCACCCCTTGAATCCTGTGTTTCAATATATATAATGACATCAAGCCACAGGTTGTTTGCCCAATTAACTAATTAATAAAAGGGGATCACAACTGAAAGGCAGAATTATGTGATTATTTTCATACACTTTAAAATTCTCAAATTTTTTCCATACTGGTAGTGAGTAATTCACATTTTAAAAGAACAAGTATTATACAACTATCCTAAGTTAGAAGTAATATGCACATAAAAAGATCAAAACTGAGCCTTCAGATGTTTCACAGAATATTTTTTCTTGAAACTGAGGTTCTTTTAAAGTTCAGTTTCATGAAAGGCAATCTTTGGCTAAAATCAATGTACCAGCAAGATAAAAGGTGCATCAATATGACTTCAGTGATCAAAGCTTTTCAAAAGAATTATCCGCTCTTTTTAAACCACATCCCAGGCAACAAGTCCTTTAAATGCAATATGGCTTGTACCAAAGGTAGAAATGATGAAACTCTGTAAATCCACAAGAAATATAGCAGTTATGTTTTACTACATTGGGTGCTTTAGAAGTGACAATAACTTGATAAAAAAATAGGTTATTTTATACACACTGTAAAAAACCAGGCAATAATGAGTACAGCTAGTAGTAAAAAATAGCTTAAGAAAATGAGTCTGTTGCAAAGTCCTGTGCATAAATTCCACAGCCTTCTGTTGTAGCAGAAAAAAAATCTTCAAGTAAATAGGTTAATATCCTCACTTGTGAGAAAGAAACATGTTTTGCCCCTTCCTCGAGTAGCAAAACCACAAAAGTTGACATGCAACTGCAGGAAAAGTAGGATGAGGAAAGACTTTAGTTGAACTCATATGCCATAAACAGTAGAAAAGAGAACAGAGAATGACTGGTTAAGTACCACATTCTTTCTGTGAATATTTTACTACCTTTGTAAAGGCAGTACCTGTGCCTCACAGGCCAGTAGTAACTCAGGCTTCGTCATCTGCTAGGTTCTTCTGTGAGCTACATGGGATGATGTGGTGGCATCAATCCCTTTCTTTGTGGACAGGTATCTGTATCTATGAAAGCTCATCCGAATTAACACTAATTGGCCCCTTTGTCACTAGGCTCAGTAATGAGGAGAAAAATTAAATGACACAAATTAAAAAAAAGCAGCACTGATTCCTAGAATTGGTCTCCAAGCAAAAGAATCAAGCCATATTTGCTTGGAAATCTTCATAACCTAATTAAAATTCTGCTGTTTTAGAGAGCTAAATTATTTTTACATTGAGAGATCTATTTTTCAGAGCCTAAAGTGGAACAGACCCACGCTCACATGCTGCAATTGGTCAGACTGGAGGAGAGGGGTACGGAATGTCCCAGCTTTTTCCCATTTGCTGACTGAATGGGCAAGGTGGCTATGTTCTTCAGGGGCTAATAGTTCAGGGATTAGTAAACCAAAGGATAAGGGGTGAGGGAGAGGAAAGGGATATCATCTGTACACCACAAACCAAAAGTTTGGTTGCTGCCAA
Organism: Pelecanoides urinatrix; assembly: GCA_013400755.1. NCBI lineage: Eukaryota > Metazoa > Chordata > Aves > Procellariiformes > Procellariidae > Pelecanoides > Pelecanoides urinatrix. Next base: position 2,026 of record VZTQ01009533.1, on the reverse strand, counting down.
CTTCGTGAAGGCATGGGATGTACCAAAATCAAAACAAGATTAGCTAAAGGTCATGTATCTGTTGATACACCAAATAGCTGGCTCTAGAGAAGGGACTTCCAAAACATCGTTACAGAACAGAGCACCTCATTAGTGAACAAAGCAAAAAGCAGCCAGACTATGCTAGGAAATGCTGCAGAATGATTTGGTCTAAAGAACAACTTGACTGCTGAAAGCTCCCAACTAGTCCAGCAATGCCAGGACTTGCAGGTGACAGAAGTCAGATACCAGTCCCCAGCACCAGGAAGAGTTCTGGCCTGCATGAAAAGGCCAGTTCTTAGGAAAGTATATAGCTATTCCTTGATCCCACTGATATATTAATTGCTTGTAATGTCATTAATATATATTTAGATACTGGGAAAACTGTATTATGGCTAGAGAAATTGTACAACTTCCCCTCAGCATGTTACTTTAATATTAATCCCTGTTAAAGGCTCAGGGTTTAGATGAAAGTTCTGATTCATTTCAAGAGCACTGATGTTGTCCAAAAAGCAGATTCGTGCCCGGTGCGCATTTAACCAATTCCACACGCTCAGGAGAGATATTGTTTTATTCAGGCCTGGGTGCTGAGTGGACTTGCCACAAATCAAGCACACCTGGTCCAATCACTCTACTGTTTATATTCACATTTCTCATACATATTCTAAGATTCTTTTTTACATATTCATTAGATTTCTGAGAACTAATTACAATATTACATCATCCTTCATGCATGCTCACTAAAGCCCTTAGGGTCTTCTTGAGGGTCTCGGGTGGTCTCTGGTGGTCGGCAGGGTAGTGAACTCTTCATGAACTTATTTCCTCCTTTCCTTATAGGGTCGCAATTTGTCCCTGAGCCATGCTTGGACCACATTTGTTTATAGTTTCCATAGCACTAAATCTAACAATACCTCTAAAACACACAGTTTATAATTACTACTCCACACAATTACAAACACACACCTGTTAGTTACTTAACTTCTAAGCAACAAGTCTTCATTGTTTAGAAGTACAGAAGCAAGCAGTAGAATTACAGAAGCGAACAGTATGGAATAGTAGATACTGCACCTACTACATCACTGTCATTGCATCAAACATTCCTGGATTTGCTTAGTGCTTCTCCAGGGAGTATTAATGTGGGACAAGAACATGATGAATGTGTGAATAGTTCCTTGGACCTGCTTAAAAGCTCATAGTCAACCCTTCCCAAAGATTTTAAAAGGGGAAAAAAAAAGTGATTTCACTTAAGATTCTTGGCATTGCCTGTTCAAGATGAATGAATGACAGCTTTCTGAGAGGAATGCCTTTGTGCTTATGTTGTTTTCCTTTTTCTTTTTCCAGCAACCTGATAAAACATAACCTTGAGACCAGTCAAGGGGCATTTACAGTTCTATCCACAGGTTAGTTGTAGGAAATAGCAAAATCTTACATTGAAATGAATTCACAGAAGTCTGAGATTACACATACACATCCCTCAATGAAAAAAACACCCGACAGTGATTACAGAATTCAATCATTTCATCAAGAAGGTTAGAAAAGGACTCGATTAGAAAACTTTAAAAGATTTTCTATTCATAGNTACAGAACAGAGCACCTCATTAGTGAACAAAGCAAAAAGCAGCCAGACTATGCTAGGAAATGCTGCAGAATGATTTGGTCTAAAGAACAACTTGACTGCTGAAAGCTCCCAACTAGTCCAGCAATGCCAGGACTTGCAGGTGACAGAAGTCAGATACCAGTCCCCAGCACCAGGAAGAGTTCTGGCCTGCATGAAAAGGCCAGTTCTTAGGAAAGTATATAGCTATTCCTTGATCCCACTGATATATTAATTGCTTGTAATGTCATTAATATATATTTAGATACTGGGAAAACTGTATTATGGCTAGAGAAATTGTACAACTTCCCCTCAGCATGTTACTTTAATATTAATCCCTGTTAAAGGCTCAGGGTTTAGATGAAAGTTCTGATTCATTTCAAGAGCACTGATGTTGTCCAAAAAGCAGATTCG